>VWYH01009146.1:619062-986233 GCA_013399365.1 Pampusana beccarii
ATACTAAAAAAAAAAAAAAAAAGAAAAACATAAGACTAACAAATTTCCCTTTAGAAGGAGTTTTCTGTGGAAGCAAAGTATTTTACAAACTTACATCTTGCTAAAATATACTTTTAAACAAGAATAAATTTCTGGCATTAGCAAGATGCTCTGATGTTACATTTTCACCATAAAATATTATATAATTTTGAAAAAAAAGTCCTTCAAGTTGAAATATTTTTATATCATTTGATATATAAAATAAAAAGGCAAAAGAATAAGAAAACTTAGTGCTGTTGAAACAATTTCTGTTCATTGACTTAAAAAAACCCTTTCTTACTGAAATGTTTCAAATTTCTCATTTCCAATTCAACTCAGAAGAAAGCCCAAAAGTCAAAATCTCTCATTCGTGTATGCAACAGAATTTTCTTACTCTTGACAGCTATAATCCCAGTGCAGAGGTTTTTTAAAGGTTTGTGAACTTAAAAGAAGATAAATACACCCCAGGTGTCCACGTATCGTTTTCCTTAGTTAAGAAAAGCGGTAGAGATCTGCTTAAGAGATTCACCTTTTCAGTCCTGTTCTATAGAAGAATAGTGGAACGATCTTTGGCTGTGAAGTTTCTAACACAGTTTCCAGATCAAAGCAATTGAATGATCTTTGAAACTTTTGGATAGCTTTGAAGTGTGACTATCATTACTTCAGATTTTCCGTTTGCACTCACAAGACATTGTTCATTACTGAAACTATGTATAATAATATATAATTTAGAAATTAGAAATTAGCTGTAGATTTTTAGTTGTGGTTAAAAGAGATATTGATGATTCAGATAAATAAATATAGTGTGTATTCCACAGAAATATTGTAAGCATGTAAATCCACAATACAGTCTTCTTGAAAAGCAGAGCTGTATACACTTATTAAACTAAGATATAACATTACTTTTCCTGATGCAAAACTTCTTAGGCTATTTCTGATTAAGACTCACCACAGATTTTATTCCAGACTTAAGCTGTTTCATAAGAGTTTAAGGGAAGATGTTGTATGAATTCTCTAGAGACACACAAAATGTCTTTTCATGCTGAGTTAGTTTGAAGCAAACAACACCTCTACCTCAAAAGCAAGTCTTGAAATAAACATCTGTTTTCTGATGTGATCTTATGATGGTTTTACCTGTTGCTATGTTACATTCTGTATTATGAAAACGTTTGACACAAATTAAAGAAAAATTATCTCTCTGTGTTCAGCAAGCTACAGAGATGATTAAGTGATAGTTACCAGTACCTTTTCATAAACACCTAAGCAGTTTATGCCAGTGAAACTGTAGTTGTGTGCCCTTGAAACTGGTAGGTGGGATAGTTGTGGCCAGGAGAAATGGACATCAGTCAGGTTAGTCAGTGGAAGGAGAGAGAAGTTTTCTCTGGACAGGATCCATGTACAGGGAGAAGAAAAGCAAGTGGATGTTTGGAGGAGAGATGGAGATAATAGCACAGCATGGAAGACCATTTTTTGAGCTTGTTCCTTCAAAAGGCTTTGCAGGAGTGAGAACTGAGATGGCTCAACCAAGTGGGGAGCTGACCGGATAACAGAGATGAAAGAACTGACTTAACTAAGAGCAAATGAGACACTGGAGAGGAAAAAAATAGCTCCTAGTGAAGGAGAAAGTGCCAAAAGTGACAGTTGAAAGGGAACGACTTCACAGAGGCGACTGGCAGGAAAGGAAGACCCAGCTACTGCAGCTTAACAATAGAGTGACAGTGGGGGCAGAAACAGCGTAAGGGATGTGAGGAATCACAGAAAATGAGATGTTGAAGACTGGGCAGCATCATAAAAAAGAGCTGCAGAGTTTGAAAGCTGAGGAGTAAAAAGGAAAGAAGATCTGAATACAGAGTGTTAGCAAAGAGGATGCCATCCACTAAAATCCTGTGGTATCTCAGTTAAGCTAGTGAGAAAACTTGGGATGTCAGGACAATTTTGTATATATATGATCCACAAGATGTAGGTTCTTTCGTTGGAAGCTTGTCATTGCTGTTTATGAAAACACTAATAAAGCTTTTAGCCCTGAACCTTATACAGTTGAAGGAGCTTTCTTTTGCTCCTTAGACATAAGAATACACAAAATAATTGAACAATGCAGCACATGAAGAGGTATTTTCAACCCCGTAGAGCAATCCTAATCCCAAATAAAATCAACAGGAAGAGCAGGACACTGCCTTTCTGTACTAAGCACCAAACACTGAGCTAACCTCTTATGTAATTAATTCAGTGAGACATCACTGTCTTGCCCAGCACAATGCGAGCAGGCTCTGTGGGAGCCCAGGGGCTTCCAGCATCATTGAACCACATGGCTGCTCCTTCCAGTGGGAGCAGGTAGCTGGGACTGGCTGCAGTTCAGAGGGACTTCACTAGCCCTTGCATCGGGCCCCAGCCACAGCGGGCTCCAGTCTGAGGAGAAAACACTAAGATCAGAGGAACAGTGCAGATGTGAGGAAGATTGCGGTGTGCCAATGAGATAGAAAGTTTGTCTAGAAGAAGATGGGAAAAGAGGGTGAGAAGAAACAAAACCTGCTCTCCAGTCTGTTAGGTCTCTGGTTTTTCTCCAAATCTTAGCTAAAAGCCAATTTTTTCTTCTCAGTTTTCCCCATGTGTCAAATTCCTTCAGTTTTGCGTTTTTCCTAGATAGATACATCACTCTTTAAGTGCTTTCCTGTATACAGTCTGTAAAATGACCTATACGCTTTTTCATCTGAATAAATTCCATTTGACAAGGTTAATTAAAATTAGCATACTTCTATAATATACTTACATTAAATGTATAGATTTCATACAGAATTTAAAGGATTTAGAGTACAAATATTTTCTTCAATGTTAAGTAGCTTTTATATAATGGCAAATTTTTCAGTTCTTTCTGCTTCTGACAGACTGTGTTAACAACTGAGATGACTCAGAGATATGCAGTTTATGCTGAGCCAACATGTTGATAGATATGGCAGAGAGAAATCATGGAAACCACGCTGTTTCATAAGAAAACATTTTGCAAGAATATCATTACAGAAAGTGAAAGCAAATCATTTAATTCTGCAGATTGCTTAACTCTACCAGAATAGGTTGCTGCGATGCTTCTCCTCCACTCACTTTTCTTCCATGAAGACTCATGGTTTCTTTCTCTGCCAGTTGATGAAAATTTCAGAATTGCCTTCAGAAGTTTCAGCCAGATATTGTGTTAATCTAAATTTCATATAAGTAAAGAAATCTAGGCTTTGGCACTGAACAGTGCCTATTAGTGAGTAGGAAGGGACAGTTTGAAGGATTGTTTACCATACGTTTGCTAATGCAGCTTCCTTCACCTTCAGAAAACTCTTGTGTTCTTCGCTGTCAGAGAAAAAAAGATAAGTCAAATGGGCATTGCATATCATTTCCTACATTACTGACAATTTTCCAAGTGATGTAAACAAATTAGCATTAGAATTGGGCAAACATCTCTATAAATAAACTAGATGCACACAGAGTTTGTCGTACTGTAAATAGAATGTCTTCACTGATATGTAAATTAAGTTATAAATTATATCAAGTAAATGGTGAAAGGGCTTTAGCAGTATTCTAGCTATATGAAGAATATACCGTTATTCTAGTTTATCCTTTTCTCTCAACTGTTATGAAGCTTCTCTGACAGATGACTGACTTTTCCCTAGAGCTGTTTGCATTTCAGTTGTGATTTAAGATGAAGCTAGAACAGGGGGGGAAAAAAAGAAAGGGTTTTGCAAATGCTAGCTCTCAAAATATTCAACGAGAATACATCAGACACTTCAGGAACATAGAATGGCTGCACCAATTTGTTTGAGATCTTCATGGATCTTATAAGAATTCAGTTTATTTATCAACAGAGCAAATTATAAATTATATTTAATAGTAAGTTTCCAATTCATGGTTCACACTGGAAATCTAAGAATTATGCTCAACCAATCAGCAAGCAGAGAAACAAAAATATACTAGGTGACACATTTCCAAGATGAACAGCACAAATTTTGAATAACGAATGCTTGCAATAAACTTCTAACAGACAATCTTCAGAGCAAAAATTGCTCAGAGAAATAATACAGTCAATAATGAACACATAGGAGAAAATAGCGGCCTGTATATGGGCAAATCTTGCACAGAAAAAGAGATAAAATATGATAAATAAATGATTTGTTATGAATTATTCACGTAACTGTGTTCCTGCTTATAGAAAAAGACATATTTTCCTCTTTGTTCTACCACAATGACTTATGAGTTACCTCTTTGATTATACCCATTCTATTTCACAAATACACCCAGAGAGAGACTTCTGGGTTACCTGGCACCAGTGTCCCTGAGAGACCAGTGTCCTGAATTAGTCAACACCAGTTTAAATTGACTGAGGTCCTGGATTGTATTTCTCTTTCACCATCTATATTGGTGTTCTGATTTGGCCCCACTAGTGTTAATGTATTAAACCATGCTATCTCTGTAAAGTACAAAATTATTCGCGTATTAATAGATCTGAAGGTTGGGAAAAACTATTAGATCACCCATTCGGCTCTTCTGTATAAAAAAGGCCTTAAGATTTGCCAGTTACTCCTTTGTGGAGTTTAGGAGTTCATAAATAAACTCACAGATGAGTATTTTATATTTTAATATAATCCTTAAAGGAAAAAACAAATAATCAAACAACAACAACATCGGCATTTAAACTGTTACCCTATGTCCCAGAGCTTACCGTACAGCAGAACTGGGAATACCTTCCATTTTTTGCTGTAGTCATTAAACTACAGCATCCTTGACCAGATTTCCCAAAATCAGAGGACTGTATGCCCTTCATTCTGAAGGGAGCAAATTTAATTGAGCCTTATGACCCAGAAAGCATACAGGTTCCAAAATTCAATTTCATGTTTAACACCGCTGCAGCCTTTTTATTTCAAGCCATGGAGATTCACTCTAATGGTTAACATCTCTATCTTGCAACTACCTGAAAAATGGGATAAAATGAAGAACGCTTTCAGAACTGTGAGTTTGGGTTCTAGAAAGGTTAGGGCTTAGGAAAAGTAGAAAATATAGGGAAAGCTAGAAAATATGTACATATTTGATATGAACTTCCTGAAAACTCTACTGTATGATTTTAACTTCTCGCTGCACCGTAATATTGTTCTATAATGTGATAACTGTGCATGTGAGACTGAGAGAATACTTGCATGGCTAGTGAAGGATGTTTAAAGACCCAGTGTGCACTGCTATAAAGATTTACGTTGTGAAAGTATTTATATATTAATAAAACTTCAATTGCAGGGTATCTACCATGTGAACAATGATATTATTAAATGATGGATTTTCTAGAATGCCACTAAAACAGAAATTCAGTGCTGACCCAATGGGACAGAAGAGCCAAACAGGTACAATAACCGTCACTTTCCAATTATTTCTGGTTTCACATCAAAAGATATGACCACGACTCTTTTCTCCACTGCGCACACCTAGAAAAGCCAATGTCATACCTGTGCATTCCAGTGATTTAGGTCTCAACCAGCTTGCCTTCTGTAAATTGCCTCTCTATTTTTTTATGTACTGTTAGTGCTAAAGCAGACATGCTCCCTGAAAAGTTTAGGTTTAGACACCCAAGTTATTTTATGCAAATAATATTTGCTTTGGAAAAGTATTAACTATTTTGAACCTTGTCATGGATTGGTGCTTGTTACCGTGCTAATCTAAATAGACATACTCATTGTGTCCTCCTCTTGCATATATTAGCCATTTATGTGTCATACTGACTACTTGCTCAATATGAGAAGGATAAGCTCATGTTAATGCCTTGCAAGAGGCAAGCAGCTTGCAAGTCCAGAAACTATACTGTCTAAAAATCAAACATAGTAGATAGGAAAATATTAACACGTATTAAACACAGACTCATAGTGAGGCTTATACTGACTTTTTTCAATGTATTCCTTGTGAAGGTCTCTAGTATACTTCCTTTTTCAAAAATAATGAGTCCACTGTGCACTGTGCCACTGGCTAATCTTACCCAGCTTGGGGAGTTCTTATTATCCAGGAAAGATATATATTCTTAGAATTTACTAACTTTGGAAGAAGCTCACTGACTAGTTTTCAGAATGAACCTGGAGCTATTGCCTATGTGCCTCATTGCATAATGCTTTAATCTGAAGTGTTTACATTTTAACCAGAACACAGTAGTATGCATAAAGGTGGCAAAAGGAAATCCAGAGCTCTTACAGTTCTGGGATGTCTGGCTGTACAGCAAGCATGAACACAGAGATATGAATTTGTCAAAGAAATGTACAACATGATATGAAACCACATTTAACATAACTTATTCTGGATAATTTTTCTTGGTGGATATCATAGCATACTGAACCATCACCTGCTCATTTCACTGTCTTGTGGCAACTGTAAGTGCCAAAATCATTACCTGGGAAATCTCCATACGTCTCATACCCAGCACGTTCATCTAAGATATTTGCATAATTTGCAGACCACACAGCATAATTCTCTCCCGTAAATGATTAAAAGAGATTATTTTTTTTACCTTCATTTTAGCAAAACTTGTGATCATCCTAGTGAAAGAGATACCTCCACTTTAAGTTGAATGTGAGATGACAAGTATATGAAAGTAAAATGTAATTTATTTATTTCTAATATGTTTACACTTTATTTAGAGAAGTATGATGCAGAAATTTATGTGGAAGTTTATGTGGAAGTTTACCTGAATAATTGGAAAATATTCTCAGAGAAGACATTAAATATTTTTCATAAATGTAATAGTCAGGAGATACAGTTTGATTCCCCTTTAATCTCATATAATTTGTATTGGGTGTGTTACAGAATAACAGTACAGCTCAGCACCTGAGAGAGGCTTGCCCATCTCATTTTATGGACAGCACAGGTCTCTCCAGTACAATTATCTTTATTCCTGAGTGTTTTCCCCTGTAGCCATCTTTCAAGATTGCTGTCAGGTTGATGCAGAAAAGTTAGCCATGTCCCTGAGTGCTATGACTGTCACAGAAGCTCTGTTGGATGTTCATCTGCAAAGCCCAGATAATGTTACGCTGATTTTCTTCCTCTCTGATTAAACTACTCTGATATGATGAATTGTTTTAACAATGCTTGTACTGATATTCTCTTTGCACAATGGAGGTTAAAAGTGTATACTATTTTCTGTCATTAATATTGCTAGAATTAATTTTGTTTCTCTGAATGTTTTATCATTCTTTGTGTTCAGAAACATGTTGTCTCCTTCCCAAAACTGGTTTTCCTTCTCTCTTTCTGCTTTTATTCTTGATCCATGTTGATAAAAACAGTTAATCTAAACACCATTTTAAATAGGTTGATCATTATATTTCATGTGCCAAACTGAGAATGGAAATATCAGGCTTCCACAGAAGAAGCTGTTGCCAGACATCTCTGGCTATCTCAGGGAGCTGTTATCTTTTGAATAATTTTGATGTTTTTATGAAGGTTAAAGCATTTCATGTAGATAAACATGAAATTTTTCCAGTGTTTCTCATAATTGGAACCGGTGTTTTTTTTTTTTTTTTTCCATAGATAGACTAAAACCAACAAAATCATGCAGGATATTTTCTTTGTTACTTGCTCAATATCTGTGTCAGATCAACTGTTAAGTATTTCCAGTGAATGTTTCTCCCTTACGAATGTCTCATGTTTAAAATGTCTAATAAAAATTCCTTTCCAGTATGTAGGACAGTTTTTACACTGCTTGTATATTATTGTTTAACTACTTCTTAGTATAAAATTACTCTGTTACCTTAGTATCACCTTTTAGAGTGCATTTCTAATTTGCAACCCTTCTCCAGACTGCATATATTTAGTATTCTCAACTTGCTTTTCATACTAATCCATGCTTAACCTTCAGAAGTGGATTGGATAAAACAAATACAAAAAGCAAAATGCAAAGTATGTTTTTAATTGTTGTTATTGTTTTGCCTAGAGTTGTCAGGATTGAGCAATATTTGGAAAGTTCTGTGCAAAACTGTCCAGCAAACAAGTGACTCTGCTATTTTTGTTCTTAGGAGCTTTGCTTTTTCACTCACGTTAAAATTTAATTATAAATGCCAAATTCTTAGACATGCATAACTTTACTCTTCTACAGGAAGAACTGATTCTTTATGCGAGAGTAGGTTTTTCAGGTTGAAATGCTTTTTTGTTAGTTGGTCAGGGCTCTCTAGCATGCCGACTGATGTTTGACATAAGCCTTCTGGAGTCAGGAACTTCTCAGTCTGTTGGGGAAATCTGGAAATCTGGCTGTGGGTATGAAAGGGCTGTACAAAGAGAGCATGAGAAATTGCAAATAACCCCTAAGCCTGATCCCCATGAAGTATGAAACAGTATGAAATAGACAACTTAATAAAGTTTTTGAGGCAAAGGTACAACTTTGCATAACAGAGTTTCCTTACAACTGCTTGGTCTCTGAGCAGAGGACAAGCATGCCCGGAAAAAAATTATACGTATGAGATCTTCCTTACTGTGGGTTAGAAAATAGGTCTTACCAGGACATATGGAGTAACAGCTGACAAATGTTCTGGGATGTTGACTGACACCTGTAGCCCTCATTTCGCTCCCCAGGAGGAGAGTGACAACAGGCAGGAGTCAAGCCAGTGGCAGCACCATCAGTATGGAGCAGAGAACTCTGGGGAATAAAGCGAAGCTGAATCAATCCACACAACAAGCAGTGAGACACTAAAACTGGAGATTAGAAATACAGGTAGAAAACGGAGGAAAACATAGATTTCACTCTTTTAGTGGCTTTAAAATTTTACCATGATAGTTGCTGCTCAACACTCTTAAGCAGCTTGCAAAACTAAGCAATGCTTCCACCCCTCCTCCCACAGACACATCTTTCCTTTCTTTCACACAGTCTTTTTTGTCTCATACATTTAAATTAAGAATTCTTTTAAGATGGATCTTTCCATTAATAACTGTAGAAAGCCTGATGTGACAGCAGGATGATCCAAGTGAGGGATATTACAGTATACATGAGAACAACAGATAACATAAATTTAGCCTATTTAACTTCTGTTTTATCGGGTAAAGATCCCTCTAGTTCCAAAATTGTCTGTGTTCTATACACAACTTCATGGCTTTTATATCTTGACATTATTTACATTAGAACTAAAAAATAGTCTAGAAATGATGAAAATAAACCAGAAATTGTTTAAGCTAAACAAATGGATCCCACAACATCATGAACTTCCTTCATCAATAATTTTGCATTACACCACAGGGATCTTTGTTGCACTTTGGTGTTATTTGTGTGAGGCAATGTAAATAACTGTTAGCAACGTGACTAACTCACATTTCACTAAAAATGAGTTTAATTTTCTTTTCGACTATATTTTTTGAGCAAAGAAGGTTTTGCATCTGAATAGAGACTCTACTTGTCTAGAGTAGAATTTTTCCAAGTCCATATTAGACACATAAACTTTTAGAATTGCCAGAAGAATAAAAATAGGAAGGTATGTTGCATAACAGTAACTGCAGAACATTAAAAAAATATACTATAAATCTGGGAAAAAATTGGCAATCCAAATCAATTTGATTTACATTTAGAGATAATCAGTTCCAAGCATGAAATGTTACTTAATCAGGTAATGGCTTCATTAACAGCAGTTAATCACATACTACCTTCAACTCATTTTCAGAAGATGGAATTAGTTATTCAAATTATAGCAATTAAAATATCTCAGTCAAGGGCTCAGCTCATTTAAAAAAAATACTTATGCAAACTCACCACAAATTTATCGATCATTTGTAAGAGCCAGAATGTGAACTGAATACCTAATTCTAACAGAAAAATTGTGATATCAGCTGGAGAAATATACCATTCTGCATGTAGAATGAACGCAGACATAAAGGATTTTTTTTTTTTTTTTCTTTATGGGAAGCTTAATTCTGGAATTTTACTGTCACTTGATTCATATGGAAAATCAGAATTTTCTGTTTCTATGAGCCCAAATTGCATATTAGAGCTACCTCTAGCAATTTCTTTGAGTTACAGCTCTTGGAAAACACTATGATACTTGAAAACAGACTTCAAAAACAATGAAAAATCCCTACAAAAAAACCCACTTCTCATACCTTTCCTTTGTTCTGTCAGTCTCCTGGATGCAATCCAGTCGAAAAATTAATTTATTTACTATTTAGGCCCAGCATATGTAAGCAGAGAAAGCCATATTTTTCCTAAATGTTATGTTATTTATGGATATTGTAATTTTGAGCACTTGGTACTTCAGAAACAATATTCTAGTAAGTTGGGTGGTGGGATGAAAAAAATAATTGTCGTTTCTGTACACTGAGGATTTTCAAGGGTGAAACAAGCAAGTTGTACCGTGTTGTGATGTACAGCTGAGATATTTTTCCTTGGTGGTAAGCGAAGCATGCTCTTCTGTTGTGCAAACTGCAGCTCACACATCCTCATATTTTGTTGCAGTACTTTAAGTTTCTAAATGTTGCTGACTGACAACCAGAAATATATACTAGTTGAGGGGGGGTTGTTTGGGGTTTTTTTGTTAGTTGTTTGGTTGTGTTTTGTTTTGTTTTGTTTTGTTTTGTTTTGTTTTCTCAATAATGAAACAATAAAGAGAAAATAATACACTCACAGGTGTCAGGCACACAATCAGTAATTCGGTACTAGAAATGCAGCAGACTAGTTTTGTTTAAAATTTATTCATAGCATCAGAAGTGCTGCTGAAAATATTTTTGGTGTTCAATAAATATTTGTTATATAAAGAGACTAGTGTATATCTCTAAAAATTGCCTGAAACCACTGAGATTTGCCTTTCCACATTTTACCTAAATAGATCAAACTCTTAAAACTTTCTGAACTTTCATCAATCTCCAGCACAGGATTAAAAAGAAATAAGGGAAGAGTAGGATGTTATGATCATACTCAGTATATGTTCAGTATTTCTGTGCATCCTTACTTTCCACAGCCAAGGAAACCTGTGCAGCGGGCACATGAGATGCAACCTTTCTCTTCCCAGTAAGTTAAGTGTGTTAAATGTGGCTTTGTCTCATCCCAAGGATCCCAGGGAGGAAATGTGGAAACGCTGGAAATGTGGCCCTCCATTCATCTCACAGTTCACATAAGCATTTAGATAAACAGGATTGCTGAGAACTTTTCTAATGACTAATACAAAGTAAAGTTAAATTAACACGCTTCTTCAAATTAAAGAAAACCACGTAAAAAGGAAACTGCCACAGCATTTGCACTGAACTAAGGTGCTTTCTTAGTCTTGAACCCATGGCCAGTTTGCTAGGAATCTGTAAAGCCAGGTCTCTTCAGTGCTAGTTACCAATGGCTTTTGTATCAACAGAAGAAAATTACAGTTGATTTTAAAAAGAAAGTCATGACTACTTTCCTCGTTAGCATGATGAACTGCTGTTTCATAATTAATACACTGCTTAAGTGTTATTAGTGAAATCATGCAGTTCCCACGTTCAGTGAAACATGAAAGAAATCGCAAAACAATCCCATTTGTTGTCTCTTCCATGGACCCTTACTTTTCCCAGTGCATGTAAATAAGTCAAATGAAGGACCACGACATGCTCGCTCTCACAAATCCCGGGTACGTAAGTTTTTCATTGAGTATTCCTCAGCTACATCCTGGATTAATTTACAAGAGGTAAAAAGTCATGCCAAGAGCATCCCTCTGCCACTGGACAGAGATACACAGACTACCCTCTTGCCTGCCTCAGTCAAGCTGTCAGTCAAGCAATTTACTACACTGTGTGAGCTCCATGTGCCCAGCTGCTAATATAGTCTTGCTCAAACATTTCTAGTCTTTTTGAACAGCCTTCTATTGGTCTGCACTCGTATAACCAAAGGTAAACAGGTAGAACTCAGAAGTAGATTGAACCAGCTGACTTCGTAAGAAACCCATCCAGAATGCAGATGGATACTAGGGTATTTTTATTTCTTTTTGCATCCATCTCTCCCTATTTTTTTATATCTCTGGTTAGGAAATTCATAATCTGTCTGTTTTAATAAGTATGAAAACAAATGCTGCTCCACTAAAAAGCTTGAGATGGGTCTGAATCCAGCCAGTGACACTTTAGGAAAAATTTCCTAGGGCTTGGATGAGATGTTTTTTATGATATAGGAAGAGTCCTAAGCACAGAAATTTATCTTTGTGGATTTGGGGCTCCTAGCTCACTTTGAGGAGTTTTCTTCTCTTGTAAATAGAGGAAGGGACAGAACCTGAGTTTCATCCCCATAATTTCATCCCTATCCCCATAATTTCACCCCCAGACTAAGATAAGTTTTAGAAAAACATTTTGCTCATGTTAGGAATTTCCAGATCTGGAAAATCTTGTCTTTCAGCACTGTTGGCCAGACATTTGTGATAATCAGGTGCTTGAATAATCATACGGTTATCTGGATTTTCACCTAGGCATAGTTAGAACTCTTAGGTACCTCTGAAAAATACAGATCTGAAGTTTTAGCTGTCAGCTGTCTAAATACCTTTTGAAAAACCAGCACTGACAGACAGCTTTAGAACATACACCACTTTTCAAGGAGCTGAAGAAATTTTGTTCTTAACTGTTTAAAGAGCTCAAACCTAAAGAAGCCACAGCACTCCCAGGTTTCACAGCGTAATGAATTAATAAGCACTTTGAATTGTCTTATTAACTTAAAACAAAGGTACTGACATCTTGCTGTAATCTGCTTTTTGATATTTGTTACTAACGCATTATTCAGACATCAGAAAAATCTAACTTTAATATATGTATAAAAATTACCACAAATGGCTATAATTACCATGCTTTTGTATTACAATATTACAGTTATGAAGAACAGACCTAAAACTGTAAGAGAAAAGGAGGAATATGTCTTGCTCATGTTTCTATAATGTATTAATTACCTATAAAGCTTTAACAAACTGCAATTAAACTGACTTGAGAAACATATATTTCCAGTTTGGTTTTTTTGCCTGATGCAGTTGTGAAAGAATTTTCATGTGAGTGGTCATTGTAAACCTGAATCCTTCCTTTAAACAAGATAAAGGTGTAAGAAAATCTGCTGCTCTTGTAAACCACAGAAAAAGACTATAGGTGTTTGGATTTCCTCCTACACATCACTTGTCATTGCACATTTTCTCCCAGTAACAGCTGGTGACAAGGACATTGTGCTTCTAGGAAAGTTCTCTTTTCTCTCTTCCATCTGTTTCAGTCCATTTACCCCAGTGATAAAACTGTTTTGGTTGGCCTGTTCACACTATTTTATCCAGATCATAATTTAAACCCCTTCTGATTGGGATACAGATCATCTATTTTTTTATTCATTTTAAAATATCTGGAAACCATGGTTCCTGCAGTTCTGGAGTTTCATGATGTTTTCAAGTCCCTGTCTTCTAAGGGATTAAAAAAAAAAAAAAAAAAGGGAGAGAGAGAGTAGAGAGTGGGAAACATATTATTTCTCTTTTGGTATCACTCCTGCGCTAGATAAAGAGATTTGTCCAGACATACAAGTTATCGCTAAATGACTCTGCTTCCCGTACAACAAGTATTTTTTTAATTGAGTTCCAGGTCAAAAATGTTATGTGTCACTAGAAAGAAGCAGCTCCTTCACGTATCCTTAAAAGGGCCTGAACCTTAATGGTGGTGATCTGGCTGTTGCCAACTGCAGTCTACAATTGTTGCATTTCTGAGGATCAGATTCATTTATCCACTCTCTTATTTTCATTTCCCTGCATTTTGAACCCTTTTGAGAGGTTCAAATACTTCTTTTTTTCTTCCAAATGTCACACAATCATCCTTCTTGGGGGTGATTTATCTGAAACTGTAGTATTGACTTTTTCTCTGTATTCAATACTGGATACACCTTGCTTGCTTTGTTAATGTTAGCATAAAACATCAATACTCATGTTGATGTTGCCAAGGTCCCAGGAGTTCTTAAGAATATGCATATATAGTAAATTGTGTCCTTTACCTCTTAGAGAAATCTTGCGAATAACTGACTCAGTCCAACACAGGTTTAGATTTCATTTATTTCTTTTTCACTTTTTCTGAAGTTCTTTTGTTTGATGACTTTGTTTTTGGCATGTACTGAAAGGCCCTCTGGGTTCCCAGAAATCAAGAGACGAGAGTAAATAAGTTCTTACATTACAAACTTTAAAAACATGGTACAAGTGGGGGTATTTGGAAAATCGAAGAGCATGTACAATTTGCAGAATATTTCTCCTGGCATGTTTTCCCATGTCTTGATATTTTGGAGGCAGTGAGAGAATTCTTTTTAACAAATGGAAAATAACTTCTGTCAACCTTTCCTCTGGGTAGTTTTTGACTCTTTAAATGTCTGATCACCACTGCTCCTACTGCTATTGAGCAATGACAAATTCTAACTTTACTGGAAGGTGGATGAAATACTAAACAAAGACAGTTTTGTTCCCAGTAATGAACTTTTCAGAAAGCTGAAACTGAACAAAATCTGTCTCCTTAAAACCAAGAACAGTTTTTGTTATGGCACCTACAATAAATGCCATAATTTCTAAATTCTAACTTTGCAAAATGAGTGTGCTTTATAAATGTGTCATTAAATGACAGAGACTGCTATTTGTCACACCATCCTGGGCAGGATAGATTATAGATTACAAAGAATATAAAAGTTTTGTTTCAGAACACATTTATTTATTCAAAACATTGTTCTCTGGGGTTGGCCTCATGAGAGTAGTCTCATTTTTGTTAACAACCTAGTGGGACACCACTCATACAGTGTTGCTCAGATGCGCTTGATGCACTTCGGAACACTAAATCCTCAGTGCCTGGGAACAAAGACAGACATTTCCAGGCACATTTTAAAATTTATTTTATTCTGTCAAGCTAATAGATGAAACTTTTCTTAAATCTAAATGCTGGCAGTATTAAAGAGCAGGAATGACTTTTCTATTTGACTGATGGTGTCTGTAATATGGGTGTTTACCTTAGAGCCTGATCAGCAGTGATTATTAGTGAGTGGAAAGAATATATTTGCTTCAGAAGACTTTGAAGCCAAGCCTCAACCAAAAACATTTTACAGTTTATCTTATTTCAGTTGTCAAAATTTTGTAAATTTTTCGTAATGGTTGATAAACCTGAAATATTTGGTGGTTTTGCTTTTGGTTAGGCGTATAGGCAAGATGCAATGTGAATTCTGGGGAAGTACATCTGCACTAACCGTTAAAAGGACTAGGGAGACATTTAGATTGTTTTTTAGTCATTTTTAAAAAAGTTCACAGAGAAGAAGAAAAATAGAACTGCTGGAAGAAGGGTGTAAAAAACTATATCCGTCTATCCTCAGGTGAAGTACAGGAAAGCGAGGTTGAGGGGACTGAAATATGGCAGGTGGTGATACTCTTCAAAAATTGAAATTCTCCCAAGTGACTTAGAAGAGATAAGAACATGATTAAAGACAAGACTATTATGTAAATATCTGCATCAAACCGTGCTGACATCCCTCAAGGAAGTTAAACTTTGGCTGATGTGATAGCTTTGTGCAGATAACACTTTTGAAATTTTGTATGATACATGATTTAATGCTGCGGGATAGTCTGAGGACATCTTATCATTATTCCAGTGACAGTAAATGTAGAAGAGGTTAATAAACAGCTAGTTGAAAGTTCCAAACTGATTGTCAGTAAGAAAACTTCACCAAATTAAAATATTTCTATGGATCAGTACTACATCCAGTACTACTACGATATTACTGAGCAACAGCAATCATTCCAGAGCAAGATGAAATACTAGGTTAGTTCAATCCATTAAACAGGTCTTAAAAACAGTTAGCTGCAAAGTTACATATCACAAAACAAGAACTGCATGCTATGTTTTCAAGGATATAGCTGTGCAAAATCAGCACCCTGGCTCTTGAGGTACTAATATTTCTTGGGGTAACAGTGAGGTTGATTATACCTACAAAAAGATCCTTGAGTCATGGAAAACCTAAGCATTGTGAAAAAAAGTACTGGAAACATATTGAACCAGACCAGAAAGTTGTGAGTTATTTCTAGAGCTGTATTACATTAGACATTATCCTGGGATGTACAAGGGAAGCAGCGAAGATAAATAGATATTAACTTTCAAAGATACCATTGCGAAGACATACTATAATGCTGTACTTAGTTTGGGTTTTCAAAGCTATAAGAAAAAAGGGTTTTAGGGTGCTTTCACAAACAAAAAAAAAAAAAAAAAAAAAATTAGGAAGACTTCAGAAAAAAATCTACAGTAAACATTCTGTCTGTTTAGCCAGCATTTAAAAAAAAATTTTTAAAAGGGTTTACCTCGCTGTAATAACACATTGAGCGCGAATGGGCATTTAGTATTATTGAGAAAGACATATGGCTGACATATGAAGTCAGACAAAGTCAAATGGGAAATAAAGGATCTTAGTGATGACTGTGATTAACCAGGCATGGACTTACCAGAAAATCTTTTCTACTCCCTCCTTTGTGTTAGCACAGTGAGGTACACCATTTGATCCTGCATGAAAAACACAGCTGTAGCTGAAGAGCTGCACAGCCCACCCTTCCCATCACTGCTGCAACTTCTTCCATGTCTGACAAGTGGAATAAAACAAGATTAGATGATTAGATGTTTTCCTGGAACATCTTCCTAGAAAATGTTTTTTTATCCAGTTTATGTTTCAGTCAAGTTCAGATTACGGATGTTCAACAGAGAAGTAGCAAGGTATGACTTAAGGGCCTGTGATATGCAATAACTCATAAGAGATAGCCTTGAGCAGAAGGAACCTATGAAGATAATTTGTCTCTCCTGTTAGGCTTCAAATACTTTTCAGCTGCTGAACAGGATTCTGTTCTTCAGAAAGTTATGATCTGTTTCATACAACTTTCTACTTCTCTACGCTTGACACTGCTTCAAGCTGTTGTTACTCTTTATGGCTTAGAGCATCTTTCTGAAGGTCACCAAGTCCTTGTTTACCCTGGAGTCTCTTGCAGTACTGGAGAGACCCTTGCTTCTGCAGGTAGCTCGCTCTATCTGCAAAACATTAACACAGTCAAGTAATCAAGGAGAGGTTTTATATCTCCATGAAGGACAAACAGCTGACTGTTTGCCGAGCATCCCCTTCCTAAGTATTCTCTTCAGTTTAACCCTAGGGAAAATTTTGCTCTGTTGAAGGGCTATCCCTCAATTCCAAAGCATTTTTTTTTCTAACAAAGCAACCACAATAGCTTTCAGAGACGCAGGGAGAAGGGAAATTTATATATTTACTCTGATGGTTTCTCTATGATTTCAAAGTGTGACAGGTCTGGCTGTTTTCTAAGAAATCTAGTCTTCTAAAAATTACATTTACAATGCTCTTTCAAAATAAACCTATAACATGTTTCTATTAATTAGTATTAGAACACAGAGATCTAAAAAGAGCAATCTGTTTATATGAATTAAGAACACTTAAGCTCAGCTCTGCATTTCTGCTGTGGAGATTGCAGTCACCTCTTCAGTACTAGCACATAAAAAAGACTAAATATATGTCAGTTCCTGCAACTTGAAACATACACCAATCATTACCGTTGAAACTTGCAACTCCTGGCACAGTGACCTTGAAGGTGTAATTGTTACCTGAAGCTTTTAATTGGAACCAAGCATTAAATCAGACGCTAATCATCTGACTCTACATCTGGTTTAATGTACCTAGAAAAATGAAGGCTAAACTCTCGTGAATAAATGAATGCTTTGAAGAACAATATCAAGAACTCCATTGTAGCAGACAGTCATGAGGTATGGGAAGCTTGTTTCAACAGAGAAGCTTTACATTGCGGTCTCTGGTTTGACTTTGCAGTGAAGTCACGACAGCTTTAGTTATGTAAACTTCAAGTTTAGTATCAGCCTAGGTGCAGTAGCATAAAGCTAACAAAGGGTGATAAAATATATGAAATATCTTCCCATCTCCTGTTTAGGATGAAGCTAAGTAGTCTAGGGTCCCTCAGTTTAGGAAGGGGAGAACAGAAGGGATGGAGAATGGGCATATGGTGAATCTCTTTCCTATGATACAACTACCAGGTGGTACCCAGTGAAATTAGCATGCTCCAGACTTAAAAGTGGTACAGACTCTTCTCACAATTCACGTTAAATCATGAAATTCCCTGTTGCAGGATGTTGTGTGTTAAAATTAGAAAAGTCCTGGAAGATTGACCCATCAGGGAATAGGAAACATGAAACAGGCTGGAAGCAGCAGCACAGGAAGCCCTTAAACTTCTACAGAGATCTATTAGAGAAGAGATCTGCCTGTACTGGCACTGTTTCTTGAACCTGTTTCTTAGATAACCACATCTAGCCACTGTTGGAGACAAGATGCATGAACGTATCTGGAGTTAAAAGATTTGATTCAACTCCAGTATCTTCAGTCATGTTATTTATCCAGCTTCCTGTGCCCAGAAACTGGCTTCATAATCATCTATTCAAGTACAAGCTACTTTCTGAACGCATACTTCTTGAAACAAAAGTATACCTTTTGTTTTTAATTTCTATTGGATCACATTTAATCTGAGTTCATTCACTGTCACCTTAGAGTAAATTTTTGCAATGAAATAATTTGTGCATGGAAGAAAAAATATCCATATGAGGAAACAGTCTAGTGTGCTTACGTTTATGCAACAAAAGCTATTTTTGAGTCTGGGGTGAAAATTTAAAGGAGATAGTAGTTTTAGGAAGCTCAACATTTAAGAAAAATTTTCAAATTTAAGCTCAGTTCATCTGTCTCAGGCAAACCTTTATTAAAATTTAACTATGACTTCTCCAAAATGATGTGTTTATAATAGGGTGGAGAACATATAGTTTGGGCAGGTTCAATCAATGGAGCGAAATCAATATAATTAGCCTAAAAGCTTTGTCTAAAAGCCTGTATATCATAGGAGCTGGGAAGGAACAAGGCTCTTAAAAAAAAAATCTCTTACCAGAAAGAATTTGTACAGATTTGTCCAAAGATTGGTGAAGGAATGATCTCAAATACATGCACTTTTTAGAGGTGATAGCATATTCCTCCCCTTCTTTTTCCCCATTTGGGAGAAAAGGTAGCTGTGAAGATGTAAGTGATAAATCTTTTTTAAAGAAACATTTTAGAGAAATGCATGATATTTTTCTTGACATTGATTGTGTTTTTATCTCAGGTAGACATTTCTGCAGCTTTCAGTTATCATAAGCTTCAAAATGGTTTAATGGTAATAATGTTTTCAATAAATCTGGGGTTTGGGTTTTTTTTTCCTAAAACAATTCGTAAACCCCTCTACAGTTAAAATTGGAATTTATTTGGAACTTCTTTTTAACAGAATCAATATTTACCAGGTTTCTGAAATTCTTCCAAGCTTCTTTACTCGGGAAAATATTTTCTACTGCTACATTTAAATGCAAAAGGGCAAAGATATTCTGCAAGTTGATTATATAAAAAGGGATAGAATGAGAATGGCAAGAAATGTATTGCTTTTCTGATACATAATTCCTTAATAACACATGCTCTCTACTAAATATCTCAATGTACAGCGTTTCTCCTGAAATTAAGATATACTTAGTCTTTTGTCAAGTATCGGCCCATCAACAATGCTTAGCAAACAGTTTTCAGAAACAACTGAGTGAATTGATTTAATGTAATTTAGTTTTCTGAAATAAAATTGTGAAGGTTTTTAAAAGAGAATTTAACAGAATTAACTATACTAGACTTTTTTCCTTTGGGTAGGATATGTTTTTAGAGTGACACATGAACAGAGAATTTGTAATCAATTATGTATTATACTTTACCATACAGTGACTTTATTTTTCATAAACACCAGTACCAACAGGTTCAGATGGTCTTCATTTTAAGGTCTTTAAAAAATAATGAATAGATAGACAGACAGACAGACAGATAGATAGATAGATAGATAGATAAGACTCATACATGTAACAGAGCAGCTAGAACACGCTTCCAAAGTTCAAATAATTCATGATTCTGAACATTCTTAATAGCATTCTAAAGTAGTATCAAAAATAATAATGTAGGCAATTACTTCACTTTAAACTGAATGGTAATGATATTAAACCACTATCAAGTGACTTACATAACAAGTAAGAATAATTTTATGGCACATTTTTACTATTTCTTTATTGGCCATATTTATCAGTTATATTCATATTGGCTGTCAATAAGAAATTTTAAGAGTTTTACTTGAAAAAGCTGTTCTAAAAATGTGTTTATGAACAGTGTTCATTACATCTTACATCTGTCCACTGTGGTAAATAAGAAAACTTCTGCAAGAATTAAAGCGAGTCTTATATCAATTATTCTAATTTTTCACTGATGCTTACAAAAGCATTTATCTCTTAATTCTGGAGGATGCAGGGTCTGTTTTAATTCAGAAGTAACTTGACTTACTGATGAGGGCCACCAGTTTAGCTATTCTCATCATCACAAGCCACATACTCCCATGAAAATAACAGGGTAATGATTATACTTATCCTGGACAGTTTCTGTGTCCTTCATTGGCTGTTCGAATAGTAATGAGTATTCAGCTCTAAATCTAGACAAATATATGACATAGAAACTTGAATCCCAAGAGGCTGAGTTCCTATGGGAATACTGTGTTTCTTTTAGGCAAGCTGGATCTGTTCTGAAAATAGATTTTAAACTTTCATTACTCACTGAGCTTTTTCAATAGAATAGAATAGAATATTACTCATGGACACTCACGGACCTTTCCAGAGTTATTTTTTCCTTTCATGACATTTTCTTGAACAGGGAGCAAGAAGAAAAACAGAGCTTTCAGGTACTACTTTGTTTAAACAAATTCTCAAACATTAAACAGTGTGCATGATTTTATTTCACATTTCAGTTTTAGGAGAATACTATGTGTGGACTTATTTACTACTTATTTCACAGTTTTTGAAGCTATATATTTTAAAGCCAGGTTTCCTTTGACTGAATTCAAAACAAAAACCAGCATTTAGTCAATATCTACATCGCACTGTTTGTAAAAGTTAGGTGAAAAAGTTTTCTACTGGTACTGACACCTTCAGAGTGGAAAAGATGAGTGTCAATAGCAAGGAGATTATAAAGTGGCAGGTGAAGTCCCATGAAAAGGGAAGTAATGTTCAACAACAACAGAAACAAAAAACAAGAAATGCACTAATTTTGCATTTGTAAGAAATAAGATCTTGAGATATAATGGACAGAACTATGAAGCATACCTGAACCATAAATTGCTAGAGGCTGCAGATGTACCACTGTGACCTGGACACATGCTTTTGTTTTTTCCTCTGCATCTATGCTGGAGGCACATCTGCATAAAGCCTGGAGGGACTTCTTTCACTTGTCCTGGCTATCGTACACAGAAGGACTAGAGGCTGACTATGGGGCTCTCTGTGGTATCACAGTAGATAATTGCCTTATATTCAAGACTGACAAATGAAATATAACCTGTAATTTTAAAATTCTTTAGAAAGCCACCCTCTTTGCAGAGGTTTCATAAGATTCCTTCAAAGAGGCCTATCATGGTTACCAACAGCATGGCCTGAATCACTTTGCCTTCAGTGGGGTACATATTTGAGTCTTTGCTACATGTCCTAAAGTTTCTATCTCAGTTGCTAAGAGACTTGCCTAAAAAGCTGTACCTTCAATAGATTTGTATCTGCATACAATGGACACAAAGCAAATATGCTTCAAAATGCAACATAAATTTAGCTATGAACCCAAATATTAGCATAGTCCCACATTAGTTGTGCATATATATAGCAAGACAATAATATGATTGTTAAGTTTTCTTTGGGCTGGAAATTGAAAAGTCAGCAAGCATTACAAGAAAACAAAGATCAGGTAAGTGTGACTCGGGTAAGAAAGAGAGCTCTAACCATCGTACACAATCTGAAAGAAAGCACAAGCAAAGAAGAGAAAAGAAAATGTAATAATTTTCTACATTTCCCACTTAAGTGAAGGGGAGAAATGCAAGGTGAGATGAGACGGTCAGTGTGAGGTGCAGAGTCAAAGGGCTATTGTGCAAAGAGGCAAAAGCAGTATCCAGCAGAGTCAGCAAGAGGGTCTTTGGCTGAGTGAAGAAGAGCTGGATATTGGGAAGATGAGATACAACTTGCAGTCCTGTATTTCAAATAAACTGAAGAACAGCTAAGCAAAAGATATTCACTATTTTTGGTAACAGAATGAATGAGATTTGGCAGTTGTCATGGTCCATTCAGTGATGGACTCGTGATGGTTTGTTTACCTTGATCCCGAAGCGCAAAATTAAGGCAACCAAAATGCCAAGGGGTTATAATTCAATTAAACAGTGTTGCTTTATTATTTTGCCCGTAAAGCAACATGTGCTAGAGAAAGTGGAAAAAAATGAAAGAAAAAAGGAAAGGGGTAAAGAAGGTTGGCTACCACCAAATGAGTTCCAAAGGCGTCCCTATGGTCTCAGGTCCCGTACAGCGTCCTGCTGGTCCTTCATTGTGATCTCTGATCCTTTGGTGGGGAGATCTCAACGATGTCCAGGCGGGAATTCTCTTTTATGCTTCTTCACCCCGCCTCGCTCCCATGGGTTGAGGCCAATCTCTGCCTTTGTTTCGCAATCCAGGCTTAACTGCGCAGGCCCAAAGAGTCCTCGCTTTGCTTGCCAGAACCCGTCTGCGTCTGCATCGCCTCGCATTCAGGGGTCTCTTACTGGTCTGCCGGGCGACCTTGAGACCCTCGGTGAGCCTCTGCGCATGCTCTTCTTCGTTGGCCTTAGTAACAGGGCCAACCAGGTGGGGTGGCAAGTTTGGTGGGGGTAAGTTTGGCTAAGGCAACAGGTGAAATCCATCTTCTGGACAACAGCAATTGTTACCTGTTGCTCCTGGGTTGGAGAGACCTGTACAACACAATTCTTTTCCTCAGGCCTCTCTCCAAGTCATTGTCCAATCCTTTCTATCAGGGTGTCTGTTCTCCAAGTCCCTGATGGTGATGTTCAGGCAAATACTGTTCTTTGGACCGACTCTTAGAGCAGTTGAACCCCAAATAAAAGGAAATCAAAAAGGAAACCAGAGTCAGAGAAAAGTCAGAGGTAGCCACTCCCCAACCCTCTTTCAGTATTGAAAAAAATTTTTGTTAAAAACGTGTCATTTTCTGCTAGATTTGATGTATAAGAGCTCCTTTTGGTAGGATTAGGGGTATTCCATTTATTTACTTATTTATTTGTTTGTTTATGTACTTATTTTTAGTTTTACCAGTGGTTATGATGTTCGATATTCTGCAGTACTTCTTTTTTTATGGCATGCTTGTGACCTCAGAAGTGTGATATTTCAGCATAATGATTCCCTCTGCATAGTAATCCAGAGCAGAAGGGAAAACATACCTCTCTCCTGTTAAAAATATAAAAACACCCTTTCAGTAACATCTTGCATGTCTTATAAAATAATAACCCTGAGTCCATCATAAAAAGGACAAGTTTGTATTTCATAAAATACAAGAATTGAATTCATAATAAGAAATAATTACAAACATCGTTATAGATAACATCATTATCATTATAGATAGATATAGATATATATAGATATCATTATAGATAGATATACATTGAAGACCAATAACATTTTTTAAAATAAGAACAGTTGTAAAAGAAGAAATACTTGAGGGAAATATAGAATCATAGAATGGTGGGGGTTGGAAGGGACCTTAAAAATCATCTAGTTCCAACCCCTTTGCCATGGGCAGGGACACCTTCCACTAGACCAGGTTGCTCAAAGTCTCATTCAACCTGGCTTTGAATACTTCCAGGGATGAGGCATCCACAGCTTCTCTGGGCAGCCTGTTCCAGTGCCTCACCACCCTCATGGTGAAGCATTTCTTCCTTATATCTAATGTATATCTACCCTCTTTCAGTTTAAAGCCGTTACCCATTGTCCTATCACTTCATGCCCTTCTAAAAAGTCCCTCTCCAGCTTTCTTTAAGTCCCCTCTAGGTACTGGAAGGCTGCTATAAGGTGTCCCTGGAGCCTTCTCCAGGTGGAGCACCTTCAACTCTCTCAGTCTGTCCTCATAGGAGACATGCTCCAGCCCTCTGATCATCTTCATGGCCCTCCTCTGGGCACTCTCCAAAAGTAATGTATAAAAGGTTTAAAGCTGATTGTTAAATACAGTTCCATCTTTTGCTTACTAACAAAGCATAAAAAAATTAGGTTCCTCAACTGCCGGAAACTTACTGGCATACACTGCAGATAATACATATAGAATTAAAATGAAAATTTAAATTTAGTTAAAGTGTTTAGTTTTTAGAAATACCATGTAGAGTTGTTTGACATTGAAATTACAGGGTTTTTTATAAAGTTGCCTTTGTACAAGACACATGATTTTGTGTTAGTTTGGTTTTCATAAAGCATCTCTTATGCTGTCAAGAAAATGAATAATCTTAAAAAAGAAAAAGGTAAAGAAACTTCTACCCAAGGCTGCCTGCAGCCTCAAAACCATTTCTTGATCTCACTTTTGAACAGCATAAACACACTTTTAAATCCCAGGAGCAGGGAAAATGGGTTTCTCTTTTCCCATACTATGTAGTCTGGAACTTAACTGTTTTCCCCAAAGTGTAGAAAATTTGGAGGAAGGAATTATGCTATCAGATAAATTAATGTAAAGGAACTTTAAGGCATGAAGGAGTCATTGACAGTAGACAGAAACCCTGGGAATAGAGTGGGGAAACGGAGCAGCACAGGGTTCAACTGGAGGTTGAACAGGGACTGGCACCCCAAAAGGGCCACAGATTTGCCTTCAGAGAGAATCTGCAGTAGGTTCATTGTTGAGATTGTTCTAAAACAAGAAAGAACTATACTCAGATTAAATCATTGACGGGCAGAGACAAAAGAAGGGCTAAAAGTATGAGGTGCTGTTGAAAAGCTGGAGCCTGGGGATAGACTAATTTACATTATTGCAACAATTCGTGGCAATTGGGAAAAAACAAAGCCAAAACAAAACAACAAAAAAACAACCAACCAACCAAACAAACAAACCCACAACTGTCTGATTATTAGGGACTGAGTCTTCTTATTCTAACCAGAAAGTCTGTGCCCCATCCAAAAATATTTGTAATTACATCTTATCTAAACTGATTCGTTTCTGCTCTTGCTTTCATCTGTATCTTCTGCTATTATGACAAAATTCTCAATAGGCTGTGGTGAGAGCTCAGAGGAGGTCAGAACTGGGTAGGTTCTGTGATCAGCAGCATTTGATATCCTGCAGAGGAATACACATTGTTAGGGTGAGAGAAAAACGAAAATGAGAAGAGAAGAAGTCCGAGGGGACTGATGTGGCTCAGCAAAAAGAGGACGGTTCCTGCTGTAACTGTGGGGGAGGAATTGTATCCTTAGAAATTATTCCAGTACCAAGGAATGAGCTACAACATGCTTTACCTCTCACATGACATAGAGCATGTGCCAGGTCATGTAGTGCCATTGGGGAAGGCCCCTCAAGGTGAAAAAACAGACACTCTATCGCAAAAGCTGTATTAAAAGTCCAGAAGAACAATCTATTAGGCACAAGAGTAACATTTTAGATTAGTTCTGAGTCATCTTTCTTACGCAATGGTTGATATCAAAATACCAAATGGGAGGCCAAAAAATGGGCAAAGTGTCTAGCAGTATTTGCTGACTTCCTCAGACATTAAGGTTTTGATACACCTAGTGATTTTATCTATGAAATGATGTGGTGAAGCACAATCAGGGATAGCAGAAGACTGATTATTATCAATAAATATCTCATAATTCATTTCAGAAAAAAAAAAAATTCAGGGCATTCACTATGGAGCTAATGTAGAACCTGTTACTAACAAATGGCATAGTGTTTTAACTTGTTATTGCTAGGAAAAAGAATAAGCAGAGAAACCACAGAATGAACTATTTTTTAGGAAGAATGCATGTCTTTAGCTGTCTGGACTATCACTACTTAGGAGCAAATTGTCTAATAACTAGGGCTCTGGGCTTCATTAAGTTGTATGAGATTATCTTGGTGAAGGACAGAGAAGGAGATCTTTACTTTTTGCAAAAGGAGAAGGGAAACAGAAACATTTAATGACACAAGCACAACTTTGAAGGGACTACTGATAGGTGCAGCAAATTATTTGTATAAATGTCAGACACAGAAAAAAATGAGTGTAGATTGAAGGAAAAGCAGCCCTAGAATCTACAGAATCTACAGAATATTAAACCAAGAATAAACAAAGTTACCAAAAATCTTCAGAATTTTTGAAGTATTTAAGTATGAGCTTTGATACCAGGGAAAAAAAAAATAAAGGTAAGGATGAAATTTTAGATGTACAGGTTTCATTCTCATTCTGCAATATTCTATATTTCTGTTCTTTCTTATCTCATAGTAAATGAGATCCACTGCCACTCCAAAGATACCTTTATCTTTATGGAGTGGAGAAAGAAAAACAAACCAACCAACCAACCAAAAAAAAAAAAAAAAAAAAAANAATAGATTTAAGAGGCAGAAAGAATGTGATGAAGAACGGCAATTAATCTACAGATGGAAGCCTGCAGCACTGTGCCACAGATCCCTCTTGGAATAAGACCAAAATTCTTAACCTTGAGTTCTGGTCATATTTCAGAACAAAGCTTTAAAGGTATGTGGAAGAGGTAGGTACCCAGTTCGCTTCTGAGCACAGTGGGAAAACATGCAAACATGCAGGGACAAGAATGTTCTTATTTCAGTGCCTTTTCTCTTCCAGAATATCCTTAATTGCATGTGTATTCTTCTGCCATTCAGGGTTTCTGTGTTTCTGAAACAGAAGCCTCACAATATGCATCCAGTTTAAGATTGTCAGGTAATTACATACAATAGTTAATCAAAAGCTAGGCTATTATAATGCTGTTTTTCATTGTTGAGAACAAATGCCTTGTAAATGTTAACAGTAAAAGAAAAATTAGAAGAAAAACAAACAAACAAATGTTAGACAAGAAAGAAAAGTCCCCAGTGTTCAAGAATGGCCTGAGGCTGTTTCACCATATTTTTTTTCTGGAAAAAAAAAAAACACAACTATCATCAAGGCGCTAAGAATGATCATTAAAAGCTTTAGTCTGATTAGAAAACTTTTGATCACAGGTAAATATTTAAAGCAGAATTTCAATGTGATATCAGTTATAGGACAACTAATCTTACCGTGTTATATGTAGAAAACGTAATTCATTGCAGTCTTGTAACTGTTACATTTAGAATTTCTTTTGTACTGAAATAAATGTAAATTTCTTGGGCAGGTGAAGTTATACTTTTGATAATGAATGCTTTCACATCCATTATCCATGAATCTCCAGGGAGACTAAGTCAAATTGAGGTCACTCCATGACACTTATTTAAAATATAACCTGTATCAAACAGTAAACAAGAAGTAGTTTTCATCAAAGCATCCTACTGGTGTTGAAGAACGGGGCTTGTAATGAACTATCTTGTAAGCATGTTAAGGATGCAGACACAGGCAATACAATTCACTTTTTTTCACTTTAAAAGTGTTCTCCTATAAGCAGCACCAAGGGTTCTTTGATGTACACGTAAGCTGAGGAGGTGCTTCAAGGGACGGAAGACTTATGGTTTTGGTGTAGTCTTTCTAAATTTTCGAAGATACCTCATTTATCAAGTTGATCGTTATAAAGCTGTTTCTAACAGACTTGCAAGCACAGTGGGAGACTGCACATTCCATAATGAATCTGATGTATTTTCTACTTGAGACATACCAACTAGGTCTGTCTCAAGTAATCCCCAAACTGAAGTAGGCTGTGCAGAAGCACTAAGGACAAATCGTTTGGTTTCCTTGATGGCTCTGTCTGGGGAGCTCCATACTTCTACAGCTTCACAACTGCCAGTAGTGTTACTGCCCATGTCAGACTGTGGATGTTGCTTCTTCTGCAGTATTGGTCCTGTGGGATCTGTAAGGTCTACATACTCTTTCCTTTTAATTGTCTCTGCAGGTCTCCCAACCCTTCTTGGGAACAGTGATCCATGTGTGCTCTTTTTGTTTCCTCCTTCTTTTCTTTTCTCTTCTCACAAAGGAGTTACACGGGAATATTGTCTCTGCTTCCCGTAGTTAGCTTACTGTGTTCAAACTTTTTTTCCCATTTCTGAAAGATCACAGACATCTATAAACTGTCTGTGCTTGTGGGGGCTACCCTTATTATAGCAGTTAGGTCTTGATCCACTTTCCCTGTAAGGACACGAACTTACGGGCTAAAAAAATTAAAGTCCTTTGCAGCAATAGAAATCGTATTTTCCAGAGCCTATTTTTAGCCTCTTTTTTTACTGTTGGGCATGATTTTCCCCAGCTTGTTTCCCTAGGCCCAACTAGAAAAGTAAGGGCAAAAGATCTGTCCTGCTTCAGGGACCTCTTCAGCAGCATTCCTAGATATTTCTCATTCTTATATTACTTTACATTAAAATATTAAAGTCCTGCTACTAAGTTCTCCTGCATGCTTTTACATTANGAAGATTACTAGATCTCCGGTACAATGGCATAGAATATTTTCAGAGAGAAATAGTAAGGCTGCATTGGTGCATCAGTTGTTTTGATATACTTAACTTCAGCCTTGTAGCAACATGGATGATGAATCACTCATCCATCACCCTAGGAAGCAGGCCTTCCTGTTGAGCCAAATCATAACATAAAGCCCCTGCCACAAGCAGACAGGGGCTTTAGCAACTCTGCTTAATAGATTTAAGAGGCAGAAAGAATGTGATGAAGAACGGCAATTAATCTACAGATGGAAGCCTGCAGCACTGTGCCACAGATCCCTCTTGGAATAAGACCAAAATTCTTAACCTTGAGTTCTGGTCATATTTCAGAACAAAGCTTTAAAGGTATGTGGAAGAGGTAGGTACCCAGTTCGCTTCTGAGCACAGTGGGAAAACATGCAAACATGCAGGGACAAGAATGTTCTTATTTCAGTGCCTTTTCTCTTCCAGAATATCCTTAATTGCATGTGTATTCTTCTGCCATTCAGGGTTTCTGTGTTTCTGAAACAGAAGCCTCACAATATGCATCCAGTTTAAGATTGTCAGGTAATTACATACAATAGTTAATCAAAAGCTAGGCTATTATAATGCTGTTTTTCATTGTTGAGAACAAATGCCTTGTAAATGTAAAAAGTAAAAGAAAATTAGAAGAAAAAAACCCAAATAATTGTGAGACAAGAAAAAAAGCCCCCAGTGTTCAAGAATGGCCAGAGGTTGTTTCAACGTTTGTTTCTCAGAAAAAAACAAGCATCAAGGCGCTAAGAATGATCATTAAAAGCTTTAGTCTGATTAGAAAACTTTTGATCACAGGTAAATATTTAAAGCAGAATTTCAATGTGATATCAGTTATAGGACAACTAATCTTACCGTGTTATATGTAGAAAACGTAATTCATTGCAGTCTTGTAACTGTTACATTTAGAATTTCTTTTGTACTGAAATAAATGTAAATTTCTTGGGCAGGTGAAGTTATACTTTTGATAATGAATGCTTTCACATCCATTATCCATGAATCTCCAGGGAGACTAAGTCAAATTGAGGTCACTCCATGACACTTATTTAAAATATAACCTGTATCAAACAGTAAACAAGAAGTAGTTTTCATCAAAGCATCCTACTGGTGTTGAAGAACGGGGCTTGTAATGAACTATCTTGTAAGCATGTTAAGGATGCAGACACAGGCAATACAATTCACTTTTTTTCACTTTAAAAGTGTTCTCCTATAAGCAGCACCAAGGGTTCTTTGATGTACACGTAAGCTGAGGAGGTGCTTCAAGGGACGGAAGACTTATGGTTTTGGTGTAGTCTTTCTAAATTTTCGAAGATACCTCATTTATCAAGTTGATCGTTATAAAGCTGTTTCTAACAGACTTGCAAGCACAGTGGGAGACTGCACATTCCATAATGAATCTGATGTATTTTCTACTTGAGACATACCAACTAGGTCTGTCTCAAGTAATCCCCAAACTGAAGTAGGCTGTGCAGAAGCACTAAGGACAAATCGTTTGGTTTCCTTGATGGCTCTGTCTGGGGAGCTCCATACTTCTACAGCTTCACAACTGCCAGTAGTGTTACTGCCCATGTCAGACTGTGGATGTTGCTTCTTCTGCAGTATTGGTCCTGTGGGATCTGTAAGGTCTACATACTCTTTCCTTTTAATTGTCTCTGCAGGTCTCCCAACCCTTCTTGGGAACAGTGATCCATGTGTGCTCTTTTTGTTTCCTCCTTCTTTTCTTTTCTCTTCTCACAAAGGAGTTACACGGGAATATTGTCTCTGCTTCCCGTAGTTAGCTTACTGTGTTCAAACTTTTTTTCCCATTTCTGAAAGATCACAGACATCTATAAACTGTCTGTGCTTGTGGGGGCTACCCTTATTATAGCAGTTAGGTCTTGATCCACTTTCCCTGTAAGGACACGAACTTACGGGCTAAAAAAATTAAAGTCCTTTGCAGCAATAGAAATCGTATTTTCCAGAGCCTATTTTTAGCCTCTTTTTTTACTGTTGGGCATGATTTTCCCCAGCTTGTTTCCCTAGGCCCAACTAGAAAAGTAAGGGCAAAAGATCTGTCCTGCTTCAGGGACCTCTTCAGCAGCATTCCTAGATATTTCTCATTCTTATATTACTTTACATTAAAATATTAAAGTCCTGCTACTAAGTTCTCCTGCATGCTTTTACATTACCTTATGTGATTTTACCATGGGAGTTGTTTTCTCTGCCTCTTACTGTTTGGTTTATTCATTATATGGCATGATTATTAGCCCTTTTCCACAATATTAAATGTCGCTGAACTTGTGATTTATGAATTACTTGCTTATCTAAAATGATTAAAAGTGTATGGTATACAGCAAAGATCACTTCCTGTTAATTAGCTTATCTGTGAAGCTACAGTCTTAAATGACCCTGGCCAATTTGTTTTATAGTCTTTGTACGATAAGGATACATCTGTCGAACTGTGAGTATTCTCTCGCGGATGTTGAATAACATGCTTGGTGTAATGTTGAGAAAAATGTCTTACTCCCCAGGCAGAACCATAAAACGTAAGCTTGAGCAAAACTTTAAATGTTTAATGAATAAAGACATACTTTTAACAGGCAAAATAAGACCAAGATACTGTAGTATACATGCTAAACAAGTAAAAACTGTAAGATTAAGAAAAAAAATAATAAAAACTCAGATCTGAAAGGTATTCTGAATAAAACAAGTGTCAGATTTTTTTAAGAGACAAATGTACCTTTTATGTTATATATTATCAACACAATGATGTGAAAAAAACAAACAAACAAACAACAAACACACAAACAAACAAACAAACAAACAACACACCTTGTTAGATCACCGGTAGTGTTTCTCATTTGTATTGCAGAAAATTTTCTAACAGACAGAGTGGATTTGTCTACCAAGTTCATTTCTCAGTCAACATAAATTCCTACACCTTTTCATCACTTTAATATTTGAGCATCTTGCACGTTCAAGTGCTTTGTGAGCAGAAGTTATTGATTCCTTAAAATGTAACAGGAAGGAGAAAAGGCTTTTTCTGCTGTTTTTAATTTACAGATGAGGGAGCAGAAGAAGGGATTAAAGCTTCCAGAGGATTTAGAGTGAAAGTATTCCACATCCAGGCTTGTATTTAAATTTCTGTGATTTGGTCCTCTTCAATGTCTCATCATCCCTTCAGAGCCACACTAGGTGATAAAGCAACAGTTGACCATGTTGCATCAGTTGTATGTTTATGTGATGTTCCACGATAGATGCCATTTCCATGCATTGTAAAATACATATATCACCGAGAGGATTTTTTTATAAGTGCTTTCTGTTGCTAAATGGAGTTTTTCATCAGTATATATAAAATATTTCTACAGCTTGTAAGTTGATTTGCTTTCTCTGCCATGTTTTCTTTACCTTTCAATATACACTATTTCCTTTTAATGTAAAATGTCCAAAAATAGAAAAGCCCATCTTGCAAAGAGCTGAGGTTCTTCAAGGGAAGTTCAGGATACTTAATATCTTTCCAATTACATTTCAAAATTTGCCCTCACTGAATAAATGGCCAGCTATAGAAATTTTAACAGGATAAATGTTCACCTTTAGAGCAGTAAATTAGAACTTCCTGTTCACAGTATTCATTTCCACTTGATCAATAATGATCATTACAACAAACAAAATAAAATTCACGTCATTGTTTTCAAATTCTATATTACATTCCTAACAAAATTTGAGGCTTAAATTGTCCGTTTTGCTGCAGAGAACTAGATAATGTTGCACCAGCTTTCACAGTATTCTGTGTACAATTTAGTATATAAATTCAATTTAAATTTCTTATGTTTATGAGTTATGGGGCAACACTGTTAAACTGACTTTGATGAAAATGTGACTCCAGATGATACATGTGTTTCACAAATGTTTATATTAATTCAAAACTTCACTAAATTCACACATGGATGAACTTAACTAAATATTTTAGATTTGCAAAGCTCGAAGAATTGCTGCACTTCAAATTCATATGCTCCTTATGTAGTACAGGAACATGTGAGATTTTTTTTCATTCAAGAATGTGTATTTTAACTTTCTAGTTTTTCCAGTGAGTTTGAAAATACTAAAATGAAGACTGCACATGTACAGGGGGTAAATAGTCTTCAAAATTACAGTTGTAGATGGATATATGGTATACACTTTTTCCACAGTGATTTTATTTTTGTTGATATGCATTCCCTACATCACTGTAGCCAAGCCTGTGTCTACATTATCTGGCTGATAAGGTGCCAAGCAGTTCTCCCCTGGCAAGCTGTAACCAGGAAAAGCTTTTTAAAACACCCTCTGCCTGGGACTCACTGAGCACACTGCAAATTCCTAAACATGAGATGTGTTTCCTCAGCACAGGGCTTGAAATCCGCAGCAAAGGCTGCAGCTCAGAGATGCAACGACATCCTGGGCAAGACTGCATGCCCTTCAGTACTTAACTGGAGAAATGGAAGGAAATAATGCAGAAATCTGAGGTGGGAGGAGAAGCTTTAAGCATCTTAAATAGTTTCTGGGCTGCGTCATCTTGCCTCCACCCCCATGCTGGAGGAAATCTACCCCTTTGGCTCTGTCCAGGTGAGCCCTAAGGAAGGAGGACTCATGCAGGCACCTACTGCTTTCAGCTGGTAGCCAGCTGGCTCTCAGCTCCTGGTCACTGCTTGCCAGCTCAGGTACACAGCTCCACGGGTACGAGCTGGGGGGTACCAGTGGTGGCTTGGGCGTTTGATCTTGTCCCCAGCCTACGCTCAGAGCCTGGCCAAACGCATGATGCAGGGACAGCTGACCCAAGACATTCACTCTCACCATTTTTCAATTCTTCCTACTCTGTTGACACCCTTATTTTGCTGCCTGCTCTGTCCCTGCTATTTTATTATCCAGTTAGTCCTCAAAAGAAGTAAGCCTAATAATTTTGTGTTAGTAGGAGTCAATTTTTTTAAGTTTGATGATTGATTGGATTTTAAAATTTAAGTGTATTAAAATAAATGAACTGGCTATCTCACAGTTAGTGTTTGAAAATGAGGAACAAGAAGATAATTTCTTTTTTTTGTTTGTTTTATATTTCTATCTTAAAAGGTACCTGATTAATTTTTCTGAGGTTAAATGACTTTTTTAAAAAACAAAACTATTCTCCTTAGTTTCTAACAACTTAATTTTTCATGATATCTTAATTTCCTGGAATGTTCAGCAATGAAAGATAAAAACTCATTTGTCCTTTTCATTACTTTCATTACTAGGATTCTCAGTGTAAAATAATTCTCTAGTAAGTGGAGGCAAGTGCTGGCATTAAAATTGCCAGCTACCACAAGCAGATATATAAAACAGAGTTTTTCGAGTCAGCTGTGACTAAAGTCAATGTTGAACTCATATATCAGTGTGAACAAATAACGTTATGTATAGAGCATATGTGACAAAAGCACAGAGTTTAGCTCTTGAGTGTAAAAGGCTTCAATTAGAAAAAGTGGGAGAAAATCAGCAAGTGTCTTCTGGAGGAAGTCTGTATATATCACCTGATCTTTGCCCAGAGGTCCCATCAGTCTTGGGCAAGATCAGTCAACTGAAGAAACTTTCTCCAATTGGCTTTGTAAAATAATGGGATGATTGCCTGTGGGAGTTTGACCTTGGCTGGACACCAGGTGCCTACCAAAGCTGCTCTGTCACTCCCCTCCTCAGCTGGACAGGGGAGAGAAAATATAACAAAAATCTCATGGGTCAAGATAAGGACAGGGAGATCACTCAGCAATTACCACTGTAGGTAACCAGACACGACTTGGGAAAATTAATTTAATTTATTACCAGTCAGACCAGTGCAGGGTAGTGAGAAATAAAAGCAAATCTTAAAACACTTTCCCCCCACTCCTCCTTTCTTTCCAGACTCAATTTCACTCATGATTTTCTCTCCCTCCTCCTCATCAGCAGGACAGGGAATGGGAGTCGGGGTCAGTTCATCACACGTTGCCTCTGCTGCTCCTTCCTCCTCAGGGGGAAGACTCCTCACACTCTTCCCCTGCTCCAGGATGGGGTCCATTCCGTGGAAGACATTCCTCCACAAACCTCTCGAACATGAGTCCTTCCCATGGGCTGCAGTTCTTCACAAACTGCTCCAGTGTGAGTCCCTTCCACGGGGTGCAGTCCTTCAGGAACAGATTGCTCCAGCATGGGTCCCACACAGGGTCACAAATTCTGCCAGCAAACCTGTCTGCTCTCTCTCTTTTCAGGAAATTGAAAGATTCAAGTCTATATTTATTTCCTACTAATGCTGAAAGCCGTTCTAAATTTCAGTCACTGATCATTGCCCATAGCCAGAGGAATAATGACTTTGGTTTAGAGGCACACGCAAAGTGCTAAGGTTACTGTGCCAGGTCTAAATAGGCTATACCCATATGATGACTTGCCATCACCAAAGGAAGGATTAAATCAACCACTCCAATGATCTTGAACTACTATAAAACATCAGTAAGTGCATATTTAGAGAGTATTTGAGGTTATGAAAGTCATCTTGCTACAGGAGAACAATTGCCTAATGTCCTCCTAGGGATGGGAATGTATCTTATACATGCTATTATTTTTACAAAAGAGACATACAAAGCTGTATCATTAATAAAACACCTGCTTTCTGTTTTTTTTCATTTACTTCTAATGGTGGTACACCTGTTCAAAAGATTTTTACTGCTCTCACAAGTTCTTCTAAAAGGTGATGCTATCTTTGTGTGCAGTTGCCATGATATTTACTATTCTCTCCAACAAACTATGTTTTTGTGTCCTCTCCGGCATCTGAAAGACTAAAAGGCAGATGAGTAGTACAACTACTTCAAAGACCAAAAGGGGGAAAGAATTACTTGAGTTCTGGTCTCTCTCTGATGTGGATATGAAAGGAACATGTTTTCCTGTTCTTGTGCCTAGAAGATGAGGAGCAGGATTATAATCATAGGTAGCTAGTAGTAACCACACCTCTATAAAGCTCTGTCAGCTAATATTCAGACCCACTAAAATCTAGATTATTTCAGCCTGCAGATGAATCCTAAACCATTTTGCATCAGAAGACCTGAGAGCTGCAGGACTTCAGTCATTCTCATAACACCTCTCACGCACAAGAAGAGAATTGGAGTCCTTAAGTGAGCTGCATAATAGTGACTCTAAGGACTGGAAAAGAAAAATACATAGTGCTTCCTCTATTGGAGGCTGATACAGATCTTGGCAAGACAAAAAAATGACAAAAGAAAAGCCATCACTGCAGCTTTCTTCCTGTAACTATAATTGTTAAGGCTCATATTTGTGATAGAACATGATCTCTCTGTGCCTGAATATTTAACCAGAGAAATGCCTCTGGGGGAAGCCATATAGGGAAACATTGGACTCGTCTGATGTTGCGGGCTTTGTTTCTTATAACCACAGCTGTGGATCCAAACAAAGGACCACCAAATGCCAAGTGAGACATATGTCCTTGCAAACTCTAGTTGCAGTTGTCTGGGCATAATTACTTTCCAGTAGAGAAGAGCAAAGAAGTTCTGCCATACATTTCAAGAGTGATATAATTTGTTGTTCAGACAACTTTGTACTCTAGCCTTTGCCATGAACAAATGGCTAAAACTACATCACAAATCTTCAAGGACTTTAGCCTACGAGATTTTCTTCTACTTCACAGCCGTTTATATTATTATTTAACTGAGTATTTTATATGTAGTAGGAAAGTGGACTGTTTCTTATTCACCCTTTGGAAAGGCTAATACATCATCCTAAAGCAAAGGCAAGCACCTAAATCCATGATAAAGTACCTAAATAATTTTAGTCTGATTTTTAAAGTTAACAAGCACTTTAAGTCCCTCTGTCACCAGTAAAAGCTGTGGATGGATAGCATCTCAGTGTGCACTCAGGCTGTGTAACTGCAGGTAACAAAGCTGAATTTTTTGGCCGAAGTCCAGTACCTTTGTTTCTTCTGATCTAACTGACGTATATTCTGATATGGGCAAATATACATGAACTATCTAATCAATGTTTGGCTCTGATACAGGAACACTTAAAGGCATGATAACAGCTAGCAATGGCTCTCAGCTTAATAGACCTCATCTGAAGTCTCACCCTCAGCTGGGATCTAAATGCCTATTTTAAACTTATCACTATTGCAGTTGGAGCTAAAAGGTTGGCAAGCAGCCATGAGTGCTGGGAAGCAAGCTCTTGGCTCAGTGCAGAGCTTGACCTTGCACCTGAAAGAGCTCCATCTCTAAAAGCAGAAGGTCAGAAATGAACTATGAACTTTGTTATGAATAAACCAGGATGAGCTATCAGATGAAAGCTTAGCTTGTCTCTCCGTTGGTAGAAGTAGAGGAAATAAGGACCTCAGTGTGCTTGTGGATTTTTTACCTCTGTGTCCTCCATCCCCACTGCTGCCTGGCCATAGCTGGGGTCCCATGCATCCTCCTGGTGCTTAGGAACAGCTGAGCTTGGCATTGCTGCTTGCATCACGCTGGAGCACGGCCAGCCCGACCTGAGCCCTCCAGACTGCAAGACTTGGTACAAGAGCTCATGTTCTCCTATTAAGGTGCTTGAAGTGCACTGCCTCAGGGAAAATATTTCAATTCAGATAGTTCCAGCAAACACAGACAGTTCTGGAGATCTCCAAAGGCACAGCAGTCATACGCACTTCAAGGCTGGAGGGGCATTTGGAGTTTTAATTGGAACCTGTTGTTTTCCTGACCAGGAGAATGTTACCTCAACATATTGGATAACAAAAAATTATAAAGAAAATAGTTTGGCCATTAGGAGCTTGACAACTGTGTTTAATATAATGCAGGGCATGCTTTACGATGAGGTTCAGCTCTCTTAGCGATATCAGTGGTGTTAATCACCAGGAAAGCTGTTTCTGCTAAATCCCCCACTGTTGTTGCTTTTATATTGCTAAATAATCTAAACTTCAGGGAAGAGCAAAAAGTTCACAGGTGTGGCAGAAAGCTCGCAAATGTAGTTAAATGTAGTTTGTTTTGGTTTAAGACAGGTGAAAGGAGTCCTGTGTTTGTTATTAGTCTCACAGCGTTTTAATCAATTTAATCATATCAGGGGGCAAGAGGGAAGGCTGTTTTTATTTTATTTTGAAATGGCTGGAATTGGTACTGGTAACATTGTTATAACAATGTAAAGCTAAAGGAATAATACTAAATGGTAGGTACCACAGAACACACAAATCAGCAAGTTGCCATCTCAAATTGCTAACACTCAGAATATAATTATTTATATGGTTAATAAACAGGATAATATAATCAAGCTGCACTCTTAATTAGTCAATATTATCAACAGTTCTTAACACCTTAATTTCTCTACTTCTAGTCCTTGTTTCTGCTATTCCGACCGAGTTAATTTTAAATTCTTGTCAGACTTCTGACTGAGTCTGTGAAGTGGCTCAGGTAATGAGCTCCTGATCAGACTGCTTATTCTGAGCACTAAGATACAAAGCATGAACACTTCATTGCTGCATGGCACATTGTAAACATGCACAATTATTTGCCATGCACTTAAGCACTGAGTTTTTTGTGGTAAAGACATTTTCATGAATTATTTATGATTGTACAACGGAGGGTGATGAAACTTCTAATTGTACATGTCTTGAAAGTGGCCAGTACAGAACAAATAACTAAAATCTTATTGCTGCTGTTAATTTTTTATCATTTTTTACACCGCAAACTCCGCTGAAGTCCAAATTGTGGAGATTATTTCTCTGGTGTCGTTTCCTCAGAGGTTATCAGATGTCATATCTTATTTTTTGTCTTATTCTCATGCTATTGCTTGAGAAGATAAGTAATTTAATCACATCCCTCGACTCACCTTAGGTATAAATAAACACGAATATGTTTATATTTATTTTGAAAGTGGAATGCCACCATCTCATCCTAGATTCTAGTCTCTGGAAATTCCAGTATACTGTGGATTATCATTTTTTTTCAAGAGCCTTAGAGAGTAAGAATTTTTTTCTGAACTTAAGCAGAGCAAGCAATAATATAGTATTTAGCTGAAATAGTGTCTCTCAACTAGATTAAGACACACTGATGTCATTAGTGATTGTCATTTTCACCCAGGGCAAGTGAAAAAAAGCAGAGAGCTGTCTGATTTTCAGAAGGCTGTGAGTTAGGGCTCTGACCTCAGATCTGTGTGGTCCAGGGTTAAGTTCTTCCTATTCTATCTAGAGTCATCTGGAACAGAAATTGCTGGACTGCAATCCTTGCCATTTCATCCCTGACCAACAAAGAAGCGCACTTCATCTGGTGGCATAGATGTGCTGGGAAGAGCTTCTAGAGCAGGGGTATGAGATCTGGCACACGGCCTCCAGTGGTGTCTGGGGCTGGCCCCATCAGCGAGGACAGCATTGTTCAGGCTGCCTGATGATACACCCTGGAGGGAACTGAAGCTGAGCAAGAAAAAACAAAGCATCAGTCCTGAGCTTCCTGAAGCTGGTACCCGAGGGAGGCTGGTTTTGCTATGGCAGACAGGGAATTTTGCTCTCAAGTTATCTCCAAAAACTTTGCAAGAGAAGTGTTTGGACACAGCCCTTAAGTTTCACTCACAAATCTGGGTCCCCTCTGGACTGTTACACACCACAAGAACTAGTTACAGCCTCTGAGGTGTGTGCAGCAGAACTTATCAGTGCAGCAGTCTAGTCTTTCCCCCGTTGTAATTTCTGTTTCCTCCCAAACCCACTGTGTAGAGTCCCAAGTCTACAAAAAATACTCAGCTGCCCCATTTTATATAATCTCAGAGTGCCTTTTACTGCTCTGGCAGTAGCCAGGACCATATCCAATAACAGTAAATACTGCAGGTTGTGCACAATAGGTATTGCTTTTCTAAAATACATTAACTGCCGATGTTTAATTCAAAATCATTCAAATTCAGGTAATACTGAATGAGATCGTTCATCATTTGATCCATTTTTTCCATTCTCAGCAGACACAGCTTTATTACTAGTCTGAGCAAGCCAGAGAACCTGTGCATCATCATAATCATAAAACACATTCTTTTGTCATTAATTAGACACAACTGGGCAGGAAATAACACAGGTGCCATAAAATCCAGTGATGTATATTCAGCTCAAGGCAATAGATTTTTCCTTCAATTTCCAGAATCTTTTGATAGAACTGGAATAAGACGTATTCTTGCTTTGGAACAAATACTTCTTTTTATACCTCTTTGCCCTACCTTTACTACAGCTTTCTCTAATCCATGAAGTGAGCCACCGAGCTGTGACAGGGAAAGCAGGGAGCTGCAGGCAGTAACTTATTTTAAAGGCACTTCGAGTACGTGGAAAAGTCACAGTGACAGTGTGAAGAGTGTGTAAAATGTTTCAGACGTACCCTTTTCACAAGTTATCACATATGCCAGGATGGTGTAGAAGTCCATACCCAGAGAAATCTGCACAAGCCAATGAATTCAGTTTCATGGTTGAATTTAGCAAGATAGACAGCCTGCATGTGGCTTCTTGGTTGCAACAGCTAGATAATATCAGGATGAGAATCATGGGGTAGAGACAGGAGGCAAGTAAAATCCTCAGTAAAGACTGTTCTATATTTTTTTGTGAGGATAGATGCCATTTGGTACATTACAAACTCCCTCCAAAAGTGCATGTCAAGAAAATTTCACTCATGCCTGCACTTGAACAGCTTGCAGCAAAGGCAGAACTGTATTGTTGCTATGGAAAGTGATAGCGTGATTTCTTGAGGTGAACCTCCTGTCCAGGCTGCCAAACATAGGGGCAAAATTATTGACAGTTATGTGTATGTGTGTGGTGTCAGGAATTATACCAGAAGACATAAAATATCAGTTCATCACTGTCACAGCAAACACAGCATAGCAAAAGTGTACAATTTTTTGCAGAACCAGAACAAACACAGGTACAGAATTGCTTCCCCTGCCATATAAAAGAAGTCTATGACTGCACTCAGGACAAGTGAAAAGTCCTGACTAGTTAAAACAGGAGAATTCACATCACATTCAACTGTTATCATGTGCATGCACATAAAAAAATTAATGGTTACACCTGTGCTTATCCACTCTTCACAGATGCAGAGCTACCATTATTTTCTCTAAAAAAAAGACATTTTTATTACTTTTCTTTTAACCCAAACATTTCCCATGTAAGGAAAATGGTAAGTGGAAAATCTTTAAAGAATATGGTACATGCCTATGTCATAATTGTTCTTTAAATGATGAACTTTAAAGAACTAGTTGAGAGGATACAGGGCAGCTGCTATACTGAACCTCTTTTGCCAGCCCTTAGTGCTTAGTGGGAAGAAGATAAGATCTGTCAAGACAACAGCAAGGGTAGGTATATTCATAGTTTGTCTGTGGATACAGTAGGGGTATATTTTAACAGACCCCTTGGAGAAGTAGATTTTGTTCTATTTCCTTGTGTTCAATAAGTCAGTCCCAGATTTTGATGTTTTTTTCCGTCAAATACAGACAGAACAGAGTTGAGTACAATGTGATTAGGTGATATTTTGCATACTTTAAAATGGACAAATACGTAAAAACAAGAGTTTGTTGACAGACAAAATGTGAATAGTAAAAAAGACTAAATATAGAAATAGGTCTTTCACAGTAATACATTATGGATCATTTTACACAGATTGCCAGTGCCAGTGATTCTTTGGTTATCAACCGTTTATGGTATGCAGTTGGTCCCTAGTGTCACAGAACATTGTTCCTGATCAGACTGTACAAATGAAAGCAGTGTGCACGCGTGAAAGGGAATTCTGTTTTCTGGACATTTTTACCCTATTAGTTTAAAAATTGAAAACGTAAATAGATTAATAATTTTCTATTTATTTCAGATATTAAAAAGTAATTATTTTTAAAATGTTCTCAAAATAATAATATTTCAAAGTAACTTTTTCATGGCTTATTCTGCCTGGGGTGAAAAGAGTAATCAATGTTAGGATTTGAAATAACACTGCAAAATTATATATCTCTAATAATTCCTGTAATTCTACTGGTACGTATTTCCTTTAGCAGTTGGGGTAGTGCCAGAATAGAAGATAGGTTGTGAGAGCATTTGCGTGTTTTATTTCTACAATAATTAGCTTGGTTTGGGTTTTGATGGTACATGAAGTACGGTGTCAGCTAATAGAAGTGAAACAGAACAATGGTGCCGGTACATTCTCCATTGATAGTGCTTTTACTGCACTGGTTGACACATTTACCTCTTGAAAATGGGGGCTGTGTCGTTGTCCAAAACATTTCCAGTTCCCCCATTAATATTTTTAATCAATATATCTCTTCCTCCTACATCGGAATTACCACCTGATTGACTGTTGTGGGTATGATTTCATCACAAAATGTAAGAAAAATGAGGATCGCAGAGTGACAATAAGAAACTGTGAAACATTGTGCTAATTAATGAATGACATTTCACAATTACAGCTGGTCAGTGTACATTTCCAGCTCTCACTGAGGTGAGGAGATGAGTTAATTTTGAGCAACTACATATATTGCAGAGAATGTCAAGCATTTAAAGCTTAAAATAGACAAGAAGGGAGGAAGAAGGGGGAGGAAATAACTTGGAAATAACTTTAAAAAACCCTAAACTTTAGTTCAGGAAGTAGCAAATCTCCCTGTACTAGTAATGATCCAAAAATATTTAGCTAAGATAATAAAAATATCTTCCTTGCTATCCTATCTTATTTCATGATCTACATTAACTGTTATGAATGGTTCCCATTAGTACAGATATCTTTTATCAGTCTAGAATATATCAACAGCGTTTGCCAGACAAAGACATTAAAAGAAACTGTAGCAACAGACAACAAATTGTATCAACAATTAAGCTGACTAAAAGCAATGTAAGGGAAGATAGAAGAAATTTAAATGTGAGCCAAGTGAACATACACACCAAGAAATAAAAATAAGGATTCAAGACTGTTATCAGATTCATCATATTCAGTAGCTGGTTTTATTCAACAATATATTTCGAAAGTAACTTGAAAAACTTGTTAAAGAAAACAAAAAAAGAAATCATTTAACAGCAGAGATTTTCTTGCAAAATCAAGCTACCCAAACAAGCTTGGTGTTGCCAAGAAAGATGAAAATGTATGCATTTTCTTTTAATTGGCTGCAAACTGTGGAAAGTGAAAACAAACAAACAAATGAAAGAAACCCTAAAAATAACAATATAAAATATAATATATTAATGCAGTGCACAGAAAAGGTTAAATAAATTCTGTTGGTGTGTTTCTTATAATTCTTCCAATATTAGAAGTTGATCTACACTGAATTTGAGAAGAAAAATGAGCATTTTCACCTCCATTTGTTGTTCGCCACCTCTCATTTTTGTCATGTGATTAATGTCAACTGATAGTGTAGACCAGGGGTGTCAAACTCATTTTCTCCGGGGGCCATATCAGCCTCACGATTGCCTTCGAAGGGCCAAAAGTAATTTTAGGACTGTAGGACTGTAGGAGTAGTTACATTTATACAGCCCTCAAATTACATTACGCCCTTTGAAGGCAACAGCGAGGCTGATGTGGCCCTCGATGAAGATGAGTTTGACACCCCGGGTCTAGGGTGAAGAGTGCACCTGAACAACCCTGGTCAGGGTGTTAAGGATCCAGCATGTGAGAATAATGCTCAATGCATAAAAATAGTATTCTGCTGTAAACAAAATGCAGATATGTGAATGCAAACAGGAGTAAGACCTGTGAAATAATCTTTGTGAAAAAAAAAAAAATGGATAAGTTTCAGATACACTTGAACTGTGTTTGGTTTAAGAACGGAATAGAAAATTGGAAAATTCAATCTAAGGAGAACAACAAAAGGGATATTTTTTCATTAAAAAAGCTTAAAAGTGGAACAAAAAGATCTTTCTTTTTAGGCAGGGTTTTATAAAGGCAATATTGATCAGTTACATTTAAGTCTTTTAGAGGTAAGGCAACTGATCAGCTTACTTGCACAAAATAAGTGTTAGGCCGGATTTAGAAGAAGGATTTTCAAAAGGATTGATACCTGAGTTCCAGATCAGGCTCTGTAGGGATATTACGGAGTGTCTTTCATTTGAAGCTGCAGGAACAGATATAATAAACGTCTGTTGGAGATGGGCAAGGAATATTTGTCCTTTCTAAAATGTGCATGCATACACATATAAAAAAGTGATTCTCCAAATTAAGCATGTCAGAATATCTTATAAACCCAAGATATCAGGACCTAAAACTGTCAGCTTATTTTCTCTCTCATTAATCTCAAAATATAACTCAGCTTCCTGCACAGAATTATGTGCTATAGATTCAAGTAATGATTTCTGTCTAGTTAAAGAGAACAATAACACATATTTCATGCTTGTCAGGCATAGATTCAAAACAAAGCAGATATATTTTAAAACAGAGTTCAGACTTATTTTATGACTGATCAAATCCGATGTTTATCTTCAACAGAACAAACTAATTCAGGATTTATTAAAAATAATTGTGTTCATTTGTTCCCTGGAATTTTGTACTGTCATTTAAAACATATTCTGCAAAGACACTTATTTTGGAATTATTTACCCACTGAACAAAACGAATATTAAAAAGTGGGAATAAGGCTTGTATCACATCAGCCGGATTTGGGGATGACTGTGTCGATAAGATTAAGAAAGGAAGACTGGTATTCTCAGGGTTGGATAGTCCAGACAAGTTCTGTAGAGATTTGTGTTAGGACCTGTGTTATGATTAACAAATCATATTTTTGGAAAAGAGACTGATTACAGAGGTCAGTTGGTGGCAGCTATACCAGCTGTGTCCCCTTCCAACTTCTCGTGCACCCCCAGCCTGCTCACTGGTGGGGCGGTTTGAGAAGCAGAAAAGGCTTTGACTCTGTGCAAAGCACTGCTCAGCAGTAACAAAAACATCCCTGTGTTACCAACACTGTTTCCAGCACAAATCCAAAACACAGCCCCATACTAACTACTATGAAGAAAATTTACTTTATCCCAATCAACAGCAGCACACGTAGATATCAAGAAAAACTAAACTGGAACTCTTCATCTTGGAAAAGAGAAGATATTAAAAAGATGGTTAGCACAGCAATGTTCTATGACTTCTTATTGTTTCTCATGATGGCACAACTAAGGACAGCTATTGAAATTATCATAAAGAGTGTAATTAAGTAACTCATTGCCACAAGGTGTTGCGGAGGCCAGACTATAAGTGGACTCAGAAAGTAAATTTTAAAACAAATCCATGGAAGCGAAGTCCACTAGAGACTATTAAGTATGTTGATGCAAGTGCAGTCTCTGGCTCTGGAAGTCCTTAAAGCGTAGATTGCTGAAAGGTGGAATGTCACACCAGGGAAAGTGTCACTGTATAATTGTCCTGTTCTTGCCCTTTTTTGCTAAGCATCTGCAAATGGTTACTGCCAGAGACAGTACACTTACCTAAACGGATCTTTGATTTAATCAGGAAATCTGTTCTGAAATCCTTATCTTAACAGTGAGGCAGAGAAGATACAGCAGGTTGTCCTTTAAAAGGGTACACTTAAAAACCACTGAAACACTACCTAATTGGTCAATAGTTTAAATATATTAATATGCAATAATAATGCATTTTTAATTATCAAGTTTATTACATTTGCCTTATATATATGGCCAATATTTTCTGTAGTTGAAACCATGTAATCCATAGCCTGCGAAATTTCTAAGCCCAAAATTCTTGAAAGTGCCACAGAAGTTTTGTTGTTCTTGTAAGTTTTGGTTCCTCCTGCCTGTGCGAATGATAACTTCTGCCAGTTGCTTCCTCTCTCACCTTCAGGGAATTTTGAATGTAATGGTTTAGGAAACATTTAATGCTTGTTACCCCTTCAAACGCAAACACAGCCTGTCTACAAAATGAATATAACAAAATATGCCAGGTTTAAATATGAAGTTAAAAGATAAGATGATATTTTATCAGAAAGCAGAAAGAATCTGAGAGTTATTTGTAGAAGTCACATTTTACAAAGGTCAAATATTATGAAAGATTTCAGTTCCTTTATCTCACCTGATAGACAATCTTTAGAGACTGTTTATTTATCTACCAAAGGCAGCCTAACAATCTTCTATCTTCGGCAGGCAAGAGACACATTTCTTTTACATCAAAGAAAGAAATGTTCTGTTCTTGATATGTCAGCTATTTCACACCAAAGTCACTCCTTACTGAACTTTACTTCACAGTGTCTCAGAGGCGACTACCAGTGGCCAGTTTTCTCACTAGACAATGCTGCCTGCTTTGATTTCTCTGGTATGATTTAATGTCCAAGCAATAAACACCTGGGAAAGTACTCCTGGAAATAGGTTTCTTGCTTCCTTAAGTCTCCACACTAGTTTCAGCAGAAGACAAGACATTTTCCAGCAGTTGCGGAGTCCTTCCTTATGAAAGGCCAGCAAAAGCATGAGAAAAACCTATTCTCCTTGTGGCACGCCCATGTATCTTAAGAATTTGGGATAACATGCTTTGACCCTGCTGTGGACTCCATTTAGAGTTGCCATTTCTGAGGGTGACTAGATAGGTGAACAAATGGTCACTGTACAGTGCATGTCCAGATGTCCATGCCTGGTATTCAGCCAGCCTGGATGACAGCAAGGATGGTACCCATCTGTAGTGGTGACATCATTATAAAGCTTCCACATTCCACACATCCTAGAATTGAGGGCAATTAGAGCCCAAAGAAATACCGCCTAGAGCTAGGGTGCAAAGAGAAGCAGCCCCACGATTTCTTCCCACACTGCACTAGACCATGGGAAGATGGAGGACCACAGTCCTGCTTTCTCCTCATTCTGAGCCATTTCAAACCTCGTATTTGTCCTTAGAAAACATTCAGAAATCAGAAGCGTTTCAGTTGTAAACAGTTAAAGGAGGCATATTTATTTTGGCCATGAATACTGACATTAATAAACAAACAAATATGTTATACTCTTCCTTTTTTACCCTGACTTTATGGGTCCGTATCCCCAGGCAGTCCTGCAATATGAGTGTGTGTAAATAACAACATACGCACCACCATAGCCTGGTGTGGGGAATGGGGACAGGAAAAACACCAGCATAGTTCATTATTACAGGTAATTTTATTGAATTTGAGTTCATAAAATCTGTGTGTACCTTAAATGTAAGTAAAAAGAAAATAAGTTTTGGTAGGCAGCTGACCATTCTCCTCTCAAAGAAACTAACTGTTCTTCCAGTAGAAAAAATGGAAAAAAAAAAAAAAAAATTGTAAAAAAACCCCTCAGAAACTGCTGACATAATAAGCTCTGATTTATATGAAATGGAACTTTTTTGCTTCTCCAGGGTATTAGAGTTCCTCATCTATTTCTCTGGACTACATTTGTTAACTCTGAAATAGCTCAAAAGACTAGGAGGATTTTAAAAGCATTGACAACTCTGCAAGGAAGAAAAGTGAAGCAACATTTTTATCTTTTTCCCACCTGCTTTCAGCAGGTGTATGCACTCAGACTACATAGCTTTTATGCATTGTGAAGCTTGTATAATTTAGAACTTCATGCTCTACACATTTCAAATTGGTTTGACCCTTTCCCCTCCCAGGCACACATAAGTGCACAAATGGAGTTTTACTGTCTTTTTCAAATTGCTGTATCCACTAATTTATTCAGGGTTATCTTTTAGAGTGGTTAAAAAAGCATTTTAATTAACATTTCAGCTGGAAACTTTCCTCATGATTTTGTGAAGCACCAAGTGTAAAAGTGATTCCGAGGGGGTATCGCATGTTTTGTTGCAATGCTCATTTTTTTTTGGCCATAAACTGACTGCCTGGAAATATGCTCACAGCTCAACGACTGAATGGCAAAAATGGATGCATTTAATTATTAAACTTTAATTTATTTGATAACTTAAGAATACATCCTCATAAATAAGGAGCCATTTGGGTTATGTTCTGCCTTTCCAGCCAATTTATTTGTCCAACTACAATTTCTTCTGTACAAGGGGAATTCTCAGCTGATTATACCATCTGAGAACTGTGCTGTCATCCTTGTTCCTGTTCTGACATAAAGACAAGCACAGAGCAGAAAACAGACACACTCCAAGAATTCCTGGCTAATCTAAGATTAAATTAAATTGGAGATTTAATTAAATTAAATTAATTTAATTAAATTAAAGTGGAGAATCGTAGAATACCAGTTGTGAAGGGCCCACAGCCCAGCACCCTGTCCATCTAAATATTAAAACTGGTCAGTGTTGAGGAATCCACCTCATTAATACCATCTTGAGCCAGGTTGGTGTGCACTTTCCTGTAAAGGAATAAAGCTGTAATCAGCGTCTAATTATTTTATCATTTGTTCCTTGGAACCAACTAGTTTATGAAAAGAACAGGGATCAGTCATTACACGGATGACTTTGACATACCATACCACAAAATAGTACATTTTCCATTTTATTTTGATTTTAAAAGATTTTTAATAAAAAGGCCATACCTAAAAAGTGGAAATTGCTCAGTGGTTATCCATATCCTCACCTCCGAAGAAATAATAATTAGTTACAATAAATAGTTACACTGATTATTCATTAGCTGTTTCTGCTATGAAATAAACAGAAGAACAACAGTAAGTTTCTTGTAACAGTGTGAGACCTTAATTAAGATGTATACATGTCTTTTTTAAAGTTGGTAGCATTATAAAAGAATTGGTTTTGCTGAGAAGACAAATATCTAAGTCTTTTTTGTCAATGATTGTGGTTGAAAGAGAAATGTACCTAAAAATGTCTAATGTCAGTTTAACTTTCAATATAAACCTGTGTAAAACAAAAAACAAACAAACAAAAAAAAGCAAACAAACAAACAAAAAGAAGATCTAGAAATTCAAGTTGCAAGGAATCCCTGTGAGTCCAGCTCTCTGCTCAAAGAATCCTCCAAGTTAGTTCCAACTTCAAAGTTTTATCACATACCTCGGAGTAATATCCAATCAATTTCTGAATATCTCCAGTGATGGACACTCTGAAATCTCTTTGGGCAGAATTAATGGGAACTTAGATTCAGTCAATACAAATAAAGTGAAAAAGTAAAGCAAACAAAATAAAACTACTCTGGAGAAGAAACTGTCTCAGCTTTCAGATCAGATTTAGCCAACATAGCTTTTGAAGGTACAGATCAGAGTCGGACTTAAGAAGAATGTTTCATCTGAATTAATTTTTTATTAGTTATTCACTAGTTTATAGGTTTGGACTGGAAATTACTCAGCAGCAATTTTATGAAACCTTCTATACATAGATTCACAGAATCACAGAACAGTTGCTATTAAAAGTGACAGCTGGAGGTCATCTGGTCCAACCCCTCTGCTCAGGCAAGTCAACAGAAAGGAATGAGCTTTATATTTACTCTGGAGTGACTTCTGTTTGAGAGAAAAGAAGTGGATATTAAACCTGTTTTGCAATGATAATAGGAATCTTATATCTAGATGCATTCTTCAGATAAACCATTGGAAAAATTTCCATTATATTCCAAGAGAATGGGTTCCGATTCCAGGAGAGATTTTTTTAAAACAAGAATCCAAGCTTAGATTCCTATGTAGTGGTACTTTTCCTTAGAAAGACTTTTGGTTAGAATAGGTTTGCAAACTGAAGGAGATAGATATATGTGGTTATAAATATTTTTTACATCGAAAACAGAAAATGTTCTAATAACCTTTGGAAGAGGTTCCATACCACCTTGTAAAAGAAATAAGATGGTCAGGAAACCTAACTGTTTTTCATATGGAGTTTGACGAGTTTCTAAAAATGATTTTATTGTCTATGCATTCCAGTTCTATACTCCTGTTAAATTATGAAGGAGTTGTTCCAAGTTCAAAGAATGTGGAGAAAACATCACTGAAATAATGAAAAACATCATTTTGGCATTGCCTAATATAAAATCTTGTGTGGTTTAGTTTTAATCTCAATTTATTTCAGGAAAGTGATTCATAATATGAACTGAAAGATCATACCAACATGAGGCATTTTATAATTATGAAAGTGAGGAAAAACATTCTAATAAACTTGAGCTGGATCTGATTTGAGATCTGATGAAAGTTGTTTTATTTGTGACTTTCCTTCCAGGACACTATTTTGAAATTCTGCAAAAATTTTTGCAAGCGCTTCTGCTGTTGGACACATAGCCACAACTTTCCCAGAGTTTTTAAGATTCTCACTTAAAATGAAAATTGCCAGTTTGTGTCCTGACAGAGTTCAAGACACTGAAGACTCAATCACTGTGAATTTGTGCCTGTAGCCATCTCCTCATTCCTTGTATTTCTAACGGCTGGTATTGGCCAGATCCCCACTGACTACCTTTGACAGAGCTCTGTTGAGCTTACTTTGTGGTTGTGAGTGTAGGGCTGCCATCATTTTCTGTAGGAAACAGCCCTGCTCACAGGTCTTCCTTTAATTCTGGCAGCCCTGTGCCTGCTTCCTCCTCACTTCTATCCATTGAGCCAACCTTCCATTAACCTTCCAGTGGTGTATGTCAGTAATGCACCTTTTCAAGATGGTCTTGCATGTTTGTTAATGAAAGAAGTTATCTGAAGTCAATGTACTGTTTCTTGTTTCCCTGAACCACCTTCCATGAATGCACTCTATGAAATGAAAAATGTTTAATTACCCTAACTATATAATGCCAATACAATGAACTTCAGTATTTTTAGAGCAGATTAATGTGGTATATAATTTTACTAACAGAAGAACGTTTTAAAGTGTTAAGTAATGGCCTAGAGGGATGTAAAAAGACAATAAAAGAATTTAAATAGTCTACTCTGAATTAAAATGATGTTAAATTATCCATTAAAAAATTGCACAAAACCCTGTTGTTCATTTTTCAAAGAAAGTTTCACTGAGTGCATCTATGCAGGGGTAGTCCAGGGATGTTTCCTTTCTGCTAGTTCTAGATATTCATACTGGGATACGATCCCACTGAGCATAATCTCTCTCCCTGTTACTGGTGGGACTCCTTCTGTGCTCACAGGAAAGAGGAGATCAGAGATGTATTCCCATGGGTCTCTGAGAGAAAGGGGCCAGAGCTGGGTGGACATCAGCCTTACAGTGAAAAAAAACCAAAACCAAATACTAATATTACAAGAATTAAGTGATAGCATTCAAGAACGTGTCAGAGTAGAAAAAAGCAAGAACTCCATCCTGCCTGTCTTTAAACAAATGACTCAGTTTTTTCCAAGTCAGACTGCCTGCTCATATCCCACCTTGCTGAAGAGCTCAACCATTTCTCAGATTTTACTTTCCCACAAACAACTTCGTTGGACTTGAGTTCTTTTCCTTTTCTTAAGCACTGCTTTTCATTATGTGCCTTCTTTATTACAACCTCCTTTTACAGGCAAAGCAAAATATCTGCTATTTACTCATAAAAATGTTTCAAATAAGTCACATAAAAATCCATAAAGCAAATTAACATTACATATACATACATTACATATTACATACATTACATATGGCTGTGCATCATCAGTCACTGAATTTATTAGTGAGTGTCAAAGGACATAGCAGTATAGCACTACACATATGTAAGCTAACACTGCTGTTCAACGAAAGGTCATATACATCACATCAGTAAGTATTATGATCTATACATCTTTCTGAGCCATTTTTTCCAAGGATGTCTCAAACAAATCAGAGATTTACTGTATTCCAGGAATGTTTTAGCTTTGATTTTTGCTAATATCCCAGGACTGACTGTATGTGACTTGAATGGAATTCTGTCTTCTAATAGACAAAGATGCAGCAGCTAGATACTATTGGGTGATATTACAGCAGAAGATCACTAGCTGCAAGAACTGAATCATCAGGTGCAGCGTCTCTTCCCACATCCTAATTCAGGTAAAGTTTGGAGTGGATTGTTATGTGGTAGGTCACAGACTCAAGCTTTTAATGCACTTACTGAAGAAACTCACAGGAAAAAGGATATGAAGATTAATCTTGCATAAAGTTCAGCTAGATCCCCTCAAATAAATGCCTTAATCTCCTTCTTACCAAACAGGAAAGAGTTTATTTGCCATAGTAGCTGTCAAACCCGTGCTATGAATATTTCTAAAGAGCTCTCTGGTCTGGGAGTTATATACAATTGTGTACTACATGTCTTCTGGCAGTGTTTCTTCACAGAGACATCACTCAGACACAGCTTCTCCACAGAGATTAAATCCACAGAGCTGAAAATACCACAGACACAATCCTGAAGGAGAAGATGGACGTTCAGTCATTTTTTCCAGGCTGAATGGCATCACACACCCCCTCACAATCAGATGCCTCTGTGAAGGGAGAGACTGACTTCACTACTAGTCATGTGTGAAGGGTACGTAGGCAGGCAATCATGGAAGAAAAATGAATAGCTAAAAGGGAAAGAAAAGTCCAGGAGCAATCATAATTTGTTGCTAGTTTTTAGGGTTCTTATATTAAAATTCAAAACATGGTATGACTAACCAAATAGCAGAAAAAGTCATTAATATTCCAATATTTTACCTTAAATTACTGTGATAATGATATAATAGTTTATTAGGAATGGGGTTGTTTGGGTGTGTTTTGGTTTTTTGTTTTGCTTTGGATTTGGGATTTTTTTTGTCTTTTTTTTTTTTAAGTTTAATTTCTTTAATTCTCACTTCAGTTACTGGCTATATCTTCCAAAGTAAAACTGTGGGAACTTGCAAGTGATGTAAATTCTGAGCCATTGAAACCTCCTTCTTGTTGTGGTACTGACCTCCCAGCCACTCACCCTTTCCTCTGGTACCACACTGTCTCCATCCCTGAAAGTGTTTGAAAGACACATAGATGAGATCCTTAAGAACACAGTTTAGAGGTGGACTTGACAGTGTTAGCTAACAGTTGGACTCGATGATCTTGAAGATCTTTTCCAACCAAAATGATTCTATTAATATGATTCTATGCTAGGACTTCGTGAGATGTCTCCAGGAGACATCTCAAACCTGAAACAACCCTTGCCTCCCTCATAGAGTTTAGGATGCGACTCCTTAATTTTTAGACAATGTAAAAGTAGCAAAGCAGAAACAAGAATCTGGCCAGAAATAGCTGAATTTTCTAATTTTTCTCTGCAGAGGCATACAGCTGTCAAAGAAAATGTACTGTGTAGTAAGTACTTCATCTCTTTTTCCTGCTACTTTAAGGTGGCAACATACTATGTGACTTATTTTACTTGTTTAGTCAGAAGACTTTTGCCATCAAACTGGCATAGAGCAGTATTAGAGTAGTAGAAAATCCAGCATTAGAGTAATATAATATTAGCACATGTCGGTGGCTGAGTATGTGCAAGTGTATGTGCAGGTGTGTGCGGAAATTTGAATACCATTCTGCTGAAATGAACTTCAGTGGAAATGGCTTTGAGTTCTTGGAAAATCATTTAATCCTGAAACCCAAAAGCTAGACAAACTGTCACTGAAATGGATGCAAACATTGTCTCTTTAAGAAGAATTGCAAAGAAGGTTATCACCAAACATAGCCTCAGAGCACTAAGCAGGTAGCCTGAGCATACCGTGCTCAGTAAACCACCCATGTAACCAGCAACAAATTCACTTTTTGCTGGCCAGACTGCTGCTGAGAGCACTCCTTGGAGCATTTCTCTAAGGTGCAGTGTTATTTTCAACTACTGCTGTATTCTGGTATTATAGCCTAAGCGCTGCAGCTTCACTACTGAGATCTGAAGCATTTCGATTCATTATTATGGAATCCTTGAAGTTTTTTTGAAAAAACAAATTCCCCTTTCCTGAAAGAAAAACAGTTCCCTTGTACTTTTGAATTTCTTCTTTTCCTTCAGAAGTGCCTTAGCTCAAAACACAGTTATCTTTGCAATGGGGCACGTGGCAAGACCCCCGTGGCAAGTTTCCTGCTGTCAACACTTTACTCCTTCCAGTTTCTACTATTTGTGCATTTTGACTTGGTTGGTTTCTAAACACATGAAAACAGGTAGTACTGTAAAAGGACGTGTGACTGAAAAGCAGAAGAGAGGGAAGAGCAGATTTCCACAAGGAATATCAATTTTGGCAAGCTTCTAAATTTGCCCCAAAATACAGTTTCCGAATTTTTTGTAAAATCAGATTCCACTGGACAAACTAAGAAATTCATAATTAAAAATAAATAAGAAAGAAAATAAGAAAGGATAAAGTGAAAGCATGTTACCCATATTGTTTTTCAGAATATTTTGACTTTTCATTTCGTACCTGGTCATTTCATTTCATAATCAAGCATTTCCTTTCCCTATCAAAACTAAGGCTTTTAAGAGTAGAAATAGGATCGAATAGTCAAACACTGTAAGGAAATATTTGTTTCTAGTGGAACTAAAGATTTCAGGTTGACTCCTATAAAAAAAATAACATTTCAGACCAAATACTTTATTTTATTTGTTAAGTTGGTAAATCCAAATCCTATAATTTAACATGTGTAAATAAAGTTCCTGCTGCCTGCTTTCTGCTTGAGGTATATTGATCAATAAAAGCATTCCTTCACTTGTCTTGTTGCCAGTTTTCTAAGGTAAAAGGACTGAAATCAATTAAGTAAATACTCTTCAATAAAATAAATATAAACTTTAATTCATATATTTTCTTCTAGACATTTTAGGGATTCTGCAAACTATGAGTAACTTTTACTTTTTTGCTAGATTTCTAGATAAAATAAGAATCAATAGCAATATTTTTAAAAGCAAATAAAACAATTATAACAGTTGGAAACTATTTCAAATGGTTTTCCAGCATGTGATGCACATTAAAAAAAAAAAAAATTGTTTAGGTTATAGTCAAACTTCACTGACAAAAATAGCACAATTTATTTCACCATAGCAAAGAGCTAATAGGCTGTCTTTTGGCCTTCTAAAAATTGTATTTTCTACCTTAAGAATTTATCATCGTTGATTTAGTTATAAACGTGTTTAGCATAGAGGTAAATGTTCACAAATTCCAAATTAGGTAACTTAGAAATACACACACACACACACACACACACAAACAAAATTAAAAAAAATCAACCTTGCATCAAAAAATCAGATGTCTATAAAGTGAAAGTGCCATTGTTCTTGTTTTGTGGTTTGTTACTAGAGGCAGTGCTTAAGAAAGCAGGAGTGGACAGAGGTAAAAATCAGCCTCCTCCCTCCCAGCCCTGGGGTTTCAACAGAAAGCTGGACAGCAGTTATAGTACCTCTTTGCAGAGTATCCAAGTACAGGGAGGCACAATGAAGGAAGGGCAACTGATTTTTGGCCAGATATTATATAGGGGCAAAAAGCTGTACCTCTTTCTGCAGCTGGCAAGTGAAAGACTACTGTACGAGCCTTAGGCAGAACCTTCCCGACTGGATGTTTTGAAATGCTGATTTTAAGAAAAGAGTTGTGTGTGTTCACCTGACTTTTAATCTGTCTGCTGAAGTGCTCTTGCAAGTTTGTTTTTTACCCTCAAAGGCATTTTCTGCAACAAGCTTTTTATCAGGCTTTCAGGACAACAGAGCAGAATAACACACATATTCCACAATCATAACAATATGAAAGGAAAAGGTTCATGTGAACTTTTTCCTTAATGCAAGGGAGAAAGCTGAGACAGAAATAAAACAGGTACCTTTTCCTGTTGTTTCATACTATGACCTTCATGAAATTATTTAAGCTCTGGTCTTCCTCTATAAAACAGGTATAACCTTCACAAGTAACCCAAAACATACTGTTCATTCACTTGCCATTAGTTACTAAAAGACTGTGGTGATGAAAGGATTTAACAGAAGTGAAGGGACAGAGAAATAAGTCGTTAAGGGGACTCTGACTTTTCCCTAATACTGCCTGACTTGGCACATGCTGCCAATATCCTGATATTTGCACAGCTGCACAACCTCCGTAATGCATCCCTAAATGAACAGCACCGAGCTGAGTGCCCGTCTGCAAAAGCGTGTGTAACTATATAATTGTGTTGAGGGATGACATTGGATCTTACGTTCACATTAATTCTATTATATAAACATAAGGTAGATTCAAAGCACAATGAGTGCAATTAAGACAGAAGGGAAAAAAATCTATATAATGCATAGCATTAAATTTTAATAGGGAAATATACTTATTTGCATTTTATAGTGAAAAGGTATTATTGCAAAGGGACTGCTCATTTCTAGTTTTCTTTAGGCCTCCGAGCAAAATATGAGTCTATTATATGAACGAACTATCTTGGCAGAAAAAGTGCATTTTCAAGACCTTTTATACTTTTATTTGGGAGCCAGCAACTATATGCTTCAATAACAAGTATCTTCATTTTGTTACCAGTAGTCAGAGAAATATCAAAAATGCGAAAGTGGTTTGTGCCCCTTACAGTCCACAGCCATTCTGAAAAGTAACACACACTTTCTTGGGGACATCTGTCTGTAGTCCATCATATTAATTTTTGTCAGCTTCACTTGGCACATGGAATAATTCTTGCCTCAGTGCTGTTAGATATATTTTAATTAAATTGTCAGGAAGAAATTGGGAAAGGAAGGCTATGTGAGATAATTTCTTTACCTCCTTCAATGCTTCTAAAGCAAACTAGACTGTCCTCGAAAGCAGACAGCCCAAAGACAAATGTTTTCTGTGGAATCAGAGCCAGCTAAGTGATGCTCTCTGTGCAATCTGCGTTAGCCAAATGGAACCTGATCCTGTGAACCCACAATCATCTTTCGTTCACGTTCCTTACTCACAAGTTCATTTGTGAGTGCAGGCACAGGACAGACTCCAGAACATCTCAGAGAAAAAGGTCATACTCTACCATGGCATTTTAATGTAATCCCAAACTCACCTTCGTACAATCTGAATAGATCTTTTATGGGCCCAAACAAACTGAAAGTCAAACCTTTTAAGTTACTGTTACACGTATTTGTATTTCTTTTTCCCTTTAAGCATGTAATACAGCCTAGCCAACAGCAGTGAGAATCAAGGCATTCATCTCACACATTCTGCCATACTGCCTCCTCCCAGTCTCCAGAAAATCCTCATTTCCTGCACCTTACTATCAGCATAGATATAGTCAGAAGATCCCAAAGGTTGTAGTGTCCTTAGGAAAAATGAAAGAGAAAACCAAGCCAGGGTGATGTTGGGCATAAATCTGAAGCAGAGACCAAACTTCTGCCAGTCACGTAGAATCCACAAATTCTCCAAGGTTTTTCTTGCTTGTCACTCAGACTTTTCAGTGAGGTTTTATAGCTTCTCCTCACAACAACCAGAAAGACAGTTCATGCTCCAAACTTGGCAGTTCAGAAAGCTTTGCAATCACACTATCATTTGGATTATTGTGCTCCAGCTTCGCTTCCGGCAGGCCACAGATGTTATTCTCTGAATATTTTTTCCTGCCTGGGTATCACCTTCCATTCCCATTTATTAAAAATCCTTGAAGGAGACAGCTTGGAGGCCCAGCATGACAAACCACAGTATATTATGCCAATAAATAAAAGGGTGCCAAGAGCAGACTAAAAAACTGGGATCTAAGTCACAACTTGACCCTTTCCTAGCTCTGTGTGTTCAAACAGCAGTCAAATAGTGAAACTAACATAGTAAACATATATATTCTGAAATGAATCACAAGTGGAGCATCATTCGTCAACTGGAAAAGCTGTTTACTGATCTGTTTCCCATGACAGCTTTTTTTTCCAGTATTATCATATCCTGTGTTATCACACTGCAAATCAAGAACTACTCCATTTGGCTGAGATTAGAGGTGATTTCAGAGTCCACAAGGACCAATTTGTTAAAAAACTATGTCAGACATAGAATTTATAAGAGCATTTTCTTTCTGAACCATGTAGCTTCTGGTTCATTTGGCCACACTCGTATTTCGATGCAGCATGTTTTTGGTCCTCACAGTGAGGCACTGTGAGACTCCAGATTGAGGTTGTCTTAAGTGGGACCAAAAAGTAAAACTCTGCTGAGTTTCAAGGCAATTTCCAGTTTTATATATAATTTTGGTATTTTTACATACTTTACTGCTTATAGTGTAGAAACAGGCTACCTCACAGTACCTGGCTTACTGGCCAGAGTTAAGAAACCTTATTATGTGATTTCTGTAAAGGTATAATTTAAAAATTCACCAAGTGTTCTGGACTCTATGTGCTGGGGGCTGGCATTCACTCTGCTCCAGATTTTGCATTCCTGCTGATCCTAGAGTCATTGCAACCACCAGCTAATCATACAGACTCATACTGTGATGGAAAACCCAACCAGTTTCTGAATCCCCAACCCCAGCTCTGACAAAACCCAAATGCTTCCTCCTTCATAACATTTCCAGAGTTTAATATGCTTTTGCTGTTTAATATGATAAAAGTTCCTATCCAGGCAATTTTCCCCTCCTGTCCAGGGCTCTACAACTTCTGTCTCAGTGGGCTTTCTAACATAAGCCTCATGCTTTGCTTCACTACTGAGCTTCACACTGACCATAACCACTTCAGCTCCCTGTCCGTTCCATTTGTTGCACTCACTCCTCCTCATTATCTAGAAAAAGATTTAGCTCTTAAGCTGCTCTCAGTCTATCAAATCACAGTTTTTCTCTTCTACCAGTAATCCAGTGAGACAAGAGAGGGACTTACCTGTGTGGTGGAGACTCTCATCACTATTTGTAATAAAAACTTGTACAAAATTATGTCAAAAATAGTTGATTATGAATTTTTAAGTCGTCCACGATATGAAAAAAAAAGAGGGCCAAAAATAAAAACAACTAGAAGCTAAGTAGGTCTAAAAAACGCAGCTCTGTAATTCCAAGACCTGTTTCTTTCTTCGAGTCAGACAATAACACACAGCGCAAGCCACAGACTTACAACAGCCACATACCTTCTGTTTACAAGGTATCTAAAACTTCCCTGGTTGCTTGTCTCTCTTGTTTTTATAAAGTGGACAGTAAGATGGATGTTTTCAGTAATAAAGATGATAAAAACAGATTAAGCTGGGGAATGGCAGGGAACATCTCTCTACTATGATGTTTCACAGCTGCAGGTGTATGACCTCAGATGGACCTTCTCAAAACATACCTGCTGCTTCAGTTGAGTGTAAATCTTCTTGAAAGCTACTTCCTGCTTGTCCCTGTTTCCAGGTTGCCTTGATGAAACACAAATAGCTCATAGTGACATATCTGCTAGCTGAGCACCTCATCCAAGCTGCTCTGTTACGCTCCCACAGTTGCAGCAAAGAGCCTGAGAGATTATGATCCATGGAGGCAGGAACAGATACATCCATCCTAAGTGAGAATAAGAAAGTGAGGCAAAAAGCGAAAGAGGTAGAATATACCCTTATATGATAAAACTCATCAATAACAGATCAGGAGGAGAAAAGGGTCACAGGGTAGGGAGAACAGTGGCAACACTATTTCCTGTAAGCTGGTTCTCTTTAGGAGAAGTAGAAGTGGCCCTCGCTTTCAATATTGATAACATGCCAAGATGGCTGTAGTGGAAAGGATATATGCAGACAACAACAAAATTTAGGTTATGTATCTATATTCTGCACGTTGCGGGGTAGAATTCTCCTTCTTACTTGCCATCTCTTATTTTTAGGGTGGCATCAAAACTGTGACAAGAAAAGCACGTAAGAAATTTTTTCTTTTTTTTTTAAAGGATGGTCTATGTCAGCATCTGTCAGCTAAAACATTTCTTCACCAGAAACTAAATACAACTTTAGCCAGCTGTACGTTTTCTCAAGGGATAATGCCAATGTCTAGAAATCAAAATAAGAGGGGAAATAAGGCAGTGGGAAGCTCCCTCAGCTGCTGTTTTTAAGTTTTCTCTGTGACCTTTAGCGTCAGCCTTGCCTTGCCCTCTCCCAAACCTCAAATTTACCATCCTTTCCCTAGGTAACCACAGAAAAGAAAGGGAACTGGAGGTGAGAATAATCCCTTTTCTGCTGTAAACTGCGTAATATCTTCGTGTCCTGCTATTCTTTCATCCAGTCTTCCCGATTCTCATGCATAAGCAGTAATATGCATAACACCAAAGTGCCATCTGTGAGCATGGCTATGTCACCGGCTGCCAATTATTTTATGTAAGATAAATTGCAGCTGCCACATGTTCTTAAATGAAAAAATTAGATGAGAAGAGAATATTTTGTTTTACTCATCTCTGTTGTCTTTATCTGCTGAAATACAACAGTTCCTATTTTCTGAGCCTCAAGCAATTACAGAATGTATCTGTAATGCCGGAGACGGTTTCCCTCAAATCTTTTATTGCATTTTGTGCTATTTTTCTATCAACAGCCAGTTTTTTTGCACAATCTTTTCTATAAATATGGAATAATGTTAGGATTTTAGAGAAAGCAATTCTGTGCCTATCATGTACATTTTAGCTTATAGACCAATTTCGAGAAGCTTAAAGAAGCACTTATATTGAAGAATAACAGTTCTTCCATTTCTAGCAAAAGATATCTAACCTGAAACACACTGACTTGTTTTTATAGTTACACAAAACAAATATAAAATTTAAAATTGCTGTTCTAAATTGCTCATATAAACGTATTCTACCTTTTTATGTATAAAATCATTAACACCTTATTTATCTCAAACTACTTTTATTACCTTGCTTTTAGGTAGCATAGTAACAAAATAGAGGAAATGTTTCTTCTTGCAGAAAAGTTAACTTCTAAATAAGTTTTGAAGAAAATCCAGATCTTTGTGGAAAATATTTTCTCTCATAAAAAAAAAAAAACAGAGTGCTTTTTGAATCTTAAACAGCTGCTTCAATTTTTAGCAATTTTCAGATAGAGGCAGACAATCTTGTCATTTTCCATGTTGTCTGAATGTGCTCTACTGATGTATATATATATATTTTTTTTTTTAGTATATTCTTACCCTTTGTGCCTCCATAAATTTTATGCCTTTGTCCCATGTTATCAAAAACCAGATGGTCATCTCAGTTCTCAGACAGAAATTGATTATTCTATGGTGGAATTATTTCCACTTCATTTCCCTTTTTTTCTGCTCATGTCAAAAGACAAAGCTAGAACAGGAAACTGTGATTTATTTTCATCTGTTTCTGAGCAGATTGTCATAATTTAAAACCCATTATAATTTAACTCTCCTCCTTACCCTACTTCTCTCGGTTAAAATAACCAAACATATTTTGTTTTTACCACAAATAAAAAACATAACATACTGCAAATAGCTAAAGTTCCTATCAAGATGTAGTTAATTTTCAGAGAGGAAATGCATGTCTTGTCTCATTCTCAGCACTGGGCAGAATAAGCACAAGCTTCCTCTGTATCCTCTATGTATGTGTGGAGAAGAGCCCTCTAGATACTAGAGGACAGGGTATGTTTATTGTCCTTCAATTTTTCATCTTTTGATGGGACTAACATTTAAAAATGTAGTTCTAATATAGCTGTAAAAATACTGGATACTTTATGGATACTTTAGATTGAAAACACACAGTTTGATCTCAGTAGTTCCAGGTCTAGCTATCACATGGGTGGGATGCAATACTGAAATCACTATGGTGGTCTTTGGCCAGGTCAAGAAATTATTGTTAAAAACTGCACAAAGTCAAAGAAACTATTGGAAAGATTAATTGTTCTCTGTTTTAAAGATCGGCAAGAATTAAAAAAAAACAACAACGGCAAGACACAAACTAAGAAGTGAAATGATGACATCACTCCACCTCATTACTCCACCCTCCAGAGACTTTAAAGCTTACAAGAAAACCTGACAGCAATGGAAGTATCCTTGGTTTGGACATCTACTTCACTGTGAAGCCATCGAAGCCCTCACATCAAGAAGACAAATTGCACCCTAACAGCCACACATTTGTGTAAAAGACAAATCTTATGCTCACCACTGATGGTGTAGCATGTAGCACACTGTAGATCAAAAGTTATTCAACAGGATTTTCACTGAGGATTCCCAGTCATCTACCTCAAGATGTCAGTGTACAAAAGCTGTGCGTTACTTTTTGCATTACTGAGAATATCCTGGAAGGGTTTAGACTTCAAGGCTTAAGAGAGCTTCCAGATGTGGTCCAGACACACTATGAAGTCTCAGAAATCAGAAAACAAAATTTAAAAAAAAATACCTTAATTAATTTTTTAAAAGTCATAGCTGTCAAGTAAGTCTCTTGGGACATAGTTCTTGATATCAGAACACTTACTATTTTTCATATTAGCAACAGGAAAGTACAAGAGCATCCAATAATAATCATAGTACAGACATCAATGCCTTGGGTCAATACCAGGCTGTGTAGCTGGTCTTGGCAAAAGGGCTTTGGTTTTTATGACCTCCAGGTATTGGGGCCTGAAATGGAGAGATGGCATTCGCCCAACGAAGTGGGAAAAAACATCTTTGCTAGTCAGCTGGCCAGCCTGGTGAGGAAAGCTTTAAACTATAAGCAATGCAGGAGGAAGACGGTAACCCACAGTCAAATGAGGAAGTGGTGGACCTGCCTGGCAAGGAACCATTCTTCACATGGCTCAAGACATCTACTCAGTCATTAAATTTATGACAATAGACTGACAAAATAATATATATTTATTGAAACGGGCTAAAGGTGGGACGAAACAACACCAGCTAACTTCTATGAAATGTTTGTAATATATTCAGCTTTTCCTGTCAGCCTGAGATGGAAATGAGAATCCATGCTGTCAGACCTCAGGACAGCTTGTTGCAACACTTGAAAAATCATGCCTTCAACACAGTGCTGCAAGGCTTCAGAATTGCTTCATGGTCATGATGTAGCCAGGGACTGAAATTTCAAAAGAAATCTGCTACATTAGCCACACACGTGTTCCACAAAAAAAAGCTTACACTCTAAACACTGCTCTGCGGTCTGTAGGTCTTATTATCCCAGATGCGAGATCATTTATTCTCTTACTCAAGAGATGTCATTACTGGCAGAAGAACGCCTTTCTACAGGAAGACTGCCAAGAGGCCAAAACCAAATTGCTTCTACAACACTACAAAAGTGCTACACATGCAACGCTGGGGCTTCCACAGGAGTATGTGCATATGGCTGTAGCATGGTCAGGATGGCAAAGAACACCTTAAGTGCTGTATCTGCAGACGTAGGACTGCTGGAGTGTCACAGTGAGATAACTGAAAGCAATGCTGTAAAGGGACACAGCAGTCCAGTAGTGAGCTCAGTCTGTGCTACAAAGACTGAAGTTACTTAATGCAGGAGCAAATTATTTAGGTTATTCTCACTGATAAATAATTCTCAAAGAAGGTAGGCCAACACGTTCTGCAGGATGTACAATAGAAGTCTAGGATTTCCCAGCTCAACTTTAACACAGACTCCCCAAAGTTTTTATATAATATAATAAAAATAATTATAATATAACATAACATATTATAATGCAATATACACCGTAAATAATTTTCAAACTCAACCCACAAATTACATCTCTGTTCAGAATTAGGAGACTTTCAGTGAACAGCCACCAATACTTTCATATGTTGCTCTAGTTTTGTAAGCATCTCTTGTAGTTACTCAAAAGTCTGAGACTTTTAATCATAACATCCAATATCAGAGACTACATCAAGTCATGTAAGGACTACTTTGCTGGTAAGTTGGTGCTCAGATATCGCAACAGTTGCTAGCAATATCAAATCAAGCAAGAAAAAGAAAAGTAGTATGGCAAGATGATCAGCGAGGAGTGGACTTTCCAGACTCAATGAGAGTCGTGTGGGTTGAGACCTTACCCCTTTCTCACATACGAGGGTGTATCCACAGAGCTGAAGGCAGCAAAGTTAGCACGGCATAGCAGTCTCTGCAGTTCTCCGCACTCATTCTGTTTAAACCTGAGGTGTACAAAGATCATAGACTGTCACTTACTGTCAGTTTATCCTATTTACTTGGTGTTTTCCAACAGTATGACCATTCCCTAATATCTGTTTGCAAGCTGTCACTAGACCTTTAGTTTCATAATACCTCAAATATTTTAAAAATTGCTAAAATACATTAACCTCCCAATTTCATTTCCAGTAAATTAATAGCTTTGCATTTTAGAAATTTCAAAGCCTCTAGATAAAAATACAGCTATGTTTGAGAACTGAATAAGACTGTATATAACAACTCTTAAACATGAGACTAATCTCTGAAGCAGAGAAAGTCTTCAGTAAGAAAATGTTAATTCATTTGTGTGTTTTGAAGAAAACAATTTATTTAATCCAAAGAGCCAGAAAGCATCCAGGATACCCAATTGTAAACTAATTTATGCTATCAGTTTCAACCATGCCAAACACAGAAAGATTTTTATGTTTCTGTTAGGATAAATACTCTTACTTGGAAATATATAACATTTCCACAGAGAAAGCAGACACCATATATTCTACACAAGCAGAACAGGTCCTACAGAGTGGCATCAAATTTCAGGCTCTCAGACATCCAACCATGGATTCTTACAGTGGTACCTTCTGTGCAAAGACTCAATGATAATCAAACTGCTCATGCAAAGAGTAACTTACTCAATGTAAATAAGCGCTAAACAGTTGGCTGAATTGAGGCCCAAGTTTTCCACCCCTTTCAGGTGCAGCTTAGTGTTACAGGGGGAGAACTGGAACAGTTTCAAAAAAACCCAAACATATATTGAAACTGCAAGATTGGAAAACGCAGTAACCAGCAGCTGCATCTGAGTAACACAGTTTTTGCTTGAAACTTCTGTAATAAAACACTATTTTCTTCAAAAAGTTATATATTCCTGATAAGAATCACTTCCTTTGGCATACCTGCGTTCAGAAAGATGCAATTAAGCAGTTGCATATTTTACTTTCAAAAAGCTATTTGACCATTTGCTTATTCGCTTATTATCAAAGTGCCAAACTAGTGAAAAACAACACCCGGTTCACCATATACAGATGAAAATAAAATGGAGGTAACATAAAATTTAGGTACAGTTCCAAAAACTCTGCATTACAGTGCTAAATCCTTTCCCATTAGTGGCTAAAACTAACGCAAATCACATACTATATTTCCTTATGTAGACACAGAAATTATTGCAGGTATTTCTCATACTAATGCTGATACTCAAACTGTTTTATTACATTTAAATCTTGTAAATATAAGGGATATCTAAAGATATTAGAAGAACTAGTCTAGGTGTGTAATCAAAGCTTATGAGTTACAGCTGGTCCAAGAGGGGAAATTTTTGTTTAAGGTATGATATTCTTTTAGTACATGTAATTTTAAAATCTTTTTTAATATAGGTCACATTTTAAGACACTTTGTTATAGGAAAGAGGTGTACAGCTTTGGGGAATTTAACTTTTGTGTTCCAATAAATGTCTATGTGTCATGCTATTCTTCACACTGCCTCATAAAGTGACAAGCTATTCTCTGGAAAACAGTCAGCTTGCAGTGGAAGAGATTGACATTTGCCTCCTTTCCTGCAGACTTTCAATGAGAAAAGAGAAAAAAAAATGAAAGGACAGGAGAGAAAATGTATAGCTTCATGGTCTTGGTGACAGAATAATGCCTAAGGGAATCCGAGTTGCTGGGCAAGTCATCTCACGTAAAGACTTTGCATGTGCACTCTTTATTTTTCAGATGTTTGACTTGAAAAATTTGTCTAATTTACCCCTTGATATTGTTTGAAATCAAGCTGTTGACATCTTGTGATTTCAGTAAGATTGCCTCCCATTTTAAGGAATGCATCTTATCAATGGGGCTTATTGAGATCACAGCAGACAGAAATTCCCTGTTAATATGTGTCACACAAAAATCCAGTTTCACACCTGTAGCCCTGAGAATGCCTAGTTGCTCTGTGAGACGGAAGCTGTACAGTCCAGTCACATGCAGAAAGACGTTGATTATTAGAGGTTTGAATAGCTCGAGTTTTCCTCATGAAATCTGATTTTTCGGCTGTTTGCCAGTTAAAGTGTACAAGCATCCATAAGCTGTAATTATAATGGTCAAAAGTATGTTAAATTTGGTGAAGAATGTATTACAGAAGCCTAACTGGAATGGAAGCAGCTGCGTCCAAGCCGTTAAACTATATTCACCCCAAATCAAGGCAGCAGAGCACAAAATGCTCTTGAACATGGTCCCTGTCCTGCATTAGTTGACACAATCCAAAATCATGATAGACAATTCTGGTTTGAGTTTAAGAGATCAACTTCTAGTACTTGAGCATGTCTCCTGGCACAGCTTAAGTTACCGGCACGGAAGGAGCCCCAGTCTCTGGATTTGGACCATCATTTCCAGGACAGCAGAAGACAGACTGGCACCAGCCCTCCTTTGAGGTCAAGCCCTATCCAAGTTTTAAATAATTTTACCCGAGAATGGGAAGCCCTAATTCTTCAAATCAGAATTCATCAGCTTTATTTGTAACAATGTTAAACATAACTATATTTTTAGCTTCTTTCTCAGAAGTGAAGAAACTGTTTTTGTATAAGTTTTCCATCAGGACTGCAACCTCCACAAATGCTATTGGAGTACTCCGGAGAATACACCCAGCATGCAAATTTCAGCACACATATTTAAAATTCTCAAAAGGACTATGAGTTAAAACAGAGTTGTAATAGACAGGGTCAAGCAAATTTAATATTGAGCAATGTTACAGTTCTGTAATTTTGGATTATTAAGCATAAATCAATTATTTCTTATTATTATATTGAATAATTTTCCTAGATTACTAAAATTCCAAAGATAGCATGTGTCTACACACCAATAATAATGTCATTTTATCACAAAAATTAGATCTAAATTGTTCACAAATCCCTTGACTTCTAGTCATTCACTAATAATAAACCAGCATCTGGTATCCACCATTCCCTTGTGAACTCTTCAGATAGATAAATTGATTAACCTTGACAAAACCCCACCTACATCGTGTGCTCATGAAAAAAATAAATTAATGAGTTTCATTTATTCAATTAATTCTGGTTATCACTTCAGCTGTGCCCTTAGAAGTAGCTTTGATTTTTATTCTTTTATTATTGACATCTTGTGAAATGTTGTACATGGTGAGAGCAGAAAAAAGTGAGCCAAAATACAGAGCCATGAACTGGTACTCACCACTTCTCCTTAAAAATTCCATTAAGTACAATGGGAGCTCCGTGTTACATCCATTTGACACTTTTATTTTCAAGTGTACCATAGTGAACAATCACATATTTGATTTTTAAAATTTTTAGTACTGGTACCTCCAGCATGCCTTTTTCTCTTCAAGCTGATTTGCTTACACTGTGAAATTATGAACAGATTGATTCCGAACAAGGCAGGTCAGAAAACTATTTTCAGCAGCCCATTCAAGGTCTGCTTTAGAGCTGTCAGTTGGATTTCAAGTTTTGGAAGTATAGAAGAATTCCAGTCATATGCACACATTGGCAAATACTGCCGTGTAGGTTGTACTGAACCATATGAAACAATTTCAAGACACTCAAAGCCAGTGATTGTATTGACATAAATTATTCTTCAAAATTAAAGCCAGATCCTGGAAAACATTTGTTTCAGTAGAAACATTCTCACAGAAACTAGAAAAGAAACTCAAGATTTCAACTTATTTTAGAATAGTATTATTCAGTATGATTTTGGTTTCTGAGTCTAACTTCCACTTTGTGCTTTTACAGCTCCCAGATTTTTTTTAGAAGTATCTACCACTATGTGGGAAAGAGTTTATGATAAGCTATAAGCATTGCTTGTCCACAATTCCATCCACTGTTCAGTACATGGTAGGACCTTCCCCGAAATTGTATTTGAAGATTATCGTATCAGCAAAATATTAGTCGTGGTTTTTTACATACATGGCTCTGGGATGACATGTCAATAGATGTGCACGTGCATATGCTGCCTGAACAATTAATGATGTTTTTTAGATAGCAGCCTTAAACTGTAATAGATCAATGTCTGACTAGGTGTTCCAGGTAAGTTTGAGATAGGTATGTATGCACACACATGATACAGGGAGAACATTTTATACAAAAGCTAGACACTGTAGAAGCGTGATTTTGTATTCAAAGTATTAGGCACTTCACAGTTGGGTGTGCACATACCCCCTTCAAACTTAATCTGTTATTGCTGTTCAAACTGGTGCCATAATTGTCATGCCTGTTTAGTGTATCGGATTATAAACGAGAACCTTGAGAACCAACAAAATAGGAGTTATGGCAAAGAAACACCAACATATACTTTTGCCTTGATTGTAATCAGTAGACTATATGCCTCCACTCACTGCAACTAGACCAGGAGACAGGTGCACATGTTCAGTTCTTTACTGTCACACCCCTCAGGACAGAGTGGAAAAAGAGACTTTCATCAAACAAAAATGGTGCTTTGGAAGAAATAATAGTCTCCTTAAAACATTAAATAAAGATACAGGCAGCAGAAACTGGGAGAGTGACACAAAACAGAATAATCTGTGTAGAGACAGCACTCCCTTAAGGTCTAGAGGGAGGTCCTTATGCTCAGCTTTAAGAATTGGCTATAGATCATACAAAGCAGGATTGAAAATGCAAATCTGGTGACTAGCAGCACTGACTGGGCTGTGCTCAAAAATTTTTCAGTTTCAAGAAAGCTTCCCCATAAATTTCACTAATATCTGTTGACATGAACATAAAAAAACCAACACAGAAAAAAAACAAACAAACAGCAAAAAACCCACAAACAAACAAACAAAACCCCCACATTTCCAACAAAAAGGATGTTTAAGTAAATTCTTAGCTTGGTTATAAGAATATTTACTAAGTCTTCATCACCGTTTTTCACTTACATTTGTCAGCCTATCACACAGCTCAGACAAAATCACTGATGTTTAAAAAGGATTTTAAATTAAAAATTCTACAACAGCTAAAAGGCAAGTAAAGAAGAGTTGAAATTTTGCAATTGTTTAATTCCTTTTGGAATACACACTGTGGTGAAAATTTTCATCTGAGTGTTGACACTCAAAAAGTGTTTATGAGCCATAGAAAGTGCAAAAGAAAGACACCTAAGCAAAAGTGCTGTTGTGTACTAGTTTAAAATGCTGCATTGAGTAGTTTATGGAGACAAAAATTGTAACATTTGGTTATTAACAAAAAATGGGGACAGAGTCCATTTTATTTTTAGCTAAATAGCAGACCACCATCTGCAGACAGATCTATGGTTCAAAACTTCTTAAAGCCTGTATGAATCTCATGTTGATCTGTATCTTTCATTCAGATTTTACTTTTTCTTTTCTGTTTACACTCCTCATAGCACATGATGTGTTCAATACTGTGTAGGTGAGTATTGAGTTGGAGAAGATAAACTATCAGCCACATTTCTGAAAACCTTTTCTGATTGCTTTTATCTGCATTCTGTCAAAATTGTTTAGGAAGAAGAATTTGCTACCAGATGACCATGTAAAACTTTATCAAAAAATTAAAAATCTTTTCCAGAGACCAGTGTGTAAGTAATAACAAGTTAGGCAGAATGTGAGACAGAAAAAAATGACCTCCCTTCACTTGCTTGTCTGAAAATCAATTTTATTTTGAAGAAAACATTGATTACAATATTCAGGATAGACATCGCTTATCATTAGAAGTTTGAAACATTGAAAACACTAAGCTTTTTCTCATGTTGCTAGGGCCTTCACGGCTAGTCCTGAGCTTACTGAGCAAGCCCACTCAAATCAACATTTCAGTTAATCTTATTATTTTGCAGCAAACCAATTATTTTTTAAAGTCCAAAACTTTTACTGCTTCTATGACCTTATTGCCTTGCCAGCTGAAACCTACATCAAAGCTCTGAATTCTACTCTCTGAAACAGAGGGATGCTCAGCATAATCTGTGTTGATCCGTTTCAATCTACGTTCAATACCACAATGCAAAAGGAGAGACAACAGAATGGGAGGGAAAGGATATTGCAGTCACCAGAAAGGTAATTATGCCTTTTCATTCCCAATGTGCATTCAGCTTTCATCATACCAAAAGTGACGACCTCTCAGCTTGTCTGTCATAACAGGTTTGTGTTATTTTATCCTATGAAGGATAAAATAAAGTGTTTGTTAAGGGTGAATTAAAATCAGAAAATAAAAAAGGAGAAAAGACACCAGTTTATTAACCATCATCTCATCTCTTGACATTATAGGATATGTAATTACCTAATTACTTATATTTTCTACAAATTTCCAATTTAAATGGAGTTTAAAAGATCCCCACTATCAGCATGTTACTTACACATGCTGAGTAGTAGGAGCAAACTCTTTTTTCTAATAATTTGGCCTTTCTTTACAATGTTTTTTATATCCAGAGGTTTGACGGGGAGGAGAGGTGTAGGAATAGGACAAACATATGGAATAAGCAAGAGAAGAGTCCTGACATTCCATCCTCTGATTGATCAAAATTCTCCCTGTAAGCCCATGACGGCACAAACCTATTAAAATACATTCACACAAGCTGGACAAGGTACAGTGAACAACTTGAAAATCTGTGCACAAGAACAAACCCTGTATTATATATATATGTATGTATATATATGCTGTAGGATCTAACACAGTCAACTTGTTATAATCATTTCATAGGACTAAATGACAGAAGAAATAATGTGGAAGAGTTAAGAGTCTTTATGCTTACTTTCTGACTGAAAGCAGTATGTTCTGATGGCTAAAAAATTTAAACTTTTCTTAAAGCTGGAGGATGTTACTGACATATATTTTACTTCCCAGGCAAAGATGTCTTATTTCTGCTATCTGATAATGACCATAGCCGAATGCAAAATGAGTATCTAGAAGTCTGATAATCTCCAATGACATACATTCAAGAAAAGGCTGTAAAACAAAGGTATAATGTTTCACAAGATAAAGCTTTCTATCTATTAGCAATCCACATATCAGAGTATCCTAAAATCAAGAAATTAGAGCTACTATTTATTTTCCTTGAAATTCCTTTATTCCCATGCTTTTTTTTCTCTTAAACTCAAATGTACAATAGCATTCTGTATATTTCATTAATCCCTCTCATGCATATTATTAATTACTCAAATATATTGAGATGCACTGAAACAGTACTCTGATCTCATCCGGATTCAGAAAGCAGAGAAACTGGTCTGATTCAGTTTTGTATAGGATAATCTTCCACAGGAAAGCACCTTCTTGGTTCTCAGTTTCTCCATTGTTTTGGCTTTTTTTTTTTTCCGTAAGGCGTGGAAAACACTATCAACCCAAATAATAGAAAACAGGAAATTTCTGCACTAAGTTTTGACCCTTGTAGTCAGTAGCTCAGAAAACTTTGTTCCCCTGACGCCCAAATGACATAAAAGAGCCATATTGCACTTCTAATCTGCAGACTTTTAGAGAAAGAGCAGGCAGTTTCTCAAAGAAGCCACAGAGATGTCTCCAGGAGGGGGGAACACCAGGGCAAAGACTTTTAGAGTCCTTAGAAGCCAAAGAAACACTCCTAGCAAGTTAAGCCTTTGTAAAATAGTTCCATCTCTGCAAAAAAAAGCAAATGTTGGGCAAAGGTTTGTTGTTGTAGTTGAAGAAAGGTTTCCTAGTAATTTTTATCTGGAAATTCGTAGTGCAGCAGCAGTTAAGTTCTTGGCACTTCAGCCATTCACAGATCTACAGGGCTAGATTCACCTTCACTGAGCCTCTGTGCTGCAGAGCTGCACCACAACAGAAACTCTGCTCCCATTCCTTAGGGTTAACAGCAGATTTGTGACCGCTTTAGAGAGCTACAAGAGGGAGCGCTGTCTGTGGAGAAGGAATTTAGATTAGATTTTTACACATTTTTTTCCACAAGCCAGAAAGCCTCCACAGGCCAGAAGGTCCCATGAGCCGAGTAGGGCTGTGCAACGCAATGCTCTGCTTCCACATGTGCAGTGAATATTCATAAGAGAGTTCATGGGTCCTTTAAAAGCCTGAGATACAGTTATGATTGTTTGCCAGAAAACAGACAGGAGGAGCTGAGCAGCATGGCCACAAACTAAGCATCTAAACAGGAATTGGGTAGAAGTATTTGCAAGAGGCTCCTGAATGAGAAGCTTTAATGGTGTCAAAAAGCAAAATAGAGCCTGGAGGACCCCTAACTTGTAGTAAAGACATTTTTGACTGCTCTGAGGTATTGTTTATTGGTTTGGGAGAATGTGTCTGTGAATTCTTACATTTCTTGTCTGGAGGACGGGCTAAAAAAGTGTGGCCAGTTTCGTTTCCTGGGACAAAGATCAATTGTAATGTGGAGCACATGCAGCCTCTAGAGGATTTTATGCATCTGAAATGGTCCTAGAAAAAAAGGTAATGCAGGTCTCACTTTCCTGGGTGAGTCCAGATCACTGTAGTAATTCAGGGGATAGTGTTTTCACTTTGCATGGTACCAAGAAGAGAGATTGTCTTCTAGTCTTCCTCTGTCAGCTTTTCCTCTATCGGTTTCATAGATTCAAGTGACAAATTGAATGGCACTTTTTTATAGAAGTGTGTTTCCTTCTCCTCATCACTCGCTCCTGTAGATCAAAGTTATGGGTTACAATTAATGCCATTCTCACTGCATAAGTACACTCCCAAAGCTTGTTTTGTATTTCCTCAAGAAGTTTTCATTCAATTTTTTCAACTAATGTGCTCTTTCCTGAAGGGCAATGCAAACAGGAAAAGGAAAAGATAATTTTATGGTGGTAGGGTACATGTGTGTTTCTGGCATGAAGACTTTCAAAATAGCTATTTTATGCACTGAGAGAAAACAGCTTAAAATTTTAAGGTTCTTTTTCCTCTCAGTAAAATATGCCCTTTTCATTGTCTGCCTCTGAATTATGAATGGTATTATTGGTAGCATTACAGTAGCAATGAAACATATGAAACTCTCCGTAGACATAATTAAACTTAAGAGACTCTTCTCTAGAGTGTGCCATTAGCAACTGGAGACAAAACCCATGAAGAGCTGAGGCTTTTTTTTCTTCAGAGGGAGACTCAAAGCAGGTGCCTCTAGGGCCACTAAGCAATCTGAGGATGTGCTTTATATTAAGAAAAAGCTGGAGAAAAGGAGGATTAGGACTCCAGGCCCAAGAGAACCGGTCTGGTTAGAAATGTTATGTTCCCATGAGTGTGAGGTAACAGATATGGGCTGAGGGTTTTCACAGGTGAAAATAGACAGGACACTGAACTTTTTTTACTAACCAGGAAGAGCCACTCTCAACTTTCCTTTCTGAGAGTTTCTATAAAAAGCATTATTCCTTTGCAGCTTTGCAGCTGTTTTCATTCACCTGAAAGTAAGCACAACAAACCAACTGAATGCACACTGAGTCTTGCAGCGATGAACTGACCCACTTCAAAGCCTCAACACTTTTCCTTCACAGCAGCACTTGTGAAACAAGAAACTCTCCCTTTTGGCTGCCGTTTACATCAAGCAATATACAAAATACACAGTCACATATAACAGCTATTTGCAGTTCTGGCTTTTTCCTTAAAACCACTAAAGAATAAACACACTTAAAAAGAAAATGCCAAGAAAGTCAAAGCATAGTGAGTTGTGTATGTCAGTTAACTAATATTTGCTTCTTTAATTCGCTAGCAAAAGAGCCTGGTATGAAGTTGATGGGGAATGAAAGCTCAATAAGCAGAACTGTAACACTATTCCTTTTTGGCTGAATGGCTGCTTTTTTTTGCTCTATCTCTGTTACCATGGTGAATTTTGTGAAGAAAATCCAAGGGTTTTGAAAGGCCTGTGATTGCAGTCAGTTATTACATACTTTCATACCAGAATCCCCAATCTTTAAAATCCAAAACAATGTGTCTTGCAAGAGGAGAATGGATGTGCTGCAAATGTTGTATGGGTGCATTTTAATAGGAAACATCAATAAATGACACACTGGGTAAATGTTGACCGAGAAGCCTAGAGAACCGCTTAGATGAGTTTGCATGGTAATTGTATCCTGTTATAGCTAAAGTATCCCTTGTGCAAGAAATAATTCTGCATTTACATTAAGTGTGGAAATAGCTGGATTCTCTCCCGCTTTACAGGGTCCTGGGTATACTACTCTTATCAATGTAAAAGAGAACCAATCTTATTCCTTTTGAGACTTGTCACCTCTGTGGCAGTTTTGAATATCCTATTAAATAGATTTTTAATAATCCACCTCTACCTGTAACCTGAGGACAGGAAACTAACTTTGGAAGACAGAGAAAAGTCAAAGTATGAATTGTGAGTGGAAGGGAGAAAGGGGGGAATGTTCTGGAAACTCTAAGATTGAAGGAGAACTAATGTAAATACTATTTGACAGTTACTTGTCATCTTTTGTGGTTCACTACAGAAAAGTATATGAAAGGCAAAACAGTGTTGATCCGCGTGGCATCACTTGCGTGTAGCTTCAGAAATAAGTTTCATTTTCTTTGCCTTTTGACCCTTTCTCTGCCCTGCAGTCACCTTCAATATTTCTGCACTCTCCTTTGTTACAATCCCCAACAATAACAGTCAAACGAATTGTTTCATGTGTACTGGTAATGGTTTTGGACAGCCCAAAGCAACCAATCCTTCAAAATTGCCAGTTACTCAAAGCTTAGGGATGTTACAGATCAGCATTTGAAACCTGACTTGCAGCTATTTATCAATCTTTTACAAAGGCTAAAATTTTCACAAAATGTTTGTTATTGTGTAATGCTTACATAGAGACAATAAGAAAACAGAAGGACAAAAGGGATGTTGTGCCTTGTTTTGCAAGGCTTAAGTGTCTCCAAAAGGTCATGTATGGTTCCTTATCAGAATATCTCAAGATACTTTAAGTCTCTTGTTAAGCTATCATATATTTCCCACGTGTAAAAGAGAAATTAGTATTTTTGTTTTGCCAAGCCAAAAAACAGTGAAATGTTATTACACACTATGCCTGATATCAGCAATGTGTTACACATTTCATGCTGAAGGAAATTACATTACCCAGGGAATGTGGGAAAGAGCTCCATTCAAAGTATCTCCAGAATGGATGAGAACAAGATGCTTCCTTTATATTCCTGAAATGATCTGACCTGAACTGGCCCTGCATCCACAGCCTCCCACAGCTGCAAGAGAGCGGCTGGTGAGCTGACTGGGGGCATCTCACTTTTCGGGCAGATCGGTGCTCCCGAACCACGTAGATTTCCCAGAAGCCTCTAAGATCTGGCCCTAGCATGCACATGGGAGAGCCATTATCCTTTCTGACTGCAACAGGGTGGCTGTGATGCAGCTGGTGCACCAGGGAATTAGGACTTTGATTTTTGGACTGGCAGAGACACCTGGCTTTCATTCAGTGGTGAGCCCCCAGCTTTCCCACCTCTCTAAGTACATGAAAGAAATCACCTCTTCAAGATGCTGTCAGCAGCTTGAGAGTGGCTACAAAAAATGCGTTTGGTCCCTCCATCTTAGAAACATGCGGACATTTTCAGTGACTGCAGCTGAGTGACTTCACGGAATTTTTGTGCTATGTATTTCTTCTCCTTGTTCCATTAGAAAATGTATGCTCATAATTTCTGTCTATAATTTAATATTCTCTGGATGTAACTGAGGCTTATGTAAATTTTTATGACATTCTAATGGTCTGAAGAGAACTGAAACTGAAGACTGTCTTATAAAGAAAGCTGAAGGCTGCTAATGAAAGGTCTCACTAGAGACAGCATGGAGAGAGGCAAGACTGACTTTCACTAGTATAACTCAGAGCTGAGCTGGTCTACTCTCAAATACAACATTTAAACCTTTGGTCATTTGTGAAAACAAATAGTATATACCTATACTCTCCCCTAGAATTTCTGAGCTGGGCTGGTGGTAGGAGTAAATACTTCAATATATTTATTTTCTTCAACATTCTGAACGTTTTTTGTTATAATATGCTCAGACGATTTGGAGTTTTAATGCCTGGAAACGATGCCTTTTAAAAGCGATAAAGAATTTTGGGGAACTAATTCCTACTAGAGCAGGTAAGAATATAGTACCCTTGGAAAAGCTAATGTATAACAGTTCTTTGCCTTTGGGCTCATCTCTGTTTAATAGATAAGAAACGAAACTGATGACCACCTTAACATTTTATTGTATAGTAGCTAGTCACAGAAATTCTTTTTTCTACACTTCGTATTGCTACTGAACTGAGCAACGATCAAAAGCAATCAATTTTAAAGGAGCTACAGTCATTTAATTCCCACAATGTTTTATCTTCTCTACTTTCTCTTTTACCTTTCATGTCCCATTAAAACCCTGTTATTGTTGGGTTTTAAAGTCATCAGGTTTCAGCTAAGTAAAACCATGCCTTTCATTGCAGATAACTATTCTCTTCAATGACTTCAAGATTTTTATGATGATTTATCCATCAGAAGAGGGGGAGGGAAAGAGAAGGGGTATTTATCTCGATTTATAGAAGTGATGATGCAGTATTCTGGACACCGTTCTCTCTTTAAAACATTCTCAGCAGAAATATTATTTTGCCTCTGACTTCATCAAGCTTTGACTAAAGCTCCAGATGAGTAACAAATAGGTGCTGTGTATTTTATTATTTTCTAATCCAAGTCTTGTTGGAATCTAAAACCTTTCTGTGTCTCCTTAAGATTACTTTTATAGGGAATGAAAAGTTTTCTCTCTTTGACTTAAAAGATTTAGTTTACCTGTCCACACAATTGACCCCAGGAAAGAAGATTTGGCAGCTGTCAAAGCACTTAGGAATTGTAGAGTTAAGACAAAGCACAGCAAGTAAAAACAGTGACCGGAGGAGCAATACTAATTTTGTAAACTAGCTGAAGTTCTCCTTCTACTGGGAGAACTCACTTTGAAGCTGAGGGAAGCCATGCATATTCACAGGATGGAAGAAGGATAAAACACCTTGAGTGTCCCAGAGACCTCTGAACTGATAAATAAATACTTGTGACTATTATAGGGCCAGTGCCTACACCAAAATTGTAATGGAGCTCTGTGCTTCAGATGAGAGCACTCCCAGATGGTCTCAAATAGGTTTATCAGGAGGGTCTTTTCTGCTTCTGTGTCCGAAGTTAGGTGATCTTCCCTTCAATAACTGACAATACATGGAAAATACAAACATATAGTTTATTTTCAAATCCATGTAGTCAGTGGAAACTTCAGCATTTTATTACAGAAAAGCTCTATTAACAATATAGGTAAGCAAAATATTTTAAAATAGAGCAAAATAGAAGTAGACATAGCTTTGGGATTTTCGTGTGTGTTCTTTTTGGTTTTTGTGTGTGATTCTTTTGTTTTGTTTTATTACTGTTAGTTATCACTTACGTAGGAAAAGCCAGGTTTTCATGACTGGTTGGTTTTAAGATGTTTTACAGAAATTTGGTTAACAAAATGTTGGGTTCTGTCTAAGGATTCAGCCAGCAAAGAAAGAAAATAAAGATAATTTAAACTAATTCTTCAGTACTCATGCCAGAGTCCACTTAAAGTATTTCAGATAAAAAGCTTACTTTAATTTTTACATTATTCAGGGAGCAAGATTTACTTCACACTATCAAAAAAAGTGTGAGCATTTCCTAGTTTTCTTGATTAAAAATATGCTTCAGCAATGAAACAAGGCAAGTGAAATCTCAGGACGCTGGTAACCCCAAGGAGTTTCTGAACACACTTGCATAGTTTTTTTGATTTCTTCTGAATTTGAAAACCAAAGCTTAAACCAAAGGAGCTTTCTCTTTGTGCAGCACTCTTTGCCACAGCTGTAGAGTCAAGACATGGTGGTAATGATACCTTGCTGTTTTAAATTATTAAGGCTATTAAGACTTTTCCTTTGGGATAAAGTGTTCCCATGTGGTAGAGATCTGCCATTAATCCAGGTGGAAGAATTTGTACACCTGTGCAACCCCATGCCTTTGGCAAATGCTTCACTGCTTCTGCTCCTAACAAATCCCACTGAACCTCACACAGGGCTGTAGGCTATAAATCCCTCAGCAGATGTAGCCAGCTGGTTTCTCAGAAATTAGCCAGTCTATTTGGGTTGATTCAGGGGCTTTTCTCTGCTTAACTGGTGTGAAATTGCTACTGATTATCTGCTAACCTGAATGCCATAAGGAGAGTAAAGCTGGAAAGTTATTTCAAAGTTACACTCAGCTATATTGCTGTTGTTGTAGTTCTGGTAAGTGTACCTGAACTTGTTTAACATAAATATCTGGGCTGTTCAGCTGTCTTGCTAAAGTGTTTTTGCTCCTATAGGCAGTTAATAAAAATCTGTTTAAGGACAGGGTTGTTACAGGCACATGGATTTTCCTTGCATATGCTATCTTAAAGAGTTTTGAGGAAAATCTTCTATAGAAAGGTTTATTTAGTGATAATTTCTTATGGTGAGGGTGGGAGTTTCTAGTTTTTTGAGTCTTTTAAAGTTTTGGAGCTCTTTTGCTATATGAAATAACTGAGGCATATAGATTATGATGTCTGCAGAAGGTCTATGAAGTTGATGGAAGTTCTGTTTGCCATATTAGTGTGGGACAGAAAATGACTTTTTCTTTCTTGTGTAAATCCCGAACTACCTCTATGAACTGCTACTAAGCTTTATTTCTTATTTGTGCTAGCTGAGACCAAGACAATTCAACAAAGTGTTTCTGTGAAAAGAAGTATGCTTTATGCAACACAACAGTACTTTTTTAATAGTTTGGCTGAAACAAAGCTAAAATCTTGTTGATTGTGACAGATTAGCTAAATCTGCTGATAGATGATAAAGCAGAGTGATAAACTGACCATAAATTATGGCATTTTATCTGCCTATGGCTTTTTATGGCAGGATTAGCGTGTTTGCAGGTTGTTCAAAAATTTGCATACACGTTTCAAGAACTCTATTTGCAACACTTAGAAGTCAATATATTTTTTTCAATGTTTTATGAACAAATTTAGCCAGTTCCTTTCTTTTAAGTGAAGTTTTCAATTTATAGGCAGAGGTTACATCATGAGCTGTAATCTATCAGAATTACAAGACCAAGTCTGAATTTTACAATCTTGGCTTTCAATGCTGCTGTGAGAGCATTTAAAAACATTCAAGACTGATTCTTATGTAAGAATATCTGATCATAAAGCATTTATAAAAGAATCAATTCAAGGAGTATGTGAACAGATCATTGCATCAAATTCTCATGCATCCAAAGCACATCTTTGACACAGCCAAAACTTCCAGTTTTGTTTGTGAAGCTCAGTTCATTCTTTTTAGTCTGGTTAACTCAAGTATGAATTGCCATTTTCTCCATGTTTATCTATTCAATACAGAACTATCTGCTCCAATTTTTTTTCTGTGTAAATAGAAATTTCTAGGATCTCAGACCCACAACAATTTGTGTGCTCTCATTATAACTGTCTGCTTAGAATGACCAGAGAAATAAAGGCTTGTTGCCCTCAAGCTTCTCAGACTGTCTGCAGGAGACACATGACACAGCTACCAGTAATCTTTGTAAGAGCACTGTAAGTAAGAAAAGATAAAATATGTGCAGTTGAAAAGCTGTCACAAGTGATCTCTGAAGTGCTTATGGATGCTGACAGTGTAATAATATCACCTGCCTCTTGGTGACAATGGAGTGGATTGACTTTTTTTTTTTTTTTTTAGATTAATGCAATGCATGCTAAAAGGGCATAAGCTTACAGCTAAATTAGAAAAATATTAGCTTCATAGTTGTTTGATAAGCGACAACTTGTAGGATGCAAAGGCATGGTTGATATTCTCTGTGCATAACTTCAGTTGAAAAAAAAAAAGTTCTTAACTTATTTCTGCTTCTACAATACAAAAGGTGAAGCAGATTAATTTCACTATGCTAAAGAAATAGTGTCTGAAGCAGAATGTCCAGGAGCAGCCTGCTAAATGAGAGAGAAAGTAGAAGAATTAAAATGAACAGCTGACAAAACAGCAGTCAGTTTTGATGCAAGGAAGAATTGGACCTTCACAGAGATTTTTGGAAGAGAAAGAGCAAACTGTGCAATTACTTAGAAAGAAGCAAGAGCTGTGAAGGCCCTCAAGCTGAGGTGTGCTGCTGAGTAACCTGGTGACCCTCGGCCTTTCTTCTACGAAAGGAAATTAGGTGATACGTGTGAATACAGGCTCACTTTAGAGTAGATGGAGGAATCACATGATGTTTCCTCGACCCATTTTGGATAAAGAAGCTGTTTGGCCATCTTTTGCTGATAATGGGAGTTAGGTGCTGACTGAGCAGAGATAAACAGACATAGTTCAGCTGTTGATAATTATCTCATCTCTGTTGCTTACAGTGTTTGAAAAGCTTAAGTAATACTCTAGAATCACAGCTGAGAACCTGATGATGTTCATCATTTTCATAGTCTGGTGGGTCCTGGATAAAAGAAAGCTTTGAGTTTACAGAAAAAAAAAATTAATGATTAAGAAGGTATCAACTGAAATTACAGACAGTGTGTAAATGCATGTTGCAAATCCCCTTCATTAACTCTTATTCAGGGATTCTGGCCAAGAGCTTAACAGAATGCAAAGAGAGAAAGGAATTAGGAACCTATAGCATTATGGTAGGTAACAGTTTCTTTCTAGTCCAAAAAGACTCTTCACGATACAGTGATGATGTATTCGTTTCCAGCAATCAGTTGTCTTTTTGGTTTTGCAGAGGAATATTAGACTGATTCCACTGTATGATTATAGGTTCCCTGGAGGGGAGAGTTTCTTCAATAAATTATTTAAAGCCATGTCTAAATTTAAGTGTGGTATGAAAGTACATGGTTAACTCTTACACTTTAAAACTTAAAGCAAACTATTTTAGCACAAAATTATTAATTCTTATTTAGGTACTATCTGGAGATATGGTTTCTTTTTGCAATGTGCGCTTTGCTACTTTCTAGTTAATAATTTTCTATTGAACAATTGAATGCCTAGATACAAAACAATGTACTGGCATTTTAAAGACCTTTGGATACATTTGCACATCTTGCCTCCTGCTGCATAGGTAAAATAATAGGAGACCATGATAAACAGTAAGACAGAAAAGAGCAGAGGTCAGAACACTGAATAGCATTACAATGCTACAAAGTGGGTTTTTTTCTTTTAATTCATTTTATGGTTCATGTGTTTGGGGAGAAAAACTTGACTTTTGTTTAGTTGAGGTTTGTTCATCCTTGCTGACTACTTGCCACTTGTTTTTGTTTTCCGCTTTTTCAGACTAGTATGAAAAATGAACTACCACAGAGGAAAGGGTGGAAGAATGGTCAATAAAGCACACTTATATTGAACTCTCAGCAGCAATGACAGCAAAAGAGTTCAAGTATTATGGGATTTTAATTTGCTCATTAAAATAAGATATCTAAAGACACAGTTTCATAGCTCTTTCATGGTGTTTATGAACAAGAAAGCTTATTTGGCAGGAAAGACTTATTTTTCAAAACAGTAGTGCTGAAAGCTCTGCATGAAGAATGCAAGCAATGGTGTTACCTCACTCAGGAACTCTATTAGTTTATGCACAATAAAAATGTGCACATTAGACATGCAGTCATGGAAACTGCGTATGTCAGTCTGGGAGGAAATTATGCATTTTATGTGGAGATGGGGAGTTTTTGCATCAAAATGATGAACAAAACACTATCAATGGTACAGGACGTGCTGTTGCAAAGCATTTGTGCTGTTTCCTTGTTATAACTGCTTTCTTGGCACAAAGTAATTGCTTTTCATTTTGAAGTTTCCAGAAAATATTTAACACGTATGTACTATAAAATAGTTTGGCATAATAGTACTTTTCCCGCATAATTTTCTTTCCCCATAGGATTGTGGGAGTGCCTGATGCTGTAAAGGCAATTGTACTTGCAGAAGAAAGGCTGAACTAATAAATCAAAGCATTCAGCAACAATTTGCAAGGGCTCAAGTAAATCAACAATTTGCATTTGACAAAAGTACAGTGCTAGCTTGGACAATAAAGGAACACATGAATGTCTTCTAGGCCCCACAGAGATGCAACCATTGTATTTTAAACTAGCAGCCACTTCGTTGAAATAGCACCTGGTCTTTTGTCAGTGGGAATCCAGAGACAGTGACTGTATCCCTCAACAGTAAAGTATTAAACACCTCAGATTTGCTGGGTGGGGAGATGGGGCAAGCATCTAATAAGCTCCCGTAGGCCTGAGGTGACACTGATCCTGGGCAACCTGGCTGAGTATCTCCCATTTCCGAGGTCCTGCCTGTCTTTAGAAGAGTAGTGGGAAGAGAACTGTTTAGGTTGGACGTTAGGAAACGGTTCTTCACCCATAGGGTAGTGGAACACTGTAACAGGCTCCTCAGAGAGGTGTCATGGCGCCAAGCCTGACAGTGCTCGAGACTGGAAAACACCCTCAGACACATGGTGTGAACTGTGGGGTTGTCATATGCAGGAGCTGGACTTGATGATCACTGTGGCTTCCTTCCACCTCAGGACATTCTGTGATTCTATGGAAAGCAAACATTGGAAGACTTCTCCAGACAGAGAACTGCAGTTCATTCAGTCAGGTCTGTCATCTTCAGAAGGGATTTTTCATGGAACAAATCCCAATTGCCTCCTTATTTTTGATTTCTATTTAATAGACAAGAAAAAAGCATTGAGGAAGCTCAAGAATTTCAAGTGGTTCACATTGCAAGTCCCAAAATTTCTTTTTTTACCATGTCTTTTTCTGGGAGGAGATACTTTCTCTATTTTTCTTTTTTATTTTGCATTTATCGTGGAAAAAACTGTAACAGCATAGGCACATCATCATATTAACATTCTACTGTATCTGGAAGAGGTTAAAGCCTATGCTTTCAAAGAGGTGGTATTTGTGTAACAAGTACCCTCCAGAGCAGTGGATCTCTCAGCAGGATGAATTAGAAGTTGAAGTAGCTTATACACTTAATTAGCTATAGAAATTGAGTTAATTTTCTATCGGGTAAGGGGAGGTAGAGAGAGGGAAGAACACACCACTGTCAGTGGTCTGAGTGCATGAAATTCTGCTCAAAAAAGCTATACATGAAACATTATTGTCAGTAATTATTGCTGATACTCATTAGGTGCAATATTCCTGTAGTTTGAAGGCTTTGGAGCACATTGCTCCCATCTCAGCTGATCATGAGCTGCCTGGGGAAGGAGCACTCTTTCAAGTTCAACGGTGAAGAGAAGGACCCGGGTGGCTCATAGCCCTGTTTTCTTAAAATATTGGTGGGGTTTGGAAGTAGATGAATGCTGTACCTTATGCTGGAAGATGAACAAAAGACCTCTGCTCAGTGTCACTGTAGTCACTGTGGTAGCCTTGACAATAAGCAGAGAGGAACGTCAGGAATTGATATCTCTCGTACTGAGGACTCAACAGAGGTCTGTGTACAATGGTTTTTATAGATAAACAATGTAAAAGGCTCTTGAGAAGGTGATGCGGGGTGGTGTTATTAGAAGAAGGATCTTCATACGATAAATTTTCTCACAATCATTTGCTTTGGGTTGATTTTGATAGAATCACAAATATTTCACAGAAAATGCAATGCAATACATGTAGATAATTTCAAAATTCTGGATAATGTGAATGTATTGCCCCAAACAGTTGAAATCCCGATTATGTGTTTCCTTAAAAAAATGTGATACCTTATTTCCTCAAGTGTGACATGCACCTGGGTTATAGCTACATGCCTGGACAAAGCTGTGATTACTACATGTTAGTAGAAATAAGGAAATGGTTAAATTCGGCTACCCCAAGTGATAGCAGCAGCGATGTTAGCTTCAGCTCACTGCAGCAACCAGAATGCATTCCTGGGGTCCATGCGGTTTGTCTCCCAACCATAATTTGCACATACTAAAGCCAAAGCTGCTGTACCTTCATTGTTGCTGTTGTTTACCCCTATGCTATCTTTGATCTCTACTATGTGATTCATGGTACAAATGAAGGCACCCAAGCAGCCTGCTCTGTCCCTTCATCTTTTTTTTGGCTTGTGTTTACAGACTGGGGATGGTTCAAAATAGAAGCCTCTAACATGTCAGCCTGAATGACCAGCTTTACAATTCTAGGGTGACCCTTCTCTTTCACTGTAAAATGCCTGAAAGGAGGTGACTACATTGCTTGCAGTTGGTAGATCAATGGATTCATTTGTTTTCTTTGCAAAAGGGGATAACTGCTACATGAATGTTCCTAATCATGGAATGTTAACTAGTGTGTTTACGTAATTTAAGTATTAATACATAACTTAAGAAGAGATAAGTTGTCTAAGAATCTTACCTATTTCTCTCACACAGCATTAACAATCACTACAATCTCACCAAATACAACACTATTTATTTTTTCTTTCTCCAGGCTGTGTAAAATACTCCAAGCTATGGCTTCTCTTTACCTGACATAAGAATAATAGCTTAGGTTTACAAGAATGAAATACAAGTTGTTCACAGGCCTTGTTTCTCTTAAAGAATAGCCCTTTTTAAAAAAAAAAAAAAAGTATCAACCCACTTATTTACACTGATTAATGTTATATTCAGAATTTACCACTCAATAGAGAAACTGAATACAAATATGCTACATATTAAAGGGGATGATATGAAACAAAAATACAGTCATTTTAAGAAAATGAGTCTGAGGTATTTTGAGCAGATGTATTTTTGAATACCACTGCCAATTTTTCTGGTATTATTATTTATTATTATTGTGCTTTTGTGATATTTTCTTAGTTTTAAACGTTGTCCTCAGTTCTGTAGTTTTCTGAAAAACCCTAGCAAACAAGACAGAATATTGACAGACTACATAGGTAGGAAAGAAATTGATGGCATTAGTTTGTCCAGTCGATTGCATAAGTGAACAAAGTGAAATAATAGACTGGGAATGTTTTGAGCAGTGTGGTGTGGAGGAACAAAAAAATATTTCAAACAAAATTATGATTGTCAAGTTGATGGTTCATGATTGGCATGTTTTTTCAGCTTTGAAAGAATATTCTTATTTCAATACTACACCAGGAAGACTAAGAAAGAAGTAATTATTAAAATGCCAAGTAATGGCAGTTAATCTTGTATTTGAAAGTGAACAGATACACTTATTGTTTTCTTGAATGTATAGAAAGTAAATTACAATAGTGGATTGTTTATATTCATTTGGTTTCTTAATTTTGATAACCACAGAAACTATTTTTTATTGTTTTCATCCTTTCTTAGTATGTGCTTTGTTTCTGCTTTTGTTTTTTCTCTATTTTTTCTTCCTTTGGTGCTTGGTCTATACGCAGATTTTTTCATTTAGGCCATGGTATTCTTGGAAGCAAGTTGGTCTGGTACACATTAGAGCAAGGCTATAGATCTGAGCTTCACTGTCAAATGTTGAACTACTGCCACCTGAGAAGAACAGATGTAATTTAACATACTGTAGCTAAAGTCTGTTCTAAAATTGGACCTTTCTTCACAAGCATTTTTTATTCCATTGTCTGTGAAAACAGGTAAAATTTCATTTTAAATTCCCTCATTTAGATCTCAGCATACATCAAATAAAATACATGCAAACAAGTTTATGAACTTTCTACTCTCTTATTCTTTGTGCTTCTCCCTTCATGTTATGCCAAACACCATTAAAAGAGCACTTTTCCTGAGCAAGAGCAAAATGTGCTATATTCCAGCAATAAGGTCTGAACACTGGGTGATTACCAGGCCATGGTATCATGGAGGTTAAATGATCAATCATTAGTGAAACATAAGGATGCTCCAGTTGTTAAATTTCCTCACTTAGGGATGTGCTCAGCAGTAAATAACCAGTCTGCTAATGATTACAAATGCTGTAAATGTAGATAGGAAGCATAATTAAAGAACAGAAATTTAATGCATTGCTATGTCTTCCAGGAAGCAGAAAATTCCTTCCTTTCAAAGGGTTCTTCTCATGCCGCTGAAAAGATAACAGCTGTTCCTCAGGCTCTTATGATGAACCTCTTGGCCAGATTACAAATATAATAGGAAAAAAATCTGGATAATTTCAGTCCTTTGGTATAATTTAAATATAGAAACAATTTTGAAACTCACATGAACCTCAAGACTATTTCATGTGTTGCCAAAAGATTTTTGTAGCTTGTGTCTATCTTTTTCATATGAGGTAGACTACAAAGCCTATTCTGAGTTACCAGATTCAATCTCCATCTCTGAACAGGTTTTAAACCATCATGCTTCATCTCAGAGCTAGTTCCTTGTCCTGTTATCCCTTGCAGCATTGATCTAACATATTTCTTTCACATCACAATAAATTCTCTAGGCACAGGTAAAATAATAAATATCTTGTATCTGGGTTTAATTATAGTCTTATTGCATTAACTGCATGGGGCAAGGATGTCAAACTCATTTTCACCAGGGAGGCACGCCAGCCCCCCGGTTGCCTTCGAAGGGCCGAATGTAGTTTTAGGACTGTATAAATGTAACTGCAATGAAGAACTGGTGAAAGGGGAAACATCACGCACCAGTGCTGGAAAAGATCAGGCAGGCAAATGTTAGCAGTGGAGCACTTCAGTAAACAGTTTGAGACCAATCTGCCTGATGTCGTGAAGAATGGTGTTAGCTTCTTCACGCACACGCGCACACACACACACACACAAAAAAAAAAAGGAGTCATATTTATGTGCTGTCAACAAATAATATTCCTATTTAGGAAAAACCTGGAAGACCTTGACATCTTACAAGATTATTGGAGACACAAAAGCAAAAAGCGGTCTTAGAAAGAACTGGATCAGTTTCTGACAGAGCCAATAGCAATAGCTGGGTTTGGAGGACTGGACCCCAGTCTCTCCACCTGACACAGAGCTGTTCCAAAAGCTCATTTACATCCATCTTTGAATTTCTAGTCTGTTTTACATCAGTTTAAAACTCTTGATCTAATGCAAAAAAAAGTCTGATAAACCAAATCGTTCTTGTTTCCTCCCTGGTGTTTATTTCTCCCAGTTATTTAAAGAGAGTAATCCCCTTTTGGCTTTTTGATTGAGTAAGATACTACTCTGTTTATTTTCAGGATCACCTCATAGTTTTCTATTGCTGTTGAAAGTTCCACTCTCTCCTTTACTGAATGTAGGCAACTAAAATCTGTTGCAGTAAATGAGGTTTGCACCAATGGAGGGTACTTTACTATCTCCCTTATTTCTGCTGAGATATCTCAGCTGATACATTTTAGGATAACATTTTCCTTTCTCACTACTGTGCTGTACTGAGGGCTCATAACCGTCATCTGATCAGGTTGCACATGTGGATCCTCTTTCTCCAGAGATCACTAAAACACTGAGAAATAGCCAGTAGAGCACTGCAGCAGCCCTAGGATTTTATGATAGGTATGTGTGGCTAGGGACTAGAGAAAATTTTATTAAGACAATTTTTATGGAAATATTAATGGAAACACTATGGAATGCAGAGTTTCAAACCGTATGCCTCAGGTTTTTTTAAAGTGATTTTTCTCTGATAATTATTTCTCGATGTTATTATATTACCAGTTGTTATTGTAGGTATTATAAGTGCTTCCTATGGTGGTTTTTTTGTTGTTTTCTTGTTTGTTGTGGGATATTTCTAGGGGAGAAAAAACAAAACAAAACAAAACCAAAACCAAACCAAACAAACAAAACAAACAAACAAAAAAAAAAACAAGAACAAACCAGCTGAGCAACAGTGCTTCAAATCATGTCGAAACACCTTGTTTGGAAGGACAGAGTAATATGCAGACAGGGTGCAAGTGAAACTACCTCCAGTTGTGTGAAGCGGAGCCAGAGGACACTGATTTTACAAGTAATGATAAGCGGCAGCATGCAATGTTTGCTTCTCCTGGTTTACTGAAGTCAGGAAATTAGCAGCATTCCTTTATTTCATACCCTTATGTTCTCAATACGAACTATGTATTTGCCAGACTGGAACTGCAGTTCCTGGAATCCCTCCATTTCAAAGTGAATCCACAAAAAGGTGCAAGAAATGAGTGCAGCTTTTCCCTGTGAGCAAGTGAAATTGCAGGGAAAACAGATATGTTGAAATAATGAAAGGTGGAGGAGCAGGAACTTCTGCCCGCAGTCCCTGAAGGACCTCCTGCCTTGGGCACTTGGACACTTTTATTCATTCACAGTAGGGTTAGAAGTGGGGACTCTGTCCAGGTGGCCACCCAAGTGGCCAAAATTCATAGCCCAAAGTGGTCAAACTTCATCCTCTTACAGAAGATACCAAGATCTTTCCTGCTGTGTTCAGTATGGATTCCCTGAGAGGCTGTGAACAACCAAAATGGATGCAATTTCAGAAGTCTGGGGGGATAACTGTGGATTCACACATTCCAGACAGGTGACAACACCCAGAGATCTTCCCTCTCTCTTTCCCTTCCATATCCACCATTCCCTCTAATAGGATAATTATGTATTCAGGATTCAGTAGCTGCCACAGCTGACAGAAAATATTCTGAGTGATTAGAAAAAAACAGATCTTCTTCTCCTTAGCTCTTGAAAGAGCTGAGTTTAGCAGATAGTGCTGCTTTCACCAGTCAATGTGGAATATGATGATATTTTTAGGGGTTTTTTTTCTTCCTTGACTCTACGTGAAGGTTTAGTGAGCTTTCAATTCTTTTTCTCTTATTTCTCTCTTTCTCTTCAGAATTTGGGTAAGTGGAGATGATTGATGAAAAACTGATTGACTGACAGTTTCTCTGAATATATTACATCATTTGGATACTTGTAATGGATACCTAACTGTAAAAAAATCAATGGACTGTAAGAGTTTCATTTTGTCATTTCACAGTGTTCAAATTGATGAAAACAGATTGAAAGACTACCAGACCATCTGCAACAATAAGCCAATAGGAGTCACTGGGAAACTGCTTTATTGATAGACCTCTTTAACAACAGCTCAAATTGAGGAGAAAATTACGTTCTTAAAAATAGTCTACAGCATAGCAGAAAAAGTGTTTCTTTTGTAAAAGATGTCTTCTACTTCATAATCAGAAAATAGTGATATAGGAGTTCAATGAAATTATAATATCAAAATCATCAAATGAGATATGTAATCAGAAATGAGGAGGCAGAATAATGTAGACAGGGCATGTTTTTGACAGAAGTGAGTGGAAAGTTTTGTAAATTAAAACTTAGAAAATGAAATAATATTTTTCTTTCCAAGAAAATTAGACATAAATCTGCTCAAAAATTATATCTGTGAACAACTTTACCTCATTTGACCCTATTCAGTGTTTCCTGAACTGTCTGAAGCCATACTATGTTATGATTATTTCTCACATACACTTGTTATTCAGAATGCAAAGTAGGACTGCTTTCCTTTCTATAATATTTCCATTTCTTCTAATTTGACTAGACCTTTAGAATTTCTTAATTCTTAGATGTTTATAATGGATTGCTTCCTCATTTGATTGCATTGCTTAAGTCCAGGGCTTAGGCTTATGATCAGTTTAAGAATAGTGACGAAGACATGATGAAAACAGTAGGATTTAAATAAATGTGTCCATAAATAGAAACGTGTAGCTGCATCAAAGTCAGTGACACATTTTACTTTTACATGCTGTAAAAAGAGACAGACTGTTACCTGTTTCCATACATAAATACAAGACCTACCACTAAAATGACATATCCATAGCATTCAAAGCCCCATAAAATGCAAAATAACAATGAGGAATCTGCTTAAAGTTATTCAGGAATCTCTTAACTACTTAGGCTGCTTTAAAAAGCCCTGGATTTTTTCCATTCATTGCTCTACACCATCTAGTTCTTGGTGAATTTGATTTTGCAATACATAGATACGATGCAATTGCATAAAAATTGTAGAAATCCATGTAAGAGATTTAATAATTTGTTCATGCATCCTAAGAAGTTTGCCTCCTTCCTTGAGCAACATCCTCAACTTCCTTCAGACTAAGAAAACAGTGACAAAACTTTTCCAAAGACATCATAGGCTCTCCATTTTTAAATGCATGCATGCTTTGTTTTATTTTAACACATGCAATAACTTCACTGCTTCCTCCTAAGTAATTTTAGCCAAGATGCAAGAAAAGGGGCAAAGAATGGGTCATTTTTGTCAGTCACATGTTAAAAAAGAATGATGTCTCAGCCCCTCTTTAAATATTTGATTATACAAGCAAAGGCAGAAGTGATTATAAATGTATATCGAGTCTTAAGATTTGTTTTTTCAAATCCCTTTAGGATTATAGTTGCATTTTAACCTTGTTATCATCCTTGTATCATGATCATTGTACCTCTTCTTGATCACAGAACAAGGGTTGAACATCTGCAAAAAATCCAGTTCTACAGTTTTGGCATATGGCTTACAGTGCAGAGCTAGCAGTAACTGCCTGCTATTCTTTAGAACCTGGTGCAATTCTTGTTAACGCATTACAGCCTTATAATTGTCTCACTGGCTGTGTGCATTTAAGCCTCTGCTGGTACAGGGCTCAGGAATACATCCGTAGTGACTTTCAGACAGGGAGGGAAAGATCAGCACCGCTCTCATGACCAAAAGATCAGGCAACACAGTTTCATAAAAAGGCAGAAGACATCATATTTGCCCTTTCAGATAAAAAGGCCAACTAGAAGCAGATTTTCATATTACAAAAACATCAATATGAATAAATAATTAAAACAAAAACCAGCATGTGGCCCTGCCCCTAGGTTAACGCAATGGAGTGAGCAGGGCTGCAGTCAGCAGCTCCTTTGCTCTTCTCCCTCCCATGGGCTGCAGGTGGGGGAGAGCAGCTCTGCACAGCATCAGGTATTCCTTCCTAGGGGAGCTGAAGAGCAGCTGTCTGTGATCACAACACCACAGCAGAAAAAGCATAAATAGGATCTTATGTAAAGGAGAGGGTGGCAGAAGCTCCATGGCATATTTTCTCATTAGTTGGCATCTATGTTCTTTTTGAGGTTTAATGACATTTGCACTCCTGAATTGCAGGAGTTTCTGCCTGAAAAGTTAGATGATGTTTGCTTTTGGCTAAGAAAATAAATTAACCAACGTGACTGGGAAAGTCTGTCTTTGCCAGGAAAAAAAAAAGAGATGTGGGAGAGCTAAAACATACAGTCCCAGCCCAGGAACGTACAAGATGGATTGCATAGTAACATTGCACTTGAAAATAAAACCAACAAAAAAACCTTTTTGGGCTCACATATGTAAATGTATTACGGATTTTTAGTAACCCGACATGCACGCGATACTGAGGGACCACATAGTTCATTTCTACTATATTAACAATGGACAAAAGTGAATTTGATGAACTAGAATAAGACACTGAAGCTGTATAAGCTGAGCAAAGCTGTCTGGGTGACGGCAGCAGCAGGAGCCCACAGGCTGCCAGGCAAGCCAAGTACGCAGGAGCTTGGAAGGTAGCCTTCCTTATCCCCACATGGTTTAGAAATGCTGACTAATGGTGAATGATGCTGGTTTTCCTCACCTAATGTTTTTCAGGGAAAAAAGGTCACTTTCAAACCGTGTTCTAGGTTCAGCTCACTGCTTGTGATTTCTTCAGGCCTGGGGATCTCCATTAGCAATTCTTTTTATACAGTTTGGTTTATTAAATAAATGCACTGAGGGAAATTATTTTATTTTATTTGCAAACTAGACTCAAGGCACTGTAGACTGATGTCTTGTTTTAAATTCAGTATATAGAAATGAGGTTTCTTTATTTTATGAGCAAGAAAGTCACATAATTTTCAGATGACATGTTCATAACTTACTTCCATTTCTGAGGTGTCTTTTTTCAAAATACAATATTTCAGCATCCCTTTGAAACCCATTAGGAGGCTTTTCCATACACCAAAAGTTACCTTAAACACCCTAAATTTAATGAGATGTTTTACATAAGCGACTGTGGCACTGAAGGACTAACAGCCAGCATCTGCTGAGTTACAGCTAGATAAGAATGGGGCACTCCTGTCAGTAGTCCTAGTAAACTCTAAAGCAGAATTTAGTAACATGTGGCTGATGTATCCATTCTGTTTTCCTGTAATCTGTTTCCCTATACTTGATTAACCTTTTTTTGTTGGAAGTCTCTGCCCAAGCAAAACATTTAGTTCTTATTTGGAATCAGAGTAATACAGATATGCAGAGTATCAGACAACCAGCAAAGAGTTCTGCCAAACAGTGATGACTTGCTGCTACAATTGATGAAATGTATTTGTTTGAAACTAGTATTTGACAGGAAAATGTGATTTTTCCAAGGAAAATATGTTTTTCAGCGGCTAGAAAAGTAATCCATACCACCAAGATTTGTAGTGGAAAATGTTGCTGTGGCATTTTATCACAGATAATGCTTAAATGCTCACATTTCTTCTTTTCTCATATTGATCGAACCTCCCAGCCCGACTACATTTCTCATGAGACATTGTAGGTGGAGCACAGATCAGGCACTTTGATGGCTCACTGAGGACAGAGCCTATTGTATAACCTATGGAAAGCAATATGAAAGGGCAATGTGTTGCCATTTCCTAATGGATAGTTCTGGTTCCCTCTGGAGAGGCTTGCTAATAGATGCCAGTTTCATTCACTTCAGAAAAGTTAACAAAATAAAATAAAATTAAGCTACTGATGTCTCTCAACATCTCTATTATTAGTTGCTAGGAGATGTAACCATCCTTTTATTAAAAAGCATGATTGGATTGGGCTATAAGAGGTATTTTGTAGAGCACTGGGATATCAGAGGGAGAAAGTAGTTACACCGAGCACATACAACTGCACTGTATTTTTTACGGTCTCATATGTTCTTTGCTATGACCCTGCAGACTGTTTTCTTTCCAAGGCTACCTACATTGTTTCATTATGTATATGTGTGGTGAATAAACCCTAAGTACTTTAAAGTGCTTCTGTGACCCTTATCTGCTCCTATTTCCACTTCTCTCTCTCATTTCCCTGTGCGCGAGCCACCAGGATGTGCTAAAAGGCAAATCTTGTCCTCACTTAATCTTGTGCAAAGGGCTCCAGATATAGCAGAAGAGTGCAGCGGTGCTTCAGCAAGGGATATATAAAGATTTTTTTGCCCTTACTCTCTTTAGAGCAGTGCTGGTGACTCAACGTATCATGCAGTTTGCAGGAATTTAGTGTCACTGCTCAGGAGCACCTCTGTTTTTTGGAGGAAGGACATCACCCAGTCAGTGCATCTATAGGTGCTGCTACCTAGTGTATCCACATAATGAGTCCTTGCTACTGAACTGATACAGAAGGTATCTTCAGATGTGTCTCAGCACATATCCCCACCAAAAACCTTGATAAATGTTTCCATTTCCAAAATGTTGTGCTTTCATAGCACTGATTTTCAAGACTCTTCTTTCAGGACAGCTTGCTCTCCTCCACAATAAACTGACACCAGAGCACCTCAAAATAGAATCACAGAATCATTTGGCTTGGAAAAGACCCTTAAGATCATCAAGTCAAACTATTAACCTAACACTGCCAAGTCCACCACTAAACCATGTCCCTAAGCACCACATCAATACCTGGAGGCCAGGTGCCTCCAAAATGTGGGGAGTGCATGGTCACTGCCTGCTTTGCCTGAATTAGTGACCAGACTTGAGCCTCTCTCTCATACCCCAGGTGAGTCAGTACCCAGCAGCAGAGGGATCTTTTCAAATCCTCCACATCTGAGGGCTTTCAGCTGTTGAAAAACAGTCCTGGGCCAGAGAGAGTAAGTAGCTGTGGACAGTTCCTAGGATGCAACAGGGAAACATCTTTATCTCTGGGTTGCAAGGATTTTATAACTCTAGAGATAGTTCACATTTTTTAAGTAACCACAATAACTGCTGGATCTGGAACTTTATTTCAGGTCTCCTATAACTTGAGGACTGCCTTCGCCTTCAAGATCTTTGGTTGTACAGCAAAATGTTTCTGGTTCCTACCTGTTTTAAAGAAATATATGAAAAACACTCTCTTACCTCAATTCAGAACTGTTGGAGGGGAGTGTTTGTTTTGTTGTGTGTTTTCATTGTCATTTTTTGTTTGGGTTTTGTTTTTTTTTTTTAATCCTTATGTTTCATGTGACAAACAGTCATTTTCTGCCTTGATCTCATCTAATCTTACCTGGCTAGTTTCTAGTAGGATTAATCAAAGCATGGCCTGAGAATTTGGCCATCTGTCAGAAACACATCACTATTTTGATATTTGAAAAAGAGAAAAGTATTGCTGAACAGAACCATTCTTTTTTATATCCATTTATGCCTGGGCGAGTATCCTTTTTTATTACATAAATCATACGTAATGTTCCTCATTGTATGCGAGCAATGAGAAAATATCCTCAGGCAAGCTGTTTTCCAAAATAATCAGCTCAAGTATTCCCCACCTGGAAAAATATTGTTATGGAACTATGGACTGAAACAGAGTGAGTGGTAGAATATGACTGATGTGAGCCAGTGTACCAGAAAATGTTTTTCTTTCAGACATTATACCTGGTCTTGAATCCAATCCCAGCTTTATTGGTTTAGTTACTCAATGGCAGACATCAAACACCTGCTCTGTCCACTCTCCTTCACTGCCAACACCATTAATTTTCCAAATGAGTCAGCACATCTCTATTTATTCTTTAATTGATTGGTAATACTGAGTTCTAATTAAGATTCTAAAATGAAAGTTGCAGATTTGATTGTCTGCTCAGAGTTCAGAGCACCTGAGTGATCAGAGCTATCAGTCTTATAAATGGCATAAGCAAATGCAAAACAACAAAGAAAAAAAAACATATACACAGTGCTTCAGAATGAGATAACTCATGTGCTTACTTCCTATTCAGGCTGTAATACAGGCCAGAGTAAAATGTATCTGGAAGAAGAAAACAAAATGAAACTAAGTCAATGTAAAACAAAAATCTTTTCAACTTTATTTCCGAGGTGACAAATCATCCTTAAGAGAACAGGAGATTAAAGACTGCCACAGTACAACCAAGGACTGGCATTCTGAAATTGAGTTAGAATTTATTTCCAGACTCCAACACAGGAATATGTGGATAGAATTTGGTGGGTATATTATAGAAACATGTATTCAGCAAGAGGCAAGCAGCATGGAGTGTTAGCCGTTATTAGCCCTTGTGCTGGTATAAACAGTTGTTTCAAAGTCTCTCTCATCTCTTGAGGATGGCAGTAAATGGATAAACAGTTTTGTCTTCTTTTGAGCCAACAGTATAATCGTGAAAGCAGTTCAAATATTAATAAAATAAGGTAACAATAAATATATACTTCCCTACTGTAAGACAGTATGTAATATCATCCACTCTGGCATACCTGTTTTTTCTGGCAAGAGGGATGAATGCACAGTCAGAGCTTGTGACACCTCCTGAAACAGGGAAGGCCCAGTTCCCCAGTCTTCTGAAACAACAGACTTCATCTGAAAAAACTGGGTTTTGTCATGCTTCAGTCTGGGTTTGAACCTCCTCAGACAAGGACAAAGGAGTCTTTCCTCTTTAACAAAGTTCTTTCATTCTTCTTGACCCCAATTCACTCTGCTTCTGATTTTCTGGGTTTTTTTGTGTGCACTTTGGCTCTCAGTCCATCCTGCCCTCCTCATCCTCCATATAATTTTTTCCTTTCTCCCTATGTATCCCATTTCTGCTGTTGTGAGGTTTTTTGCATTCTATTTTTTGTGTTATATCAACTACTTTCCACAGCCTGAATCAAATCATGCTCTTGTCTAGTGATCAGCACCTGTTGATGGTGAAAGAAAATTCCTCTTGACTTTATATGGTTTGGGAAGTACACTCATAAACACTGAGCAAAGAAGCATCCTATGGGATTTAAGACAGAGCTGCAACACTGTGTTCAAGGACAGCATGCATGAAGGACATTATAGAGCATTTTCTTATAACAAATATGTTACATGCACCTATATCTCTACAGATTCACCTGCTAAGTTTAAATTCACAAGACAGTCTAATGGTTTTACTTTCTAAAAATATATGCTCTATTTGATAATTGTACTACATTTTGCCAGGTGTGCCAGAACAATTTTCTGATGCAGAATGCATGAGAGGCAGTGCTGTACAGACTATTAAAGTGCACACTTTGAGCTGAACACACATGTTAAACACCCTGAAAAAAAGCAACATGAACTGATAACATGAAGCCACGCCTTGCGTGGTGAAGCAGGTACTCTGCAGCCCATGGAGAGCCCACGATGAAACAGAAGAAAAGCATGAGGAAGAGCGAGCAGTGGAGAGGAACCACCATGTCCTGATGGACCACAACCCTGTGCCACTCCTTGTCTCACTGAAGGGGCTGAATGTGACCTGTGGTGACAGAAAGGGGAAAGAAGAGATGTCTGGAGTGAAAGAATGGATTTTAGCATGGGAAAGGGGGAAGAGAGGTGGTGTTTTTAATGTTTACCTTTTTGTTTCCCACTGTCCAAACCAGTAATCAGCTTTTTTTTCCCAAATTAAAAAACATTTAACTTTCCCCAAACCAATCTGTTTTGCACATGATGATAATTGGTAAAATATCTCCTTGTCTTTATTTTGCTCCTCCTTTTTTCCTGTTTACTCTCCCTCTGCAGTGCCCCCCACCAAGTGCGGAGGAGTGAGTGAGCAGCTGAGTGGGAGCCTGGGTTCTAGCCATGGCAAACCCACCACAATAATGTATTCAGGTCATGCAAAATTAATGCATGTTATTGAGTGGCTGAGTGATGAAAATGGAAGATGAAATTTAATGTTAGTAGTATTAGTTAATGATCACAGCAAAAAGACAAATAATGCCCTAATAATGGTGTTGGAACTCCTCACTGCTGGAGGAGTTGTTCAGTATTAGATCCAAAGGAATAACTAATGAACACAAAATTTTTATAGCATATTCTGTTAATTTATGATTGATTCTATTGCAAAAAAAGTTGTGTCACATCAACAGCTTGACTGTCCCAAATTATGACAACACTTTGGAATACAAATACATTTTACAGGGTGGAAGTTCCAAAATTAAATTCAATTCAGGATTCTTACAAGCAAGTTTTTAAAGAAGGAAGCATTAGCTCTGTTTCAAATATGGGGATGCCTTTGTCTGGGTGTCTTAAAACGACTGTTTTCTATCTGGGCCAGGCTATATGGTGAAATTTTCTCTCCTGAAATGCATAGATAGTAATGCAAGTCTTATGATTCACAATGCATAGTCTGGTCAGAGCAAAACCAAACTGCATAATGTAGGGAGTATGGCTGATAAGGGAGAAAGGGCCCCAAACTACAACTAAGTCAGCAATGAACTAAAGAAAATTGCCTATCAGCATTTTCTTAAACCAATTTGAATTCAAATATTTTATTTTGTTTCAGTTAAAATGTTTGTTTTGCTTCTAGACTAGTACACTAGACCCAGTGTACATTTTCTTATTAAATACTGAATTAAAATAAATATTAGCTTTATTGAATATTTAATTAAATTTTAAATATTACGAAGCGCCAAAATTAAGATTTTCCAGAGAGGCAAAGAACTGATTTTTCCATTAGTCATTTACTGTCAATAAAATATCAGTAAAAAACATCTGAACAGATCTCATAATTTGGTGTGCTAATGAAAGCAGTTTAGTATTCTGAGAATTTATAGGCTAAACTACTCTATCTATTTCTTATTCAAGGTTAACCATTACTATCTCCAGCTTCATATCACTATCCTTATACAGAAAATTGTGCCTCCTTCCCCCTACACATGCCAGTTTACCTGGGTGACTACTGTCTTATTGAGTTGTACAGAATGATTTACGTCAAAGATAGATGGAGGAAGCAGTCATCTGAACTGGGAGGGAGAAATGTCTGCTTGAAAGGAGAAAACATAAAAGGTCATGATGTATGGGGGTAGCTAATCAGATTAGATGGGTTAGTTCATCTGTTTGTGCGCCAGACCTCGTCAGGTGCTGCATTCCTTTTCAAAGACCAAACATAAATTACTTAATCACACAGGTATATTTGGATGTGTACTTATGGTCCAAATTCCAGACTACTCATTACAGGCATCCAAAAATAACCCCCAGAGTTAAACATTGATTTAGCGTAGGGATTACTATTCCCAAACAAATTATAATTTGTTTTTTGATGTATTTATTGTTGCGTTTGACTTTAGAATGAAACTCTTCCAGTAAAAAAGAGAAGAAAAAATTCCCCAAATCCCATAAGAAAGGAATTGCAAGTAAAGAAATACTGCACTGTGGGAGAAAAAGGTGTTGGGATTAGGCTCAGTGAATTAATGTAATACCAGAGTAACTGGCATTTAGGAAATACTTAAAGACAGCAGAAGTAAATGACAGCTGCAAACATATCAGACAGCAGACTGCGAACCTGCTAACATTTTCGAAAATTAAAACCACTATCTGTATCCAAAGCACTCCACAAAATAAAATGGAACAGGGTCACTGTAGCCACATAATGTTGCTGTCTTAACAGCATCTCTCTTGTATTTGACACTCACGATTTTGAGCCCAGTATTTGGGGTCACCAGCAGCCTCAGGGTGAATGGAAGAACAAGGCAAGTCCTGTGCAAAGGGCTCACCATAATGCTCCTACAAAGGGAAATTAATTACTCTGCATGGTTTGGATGCCAAGGGAAAGGATGAGACAGGACATGGTCACAGACTTAGTCCTTTTCAGAGGCTCAAGGGAAGCTACCACATTTCACACAAGAAGGTATGTGCGGCCTGGGCCTCAGCAGGGACACAAAAATGGGGTCTAAGAAGGGTAGCGGAGATGAAAATTCCCATTGGGAAACATATACTGGTAAATAATATATGTCCTTTGTCAACACACATTTGACCATAGCCATGCAGTTTTTTGTGGTGAACAGAGAGGTAGGGCATTATTCATCAGTTAGGGCATTATTCATCTATTACACATGAGTGCTCCTTAACTGTTATACACACTAATAAATTGGTTTCCCAGTTGAGCCCTTGGAAGTCCTGTCTGGCACAAGAACTGAGTAATATGAAAATAAGAAGCTGCTTTAATTTTTCCTCTAATTTTAGTATTTGTGTTAAAGTCCATCTTTTTTGGTGCAGGGGAATGAAGGCTGTCAGGTGGCTCTCAAATGTGCCTGTTAAAAACAAATGAAACTGAAATAAAAAAAATATATATATCTACCTTCCACCAATAATGAAGCCATCAAGAAGTGCACTGCACACAGAAACAGGGTCCGTTATGCAAATGCACTGCAGAGGATCTTAATAGATAGGAGCCCCTATGTCTCAGTCTATGTAATTAAAATGTGCTGTATATAATTAAAATTAATGTAATTAAAACAGTCTCAGCACCAAGTTCAACTATGTCACTCAAATGTTGCCTCTAGACACAACAGAATCAGCACAGCAGTAATATGGAGAAGATAACCCTTATATTCCTTCAGATTAATAAACAGCTGAAACCAAAAGAAGGAAAACGGGTAAAAAAAAGAAACACTTGAATTATTCTTTTACTCAGAAAAACAAAAACAGTGCTTTTTCTCTTGAGAGAAACTTGTAACCTCTCAGAGATCACTGTTTTAATGCATATGTAGAAATAAATAGCAGGTTAAACATCCGATAGGGGAAAACCCAACAGTTCAATCATCTATTGTAATTCTGTGTAATTAATAAAGATGATAAAATACTATTCCAATAAGCTTCCACCTGTGTCCCCAGACTGTCTCCCTCCTTGAGAGGGCAAAAAGCCTACACAGCCCATGACTGTAGGTGTCCTGTCAGCCTGCCAGCCACCTCCTCTGCCCTGCAACATCACCCAGCACCTGCTGGCACCCTGCAGGAGAACAGATGTTCAAGGTGAACATTTAGAGCATGAGACATGAACCCCCCAAGCCCTCCAGCCTTCTTTCCAAGGGTGTTAAGTTCGTCCACCAGACTAAAGGATGCAGAGGCAAAGCGATACCACAGTTCTATAAGCAGCTTTTCTTTGGAAAAAAGGCTAACGGCACAGTCAAGGTGGCAAACAGAAAGTTTGGGTTTGTGGCAGTTTTCCAGGGCAAAACCAACCTCACACTCTATTGCTTTATAACATAAACAATGGGGTAATACAACACATTTATATTATGACAATTGCAAAGTTTCACATTTAAAATGAAATGGTAAATGGATGATCCTGGTCTTAATAAAAATCCTGGCATCTTCATAAAATATTCCTGATACTGTATATCAGCATTGCAAATGTGTTCTTCGACATTGTCTAAAAAGTTACTGAGATTGGAAAGCGATGCTGTAAGAATACCCAAGTTTTTGCAGAAATAATGCTGATCCTGAATGTCCAAATACAAGTCCTGACCCTGAAATCATCTTTCAAATAAGATGAAAGTTATGTACTAGACTCTCAGCAGTCATGAAAGACTGTATCCTATTAGCCCCTCCAACACCATCAATTTACACAGGTCCTATAATTAGATTACAGTGATAAGCCTTAACATTTCTACAGTCCTTTAAATATCCAAAGCCTTTTAAAGTTTTTTCTTGGCAAGTTTGTGGCAGTAATATTGCTTTCCGTCCATCTTTGAGGCTGCTGTGTAATACCTTCTTTCTACAAGATAACTGGAAATGGATTAATAGGATAAGGCTGAACTGTATCAACACTAAAACAATATTTCAGCTCAGCAACACTACTCTCTTGTCGTGATAAGATGAATGCACTCCTGAGTGTGAAATGAAAAAATTTCACAGGAGAGGTCACCATTTCACAGCTATTTTGCCTCATGTTTTATATCTGGAAATTATCTTAAATTTCTAAAATTGCCTAGTAATAGCAAAATCTCCAAGTTTTACAAAGCAATAGAAATGCAAGATACGGAATACCTGGTCTTCTTTTTGCTCTAACTGTATATGCCTTTCCATGTATTGTTTGATTTTTTTTTCTTGAAGAGAAAAAAAAAAGTTAGCAGTAGGGAGAAAAAGAAAATGTAGGGTAGCAACAGGCCACAGGATATTTATATAGCTTAGTAATTTTTTAATAGCTAAACCTGAAGAATTTCGTGATATAAACTTAAAGAATTACCAATCTCATATCCATTAGCAGCTATTTTGCAGAGCTTAAAGAGGGAAAGCAAGGTACCAGATGACACAGACTTATCTGCACAGAGGTGTGGGGTGGGAGCTGAGCAACCACCAACCAGTATAACCCCAGTCCAGCCCAGGAATGGACAGCCAAAGCACGTGAAAATGTCTAGAAGAGGACAAAAAGAGGAAGAAGAGTGCAGACCAGCTTTTCAAAGATGAAACATGTCAAATAAATTTTCCCAGTAACCATGAACCTTTTTCCTGGTAGTCAACCTCCTCTTTTCGAACACTAGAAAGATTTTGACACTTTCTCACATGACATGCTTACAAACAGGCTAGGAAAGCCTGGTCCAGATGAAGCTATTACATAAAAGCTATTATAGATTGCAAAACTGGTTGGAAAACTTCTGGCAGAGACTGAATACCACTCATTCATAATCAAAACAGAAAGAAATATTTAGTATGTGGTTTCACAGGGTTTTTTATATAGGTATTAGTTAATGCATTTATTAAAGATCTGAACAGTAGAAGTGAGGTTATTCTCACTAAATCAGCAGGTGATATCACCCTTGAATATACCACTACTATGCTGGAAAGCAGCATTACAATTCAATACCATCTTGACAAATAGAGAAACAGACTGAGAAAAGTAATGTAGTTCAGCAGGAAAGAGTGCACATATAGAGCCAAGAATAATCAATTGCATGACACAGGATCAGGAATGATTGCCTAGACAGCAGTTCTGCAGAAAATATATGCAGTTTATAATGGATTGCTAGAGGAACATGAGCCAACATTGTCACTCATTGCAGAAAAGACAAACATCTGGAGTAGAACAAGCACACAAAGGTGCAGCCTGGCAAACTCATGAATTTGTTTGTTGTGGAGCACATTTTTGTGCATTTGTCAACCGTATTTTTAACTCCTATGAATCTGTGTGAAAAAAAGAATACCCCTTTTTAAATCACAATAGGTAAAACAAAAATAACACACAAATGCAAAAGAGATGTTGATTATCTTCTGGCTCATGCAGCATCAATGGATTTATTCACAAAATCTTAAAAAAATATTACTGCAGATAATACGTTGAAAATTGTAAAATGTTCTCCTGTTGACTTCTATATCTGATGAAATGTGCATAGTTGGATATTTTTAAAATTAATTTTCCTGATATGTTTTATATAGAATTCATTAAGAGGCCAGGAAATAAAATAAAAACAATAATTGTGGTTGTCCCTTTTGAGTCACTTTAGCAGTAACTTCTCAAAGTATTATTGCACTTTAATAAAAAATGTGTAAAATACTATTAGTTTCAAAGAGCGGAATATACAAGCCATCCATTACACTAATTAGAATTTCTGTTATTAGTGCCCAATAGTAAGAAACACGTAAAAAAATTCGTTTTGCTATCAACATTGATTGAAAAGCTTACAAGAGCTTTTCATTTCTTTTTTATCATTTGTCTTCAAAACAAAAAGAGAAATAAATATTTACCTTCTGCTATGTGAATGACAAATAGTGCCTATAACATAAAGTGTGTCAATCAAAGATAGAGTACTTGACAGTAGTTACTCAGCTAACCATTTCATATGCTAAATCCAAACTCTGCTGAAGCACAGGTGGTTTATGGGCATTTAGTTTTTCAGTTCAGCAAAACATTGTCACTAATAGAAGCTGAAAAACGTTGATAGTAAGCAAAATACATTTCTTCTACAACCCTGATTGTTCATCATTATCATCTGCAGACATGAATTGTGTGAACTGCACAGAACAGAAGGCCAGTGAGTGAACCCTGAGGAACATCGGCCAATTATCATTATGCTTAATGTGTATTTATTTAGTTGTTACAGTAGAGACAATCCTTAGAAGCAGTAAATCACATCCTAAGTTGTTATCTATGAAAATCTGTAAATAGAAGGAACTAAAGAGGGAAAACAGTTCCCAGAATATGAATCAATCTGTTAGCAGGATGCAGTCACTAAAGCAAACTCAGAAATTCTGCTTGTCCATGAGGTGCGCCCATTACAGTACACTCAAAAATGGCTCAAAAATACGTAATTGCTTACAATGTGGATTTTCTTTAGATCAAATTATGCCTGTGCTTGTGGAGGTTGGAAGGGAAAATAAAAGAAATAAAATAAATAAAGCACAAGAAATAAGCCTCTCTTTGCTCAGAGATTTACATTCTCTGAGTTACCATGCAAGACCACAACAGAGACTTACAAGGGCAAACCAATGACAGAATGCATACGGCTATGAGCTGATATCAAGGCAGGCAAAGTTCACAGCAGCTTCCTCCAACAAGAGGAAAGGGAGACATCTTTACTCAGGAATTGAGTCCTCCTTCCAGCAGGAAAGAATAAGCTGCTCATTTCTGACAGTAGGCACAGACCAGAGAGGCCTCACTAGCTGAGTGCATCCTCAGCCTCTAGACAGGTAGCGCCTGGAAGAGGAAGCAACAAAGGAAAATCCTCCTCTTTACACTGGGAGTGGTGAAACAGGTTCAGCTCCCGCAGCTGCGTGCCTGCATGATTTGCATCTTTTGATATTCCTCCAGAGAACCATAACTTCTTCATACATCATGCATGCAAAGCATGAATCACTCACCTCCATCTCTATCTAACATGCTAGATACACTTCTTAGCAGAAAATAGAGAGCAATTTAGCTATGGGCATCAGTCAGAAAGCTATCTTGTATTCTTCTCCCTCTATCTATTACAGTTCTGAAAGGTCTTTGATTTCATTTCCTAAGAAGAAAAAATAAAATTAAAAATACTGTGCAAAAGCCAGGAACAATTTGCTCAAAAGATACTGGAACCTGAAAGGCTTGGTGATCACCCTCAAGGTAGCATGGAAAGTCGAAGCAATATGAGACTGATCCAGTCAAGTCCAATCACTAGTTATCAAACACACATGCTCTTTCATAAACTAAATATGATCCACCTTAAAACCAATTCAACTTTCAGCCCTACAAGGAGTATTGGAAGGCTGGTCCAGAATGTCACTTTGTATGATTTCATGAGTCCACATCTGTAGCTGAGTATACAACCCCATATTTAAAAGACCTAAGGAAATATCTAAAGGGCTTCCCTTTGAAACTCTGCCATAATTGCAGCTGCCATTCCAAGGACATTATTTCATAGAGATGGTAAATGTGTATGCTAGTTAGTAAAGGCTACATTTCAATACTGCTTTCCAATTCATTAACTTCCCTTCCCTAGTGTCTAGATAATTACCTTCTAGTTATATCCCTGGAGTGGTGCCTAACGCATAAATGAGAGCAGAGCCACCTGAAAAAAACACTGAGGTTAATTTCCCTTGGTGTCCCAAGAACAGAGATCACATACCTATTTAAACAAAATGGCTAGAGGAGAGAAAAGATAATATAAAGGCTGAAGTAATATTCTTTCTGTTGATTGAATGGTAAAGGAAGAATTTATAAATATTGCTTTATGCAATATGTTCTTCAAGAAAGAAAAGCACAGAAATTAGTTTCTCTTAATTGGTAAACTCCCTATCTTCCCTAGTTCTTAGCAGCTAAATACATTTCAAAAGCATTTTTAGCAATATAACTTCATATAATAAAATACAGTCCCTCATTAAAGTATAATATGTAATAGCCATCCCACAAAGTACTTTTTCAGAGATGAAGGGGGTCAAAACTCACATCAGGTTATAATTTTGTTGCTGGAATGATGTGCCAAGATACATCCTGGCTTGAGTCACCCGTACACTGATAGAGTCAATTCATTCCTTAGCCACTTGCTTGCCAAGACATGTATGCTCAGATCTATTTATTCCAGTAAAAGGACTTTACTGACAAAATAGTAATTGTTACCTGTCCGAATGAAGCACTGACATAAAGATTATACTCCAGCAGAGATGGAGTAGGAAGATCTTGTCTGAAATTTCTGTTCTGCAGAAATAATTGGTAGATTTGCTACCAGTACTTCACTGCAGTGAAATTATACTAGAAATTTCATAGAGCTATTTCTACTAAGTCGCTTTCCTTCGTTGCCCAAATTCTTGACTAAAATATTCAGGAAAATAACAGTGATCTTTCAATAAACCATATATTTTACTAAGGACTTTAAAATCAGGAGACCTGAAGATCATTTAATATTTCTGAAGAGGTAAACTGTGCTACACTAGATTCTTTATCAGACCTGAACATTAATAATCTAAAGGTAGCTTCCACAATTTCCATAAAACGCATTCAGTCACAGGTTAGGTTTCCTGCCACCAACCTGTCACTACTTAAACTGCCTTTTAACATAGTATCTAACCTGTCTGGAACAATCCCCTCAATGGTTGCGGTTATATATTGCCCTCCAGGTGACAGCAAAGGTCAATTCCCTATCATATCATTAAAGGTGTATTTAATTTAGCCTCTTTCCTCTACAGAGCTAACAAAGCCCTGATTAATCAGCTGTAGAGCAAGAGTAAACACACTGCTTCACTTAATTAAAAATTAAATTCCTCTTGAGGGATCTTTGCAGTGGTGAGCTGCTACATGCCTTTGTTAAATAGGTGTTTCTTCGAGGACACAACTAGAGGTAGACTATTGGGAACTCTGTATCAATATACCGAGAAATTTGTTCAGACATTCTGCTAGAACACTACACGTGTTTGTCCTCTAAAAAAAAAAGGTAGGTATAGAAAAGCCAAGGGTACTTTGAAGAACCTGGAGAATTACACTTCTGCCTTTGGTACCTGGTGTACTTTTTAAAATGCATCATGTAATTTTAGTATTTGGATGAAGATGCAAAAAAGTATTGCTTTGCCTACTTGTGACTGACAAATAAACCCTTACAGCGGAAGAAGGCTCAGCAGAGTTGGGCAAGGGCAATGCTCCTGCGAAGCCCAGGGAAGATGCAGGGTGTGGCTGACCAAAACAAAGCATCTGACTGTATCTCAATGCAAAGAGGACAGGAGGGTGACCTTTGTTTAAGCTTCACAGCTACCAGCAGGTGAGTGGAGCAACTGGTGATGTAAATAATTCTCCCTGAGTTGCTGGGAGTATGAATGTCTCTCTGAGCTAGACCAGCATGGGGGTAGGGAAGTGAAAAATGGCTCAGCCCAACATAAGAGTATGAAAACTAGACAAGCAGCAAAAGTAATCTGAAGACAGCGATAGGCCTGAGCTAGCTCCAATCCACATATTCCTTCCTGGTGACTGGGGATGACCAGTGTCATGCTGGTGAGCTTGTTACAGAGATCACATTGCTACTGTGATTAAGCTGTGTATTACAGTTGTTATGTTTTGCTAAGTGTAATTTACATTTGTATTGTGTTTTCAGTGTATTTTGTATCATTCTACTAAATCAGAATTCTTGTGCAACATCAAATATCTTCAGACAAGTAAATTTGATATTAAATATTACACCCTCCGTGTATGGAATATCCAAAAGAACCTGGTCAGAGTATTAGACTGACGATGCTTCATATCAGCTTGTGGAATGGTTCCACTCCTCTAAAGCTTAAAAAAAAAAAAAAAATTAAAATTAAAAAAAGTAAAGTATATCAGATTTGTACATGCTAATATTAATAACACTACCTAATAAAACATTAGAAAAAGTCTTTTATTGTCAGTTTTCCACCTTCTAATACGATCAGAAGCAAGCAGTGTAACTTAAACAAAACAGATTACCTGTAGTTAATGTGCTGAATTTTCATATGCAATATGATAGGATCATGCTTCTGCCCTGGTTGCAAGTCCTATCTATTTTTGGCACACACACAGTGAATTCAGGACTGATCTGCCCACATTCCCATAAAACTAGCACTCAGCTGCAAACCACTGTACTTCCACATACAAGTCATAGTGTACTGCTGGTTACAGGTGTATCTGTTCTTTCAAGCCGTTGGCATTGAATCTCCACACTGCAAACAAAGTGACAGGAAGTCATCCCTGATCTTTCGCTGACTTTCACATCCTATACTTTCAGGACAGAAGAAAATAACTCTTCATTCAGATTCTCTTCCATTTCAGTGGGTTGATAGCCATAGCAGCCATCCAAAACATGCTGATAGCATGCAGTACAGTAGGCCTACACTAAATACAGTGTGTTTATTTCCTGTTACAAAAAGGGCTCAAGATTTCCTCTTGTGCTGAATGCACTCGATGCCTCACAGCCAAACCAGCAGCAGTGTGCTCCAGGCTCCAGAGGAGGTAAGGGCCTGAGCCACAGCCAGGCCAAGAACTCCTTCCAGGAGACCCACAGGGAATCAGAACGGCACACTGAATGCCGGTGGCTTGTGGGCACAGGGACTCTCGCGCAGACTTTTCCTATTGTATGCAATTTGACTACAAGTCAACTGCTTCATTCTATAGATACAACAGCCTGGATGAGCCCACTTTGAGCTCTCCCTGCTAAATAAGTGAGCTGTATGGCAATGGTTTTACTACTCAGAGATAAGTGGATGTGCCCAACTCAAGTTCAGTATTAATCATTTACCTTAAGTAGATGCTCACCAAATGTAATGGATTATTTAGAGATATAAGGTTGTATGATTTTTAATATACTCTTTGGTTCATATTACTTGGTAGACTAGATTTGCTAAAACTTTAAGCTGTAAAGTCCTGCTCGTATTTACCTAAAGCAACTGCAGACTACACTAAATGCTTGCAAGATAAATTCTAGCTTGCATTTTGCTGGGAAAAATGGAACTGACTGGGAAAACAACAATCCAAGGCTAACACAGAGACATTACAGACATCTGCAAAGTGGGGCTGATTTTGCACTTTGCTGAGAAGAAAGGATTTATCCAGATAAAATGGCACCTTCAAGGATATGGACCAAAACCAATGTCTATAACTGAACAAAACAAAGGCCCANATTATGGGCCTCACCTGAAAGTTTGCCGCTGGAGCTTTAAATATATGCTCCAGAGCAAATGGCTATCAGGGAGGGAATGCCTGAAAGCTCACTTTTGCGAACGGCTACAGGCCTCCCCCGAAAGTTTGCCTTTGGGGCTCTAAATACAGGCTCCAGAGTGAACTGTTATCAGGGAGAGAAGAATCCTGTAAGCTTGCACTGTGACAGATACAGCCTCACCTGAGAGTTTGCCTCCAGAGCTCCAAGACACAGCCCCCAGAGCAAACGGTTATCAGGGAGGGAAGACGCCCGAAGGTTTGCTTCATGAACAGATACACGTGCCTGGAAAGACGGTAAGCATAATTTGGTTTGGTATATCTCCCCCATGCAGTAAATAATAGAGCAAACCCACCACCAAACTCTTTTAAATCACGCTTCTCTTTAAGAAATCTAAACATTGTTCTTTAGCAAGCAGAACCTTGAACTACTCCCCCCTGACAACTCTAAAGACAGTTCCAGGGGTGTTACAGTTTTGTTTTTCACTTTTCAATATTATGGACTAGAATAGCTCCATCTGAAGTCTTGTACTCTGAGTCTGAAAGCAGACATTCAAGTGGCGGTAGACACTTTTGTACATTGCACTGAGGATTCATCTCTGCTTAGTAATATATTCCCATGATCCAGAAATGCAAAAGTGATCTTCCCTGTAACATAATTGTTAACATGGGGACTCTTATTTATTTTCTCAACTACAATGCATGTAAAGCAAATAGACCATAGCAATACCATTACACACATTCCTGCACTCACTTTGGAGACAATCAATATCAATTATCAAATTCTCAACAGGAGAGAAAGGCTGTGAAATTGCCTATAAAATAAATTTACAAAGTCATCTCAACATCATCTATGTTCTGTTCTAAAAATTATGCACATATAATTATTTCAAAGGTACTTTCATTTCGTTACCATGCCACAGCCTATTCATAGCAGTAGTGATGATGGCTATACCATCCTGTGTTTCATGGAAATGAGGAAAATGTGTTGGATTCCTGTTTTAATTAAGCTCCTTGTTTTCTAAGTGATTCTGCCCTGTGGAGCAGGGTCATTCTCTTGAATTTGCTTTTCAAGCTCTATAACAGACAGGTATCTTCTATTCGGATTAAGGTCATGTTTGCTTTGTTAACCAAATACTGAAACCCTTGACGTACCTTAAAAGCCCAGGAGGAGATTTCCTTCCCTGGAGGAACTCTTTATGGGTAACCCTGGAGCTTCTTTTAGGCAGATAGACCCTGGGTATTTGAACACCCACACAATTTGTATTGTCTTCTCTGTCTCTTGTGGAACACCCACTAAACAGGATGTGAGTTTTCTTACAAACCTCTAAACATCCCAGGCTCTCTTGTAAGTTTCTCCTTTCCTGCTCCTTGAGGAAAAAGAGCCACAGAAAAATTTGTCTTTCTGGTTTATGGTACAAGTAATGATAAGCTAAGCTTACAAGGGAAGCTGTGGATCTGTGTTGGATCACCTTTGGAAATATGGGAGAGAAGGAAAAGGGAATTTACATTTTTAATATATATACTTTAAATGTCATTAATCGCTAAAGACATTTGGCATAGTTTTCTGCTCCATTTGATATTTGCTTTTACTCACATCCAGGTGAAAGGACAAAGCCCAGCACGTGTTAGTGGTCAGACTTCAGGATAAAGTCCTCCAAAAAGCCCAGTAATTTAGATTCCTGGCAACTGAAGTGTAACCTAGTCTAACAGGAAGTACAATGTATTTCAGACAACAAAAATACCATTGTTGTAAGCTGTTAAATGTGCTAATTATTTTCTGTCACTTCAGGTGAAGGATTTGGCTCTTCATCATTTCATTACACCAGTGGTCCCCACCCATTTTAGTGGAAACACACCACAATAAGCACATTTCAGGACTCCAATGCACTGCAGCCTCTCCTATCTTCTGCTTTCCAAGGTGATTATGCATATCACAGCTGGGCATCATTTAATACTGTGCACTCTGTGTTTGTCCATAGAAAGTACAAAGACATTCATCATTTTACAAGGCACTACCAACTTGTTTGTACTTTTGAACATTCAATATATTTATTCTGTTTGGTTCTTTAAACATCTCATCCTTAATCCTTTATCTCTAATTTAGACAACTAATTGCTTCAGACGAATTACATTATTCCCTTTCATATATCCCTATGTGCTAAATACTGATAAGTAGCCTTCATTTATCAATGATATTCAGCTTTACATTAATTATATTTCAAGGCACATAAAAAAATCATTGTGCAGTAGCACTCTTTATTGATGCACAAATGAACCATATACTGAATATGAAACAAATACAAAGAATTTAGCTGAAACCAAGTGAAATATTGAATCCTGAGCAGAAATGAAAATAATACATTTAAATTAATTCAGGCAATTTTGAATAGCATCATTTTTACTAGAGTTTATGCTCTCAACAATCACTCTCTTTGAACTACAGCAACTGGGATTAAAGATTAGGATGTATGGAGCCTACCTGAATCTTTCTGAATAGCCACAATTATCTAATGATTTGTAATGCTGTGCTCCTACTGTTGAATGCTAACACCAGACACTGGTTTTATTATGAAAATCACCAATTTACTAATGCATTTTAGAACACCATTTCAGCTGGTTTTTATGTGAGTTGAACTGACTACACATGCAGCATAAATTTAAGTATAAATCGTGGTCTAATCTAACTGTAATTAGAATAGAAATTAAAAGAAATGAGTTAATATAGCACAAAAAATAAAAATAATAAAACTATTACCCCAGATGTATATACAGAACCTTAAGCTTTGAGGCTTAACAAGCAATTTGAACGCAAGTCAAACAGTCTGAGCTAGATGCTAATAGATAGCCACCTGTGTCCTTCCAGTGCTCTGAAAGGCCTCATTAGTCATGTAAGGCTATGGATCTTGGCTCCTTTTCCACTCAAGTAAATTTAGCACTATGAAGAACCACAATGGGGTGAGTATTTCATGATAACGAACACTCTGCACCACTCTTCCTATCAGAAAAAAATGACTGTTTGTAAGAAAAAGCAATTTTTTTACCTAAAATGTTGGTCAATCAGTAGTTAGAGCAATTCCCTGTGCTGATCCAGGAAAAAAAGAATCAGCTAGGACTGCTTTTTGTCAGCCATGCTAGAATGTTGTGTCTATTAAATAGATATCTGTGTGGTTGTAGACTTTTGTCTGAGAACAATACAAACCAGATCAAAAGTTTATCTTATTTTAACTGTATCAGATGCAGCAAGATTGCTTCAAAACAAGAATAAAAACATTCCTGGGAAATTATTTCGCAGACCTCTAGTGGACTGAAATTGAGCTTCTCAGACTTACTGTGTTGCTTAGCGCAGCAACAAATTCCCATAGTTTATCTCTAGTGTCTTCTTGCAAAAACTAAATACTGAAGACAAGTTTTATTCTCCAGCAGCTCCAGCAGTGTTTTCTGCTTTCCATATGCAAAGATTTCTGGTACAAATAGCAGCTAGTGCATGTCCCGGAAATACAGAATCTTACTATAAGGCAAATTTTGGATGTTGTCTTGTGTATTGTTTGCAGAGCAGAAAATCACATTTCAGAAGAGCTCATGAAGGCGACTACTGAAGCTGCAGAAATCCTGTTCAAGCACGGCTGTTTTCCACTGTTTCATCTTCCACTACCAGCTTCTGAGCTAGAAAACCACTAAAGGTCTCACAGCTCTGGATTGAGCTGAAGATTTCAGGTCTGGTGACAGGATTAGACTGGAATCCATGTCATTCAGAATATCAAATGCCATCCTGACTTTCCAGGTGTTTTATCCCAGATCAGTAGCAGAATATGTTCATGGTATTACAGGCAGGTCTGCCTTGTAGATTTGTCAATAATTAGGCTTCCCAAAACAAAATCTAAAGAGATGAAGATGGTGATGCCTGTCAGGTCTAGAAATCACACTTAAGCTTTCTTCTGAAATAGTCCTGAGGTATATTAAAGTCTCTCCAGGCAAGGCAAGTTCTTATGCCATCCCCTCAACAACTGTTTTTAAGAATCTTCCAAATAATGCTATTCATTAAATGAGTCCCACCTTGCACAATCTTGAAGACAGAAGTATCCACAATAAATGACCTAAGGAAAGAGTCAGAGTAATGGTTTAAGAGCTTACAAAAGCCCATCACTGCCTTTGGCTTCTGCATTTTTGTTAGATTAAATAAAAATTAACACCACCTTCCCAAACACAATGCTCTTGAATACAGAAAAATGGAAAGGAAGAGTGTGTAGGAAGAAACTCTAGCAGATAATAATGGTTACTGTGTATTCTTTTTATGAACATATTTTCCAAATACAAGTATCTCTGCTGTCCAGAGGTGAACATCCATGGCATTAGAAGTTCTATGAATACTTGTATATGTGTATCACTCCTAATTGAAAGCAGGTCATCTCAGCCATAGGGTCATATCTCAGCAAACCGAAAGCAAATTTCGAAAAGCTGTTAACCCCTTCAACTTCATTATGGCTGAGAGGAATATGCATTATAGCTTGTATGATTTGAACTTAAGGTCTCAGTTTGTCAAAGGTTGAGAACTTTTGACCTAAGAAGAAAGTTGGCATAAAAGGCAGAAGGAAAGGAGTGCAATCAAAACAATTTTGTTTTACACATCTTCCCATTATCTTGTAGATGAGAAAACATATATTACCACTCACTGGCAGTTTTTCATACACCTTATTTGTAAAGTGAGTTTTAGTGAGGCAGAGCTAAGTAATAGTTATCATTGTAACAAGTATGTAAAAAATACTGAGGAAAGAAGTGCACATGTACATGTCTTCTAAGCAACACTCTGCAAATACTTTTACTCTTTAAGAACAGTACTAAGTACAGGAAATGTCATTCCTGGACAGCTATGTTGACAGACTAGACTAAAGACTGCCACATTAGGATGAGCAGAAAAATGCACTGCTGAGAAAGCACAGCCTTTTAATAAGGGGATACACAGAAGTAATTAGGGATTAGGAGGAGCAGGCAGATGCCACATGAGATTTTCAAAGTTATTGCACTTCACTGGCAGACCAAGCCTCCTTTTGCAGCCTTTCTAGGTACTAATATAGCAAAAATACAGTGGAAAGTCCTTGTACTCTATACACACAGTTTGTAGTAAAGAAAATGAAATAACTGGTTGGGCTAGGTCTGGCAGGATTAGCCTTTTCTTACACGATTCCACAGAGTTTTGCAGAAAGTCACTGCGCCAGAGATTTGAGAGGCTTCTGCTAGCTGTCAAGTGCTGCCTCCTTAGCAGTGTTGTGGCTGAAAACACGGGACACTTGTGCTCCATTTCCCTCAGTTCCAGGATGTTTTTGTTACTTTTTCGAACATAAGTTCTACTCTGACAAGTCACCTGGGACCCCAAATGAATGCATCTCTGGCAACGCCTGGCTATGCCACAGCTTGGAAGTTCACGAAGGATGAAGTGCATGAAGGCCAGAAAGAAAACACATTAAGAGTTAGAAAGGGTGGTAATGGGATCAGCTTTCAGAAATATCTGACTACCATCAGAATGCCTGTATAATTATATTCTCCAGTAAAGCTTTCCCACAATAAACATCATGAGGAAGGCCTAGCAAGGAAGAAAAATGAAGAGAACAGCCATCCTGAGCATTGGCTTTCTACTGGGAAAAGAAGAAGAGCAGATGATTCAACTGAAGTGCATTAATGCCTCCAGAGAATAGTTCTAAATTACTTAAGTAATGTTTAGGCATTATAGAAATAAGTACTACAGGAAACTCTAATGCAGATGTATAAAACATTAAATAATTTATTTCTATTACCTGCTTTTACCCTGCTACTTTATTCCAACCTTTCTACCACATTTAAAGCAAGCACCAAAATAACAGTAGCCCATTTCAACAAAAACATAGTATGCAGGAAGCTGCTTAGCCATTTCTTCTGCTTTGCTCCTATCATATTAATTCCAATATATCCGGTTCTTCAGCAAGTCTAACCTTAGGTATTTCTCTCAGATATCAGAATCATGGTATTACTTGTAATATCAGTTTGCATTAAATATGGGGAAAAAAGCTTCTTCGTTCTGGAGACTCCTAACTCTTCAATTTTGAAAGCATTTGGATGTCTCTATATAGACTTTTAATTCTCTGTATGAATCTAGATATAGAGGTGATGTAAATGAAAAAGAAAAAAAAAAAAAGTTAGCAAAGAAAATAGATGAGAGAAAAAATTTAGTGAAGTATTAATTACTGTGAAAGAGAAGGACTCGTTTTACAGTTGTGAAGGAGCTGGTAATCTCCCTAATCACAGAAAAGAGTGAGAAGTGAGATACTGAATCGTTCAAGGATCTGATAATGCTTAACGAGATTTAAAAGATAAATTGGAGAGCTAAAGAGTCTAGGTTATCAAGCAAGGGTTTGTCGTCTGACTCAATGAGAAAAAAAGAAAAAGAAAATATATAAGTTCTAAAGTATTTTTAAGCCTTTAAAACTGTGTGTCCATTTGCTTTCAATTACCTTGTAACTTTGTTTCTGCAACTGTACAAAATAGAACCGAGGTGGTTGAAGCTGTAAATTAGAGGTCTGAAAAAATTGATATACAGAATATCGTAAGTTAATAACAGTGTTTCTGTCTTGTGAATATTTATTACATAAATACAAAACAAAGCCCTTTAAAGTCTTTCAGATCCGCATCATTTTGCAAGAAGCATGATGTGTCAGATAACAATATTTTTACATAGACTGAGCTGAAAGTTTTGCTCCTTAAGGTTGAGCATCAAGGTCTCTGTCCTTGGAGAGGGATACTCCTACCAGACTCTCGGAGGGAAAAGTCACTGTGTCTTAAAGGACTCTCTTGACACCTGGTGAAGAGCATGAAGGCAACCAGCCCCACTTTTTCTTCTGCATCTCTCCTTGGATAAATGTTCTGCTGACACAATCCCTCTGGGTCACACATTTGGCCCGAGCAATGTGGCACCAGTCTCTCCCCTCTCCAGCACCAGAAACTATCACTAACCTGGTCCCACAGAGGCAGTATCCTGTTATTTTGTAGAAACATATGAAAAACACTGCAGCCATTCCATGTATTTAAACTATAATTTTCCAGGTATCTTTATTGGGGGTTTTGTTTGGTTTGGGATTTTGGTTTTTTTTGTGGTGTTTTTCGTTTGTGGTTCTTTGGTTTGGTTTTGGTACGGTTTTGGTTTGTCGGTTTTGTGGGTTTTTTTCACTTAATTACTGGATTTTTGTATTTGCTTCAGGCACAGTCAATGTTCAAGTAAGGGTAACTCAGCTTCTCCTTATGAGACACTTGATTTAGTGACAGATATGAATATTTGNATATTTAAACTGTAATTTTCCAGGTATCTTTGTTGGGGTTTTGTTTGGTTTGGGGTTTTGGTTTTTTTGTGGTGTTTTTTGTTTGTGGTTCTTTGGTTTGGTTTTGGTATGGTTTTGGTTTGTCGGTTTTGTGGGTTTTTTTCACTTAATTACTGGATTTTTGTATTTGCTTCAGGCACAGTCAATGTTCAAGTAAGGGTAACTCAGCTTCTCCTTACGAGACACTTGATCTAGTGACAGATGTGAATATTTGACATTAGATCATGAATGGAGCTCTGACTTTATTCCAGTGTCTCTCAAAGTTTGTTTGGACCAAAGCCGAGATAAAGTAGTTGCAAATTTCCCAACAACGACTGTGTGAAACAGGAGTAGCCTTGAGAAACATGGAGCTCAACTCCTTTAATTTGCCAGCACAACAGGTACTCAGACAAAATCCTGCAAGGACACTATTCCGTTTTTCTCCAAAAGTATGTACAAGTATGTACAAAAGTATCCAAGGACCAAACAGATGCCATTTCATTCCACTTCCCCTCTAGCTTTTGCTTCAGTATGTTACAAACCCCAGTAAAGCAGTAACAGGTTGTTTTTAGCAAATACACTGTTTACTCTAAAAGGTACATAACTCTAAGGCAGGGGAGCTGGAACTTGCTGTGCACTTTAATTAGTTGTCTCTTCAGTCCAAAGATATTCTAGGCCCTGCAGCCGCATTCACACAAAACAACAGGTACTGCATACTGCAGTTTTAAGTGCTACCTGCTTGCTCTTCCTACTTTTGAGAAAAAGTCAGGCTTCAAAAAAATATCATTATTGGCATGAAAAGAAAGAGAAGATGCCGTTTCTGAAAGAAACAGACAAAAAAAGGAAAAAAAAAATAAACTTACTTTTAAGCAACCCTTTAGGATCATAATACCTAAAGAAATATTTTCTGAGGACTTATTCAGATATATAGATATAGATATATAACAAACTGCTGTAAAGACTTTTCCTAGAGCCAAAACTAACATCACAACTTTGAGTTGTTCCATTGTTAATTTATTTTTCATGAAGAACTACTGGATATATCTGACTTAGAGTTGCTGCTGCTTTTAGTATTTTTCAGGACAGAGGTACAACCAAGACCCATTATGCTCTTTACAGAGCAAATGTTGGTGGTGAGGTTCTTGAATCTTTAACCTAAAAACATTTAGCTGTCTATCAAACTGATAGAGGGATCTAGTCTTGATTCAGTGGATAAGATACCTGAATAATCTAGATGTATATATGTATATAGATGGTATACAAATGTGATATCTCCATATATACAAGCACACACACATTTTTCTCTCTCTATTTAAGGAAAAACTTGTGTTTGGTTGTGACTGTTGGGATGACTTGCAAAAAGATGTCCTAGACATCAAATGGTACCTGCTCTCCACAATCTGCACATTTCAGCTTCCCTGGCACAGCCTTCCAGAGACTGCGTTTACAGACAGTGCATTTTCTTCGCTATTAAGAAACCCAAAGTTTGCAAAATCTGCAAAATTCAGATCTATCTGTTTTATATCTTACCTAATGGCAAAGCAAAATGAAACCACAAGGTGGAAAGACATTTTAGGAAGGCAAATGGATCCCACACAACCCCTGCCCCCAGACAACAAACCACACACACACACATTTAAAAAGAAAACCAACCAACCAACCACCACAACCATGGTGTGGACAGCAGTCCACCACAATTCTGCTGGCTGAAGAAAATAAACTGTGAAGCCAGCAATTCTGAAAAGGTGAAAGGAAGATGTATATATCCTAACTGAGCCAACTGAAACCGCAGCAGGCAAGCTAAAAAGCTCCTTGAACTCCAGATATAGAAGCTAGCCAGAAAACTGTCACTCATCACCGACAGAAGAAGAGGGAAATGCCAGGTAAACAAAGAGCAACATTGAATGGTGGAAGAGAAAGGACAAGTTTCTTCCTTAACGTATTATCTGAGAAAAATAAAGGGAAAAATTTTCTCAAGACCTGACTTAAGCAAAGACCACATACAGGTAGGGGAGATACGCTGTCAGGAGCTGGGAAAAAATGTTCTGTAGACAAGTCTTCAGGTCTGAAATGGGTGATTTCAGACAGTCCTGCACTCCATATCAGCATTAGTAATCAAAGTAGGAGAGGACTGAAAAAAAGTTTTCTAATACAATCTAGTAAGTTTAGAGATTCAGTTAATCAATATCAGATCCTATTATGACACAAGTTATTGGTATACTTTTTCTGCTTGTACATGGAGATAATTAATTATTAAAGTGCCAGTACTTCTGAATAACTTGTACTATTGCTTTTGTAGGACCAGCTGCATTCATTTACGTGTAAAAAAAGGTGTTGTTTGTAGCAGTCATTAATTTTTGCCCTTAATACAAACTACAGAGTCATTCTAGAGAACAAATAATTCTGTGTGCTAAAAATTCCAAGGCTTACCTCAAGGATGTTGTTAGGGAAATTCTGACAGGTTTTTCTGATTTTAATACCCATTACTTTGTCCTTAGAGTATCTAATCAATTGTAGAATCAGTGCTGTGAGAAATAGGTTCCAGGGGAAGATGAGGTGAATTCCTGATGATAGCTCACACTCTGTTAATCAGATTCTTTTTTTTTTTTTTCCCCTCTTATCTAGGACATTCCAAAAAAATAGGAAGGATCCAGAGTCATTGGTCATATACAAAATCTGACTGTAACCCTGGAAGCATCTATTTCAGGTGTTCCTCCCCCAAATCTATTCCAAAGAAATCTATCAAATGGGCATTAGGCTCTGACTCATAGAAAAATATCCCATCTGCAATACATTACTTCAGAAAGTTTCATAGATGTAGTACAACACATACACGAAGTTTCTATTAAGGGGAATTAAAAGTCATCATTCAATTCATGCCTGACTGGGACTTACACAGCAGATTTTTATTGTTGATGATTAGTGGTGACATGAGCTTAAGATCTGATGTAATGAAGAGGACTGATCTAAAGTAGGCATTGGTCTGCAATGATCACAAAATACATTTATTAATACTTGTATTTAAGAATACTTACTCATATCTGGGTATGATTCGAAGAGAAAGTGTAATCTTGTAGGAGTGCCAGCAATCACTAAGAAGTCTCATAATTTAAGTTTTTGTGGAAAAGAGCCACACATCATTCATATTATGTTATCTTTGATTTTACAGTCCATTTCAAGTGAAAAATATGTACCTGCACATCTTCTGGAGTACTTCTTGGGTCACAGGAACAAATGCCTGCCTGTAGATCCAGGAGCTGCTCCTAGAAGAGCTCTGGGATCTCTAAAGACTTGGATAAAGAGCATGGTGGGTTCCCTGATCCTGAAGGAAAAGGCTTTTTCCCCACTATTTCCTCCTTTGCTGGCAGTGTCACTGTGCTTCTAATGTTGCTGCAGCTCTTTGAGATCTCCCTTCAAAGATTTCATAGAGTCAATTAAGGGACATAGGAATTTCTGCCACTGCACATCTTTGATTCACTTCACTTAAATATTAAAAACGCTGAAATGTCTCATGCAGTCCCAGACAGTACCTCACAGATATTGTTAGCCTTATTCCTCTTGAGCAGAAATACATCTGTGTCCTCCCACAATACAAAACAAGCCAAAGGTGTTTTAGGTCTGCACTGCTAATGAGCACTGAATAGCTGTGAACACTTATAATCTCTAAGCTGAGCCTCATGATCTTCCACTGAGAACTAGACTTTTGTGTATGGAAACTTTTATATATTTAACATCAATCTTTATGGCATGCTCCATTTCAAGGAGGTGTGCAATAAGAGTTTTCTAATGAATAAAACAGTGTCTTCATCAACTCTACAACTTTCTTTGTTCGTAAGTGCTGCAGCATCCCTTTCCACATCATAGAGGAGGCACCATCTGTTGTGACACAAGTGAGAGATGAGCTTTCCATTAACACCTCGTGAATACATTTAACTTTCCATTTAGCCATAGCTTTATTCAGCACGACTGTAGATAAGGGTAGCAGCAAACAATCATTGGAGCTTAAGGAACATTTTTAAAATAAGTACCAAGGCCTCATATTTGTTCTGAAACTGTTTGTTTTATTTTCAGGGAATACTGTTTAATTTAATTGTCATATGTGGTTTTCATCAATGGTGTGTCACTCAGAATAGCTATTTTTTTAATCAACACTATCTTTGAGACTCTAAAGAGTAACAAAGGCCTCCGAGACTTTTTTCTGTCACTTCGCATGTGAAAACAGCATTCCTGTCATCAGTACAGTCTTCTGTGCTGTGGAAAGCTTAACATGCTCTCTTTTCTCCAGCTGAACATGCCTTTCTACATTATTGGTGATGTCTTCTATCCAGCATATTTTTGTAAGGTTGACTTCCTGAAATGTAAGGCAGCAAGGATGGCCCTGCGTTTCCACACGAGAGGCTTTTTATTTTCTGTGCTCCCTATCTACCTGGCCAGTCCTATAAGTCTCCATCCCTGTCCTGTAAAACTAACCAGATGGGGAGGGATGATGAGTTTCTGTACATTATACAGTTCCCTACAACTAAAGAGGCATTTTTACAATTTAAGACTGAAGGTATGTTCCATAGCCCTAGAGTAGAGCATAAGGGATGCCTCCTGTTGCAGATCTGGGGGACTGCAGAGAGGCAAATGAGCCAAACCTGGTGTAGTCTCATCCGTCCTGCCTTTTGAGTACAGTCCTTGATGCAATGTGTCTGAAATCTCACCCAGGCATTGTCTGGATGACCTAGTAAGCCATAAGAAAGTCATGAACCATGTTAACAGCTAAACAGTGCATGTGATCATAGTGTAATGGTCAAAACTACTTCCTTGGCTCTGGCTTTTTTAGTGCCATAGACATTGCCTTACTTTCAAATGTGTACCATGAAACATCCCTGTTCAGCTTAGAAAAGAGAAGGTGCAAGGGGATATTATTGATAGACAGAAATACCTGAACAGAGGGTGCAAAGAAGATTAAGCCAGGCTCTTTTCAGTGGTGCCCAGTGACAAGACATGAGACAACGGGCACAAAGCAAAGCACAGGAGGTTTCCTCTGAACATCAGGAAATGCTTTTTTAACTGTAAGGGTGACTAAGCACTGGCACACGTTGCCCATAGTGTTTTCATCCTTGGAGACTTCCAGAAGTCATCTGGACACAGTCCTGGTTCCTGGGCACCCTGTTCTAGGTGACCCTGACTGAGCAAGGAGGTTGGACCAGATGATCCCTTACCAAACTCTGTGATTCTGTGATTTGGTTCTGTTAAGGGTGGACAAAAGAAAAGAAGTCACTTGTGAACCAAACATAAAGGCTTAACAGGTCTCAAATGACCTGTGAGTTGCATTCTGAGTCTTGACCCAGGAATAAATATGCATGTGTTAATCCAAATAAATCTCCAGATAAATTAGTATGCAACTGAAACTTAATCCTTGAAGTAAAAGAAGTCTCAAACTCCTATGACATTTACAAAACTCCTGAATATTAAACGAGACATATACTCCATGAACAGTCATCCAGATAAAACATATTACATAGGACACTTTCCATCTGTTCCACACACAGTTGTTGTGTTATGCATAAAAGGAAAAAGTTAGAAAGCATTTCTCCTGTCTGTTTTCACATCAGTGAAGATAAGGGCAGAATGATAAGAAATCAAGTGTATGCAAAGGAAAAAAAAAAAAAAAAAAAAGAAAGCATCAGCACTAGGGATAAAAGTTTTAAAAATTACTGCAGAAAAGTGTCCAGCTAGCTTCAACAGAAACAACCCATCAAATTCAGATTTTATTTGGCTGAGGGGATTTATTGTGCTACAGACTGATCTCTCAGTTCCATTATTAATTGTTTATATTAAAATAGCTAATTAACACCAAAAGCATACTTTACTGGACCCTAGAATACACTGAATTAAAAAGGATCCTTTCATATTGTAACAATCAATCTTTGTCATCCACAATTATTAGAGTATCTAAAAAAGTTAAGATGATTTCCTTATTAAGGAAGAACCAAAATTATTTCAACCACTGAATCTCTCCCTCTCTCTTTTTTTTTTTTTTTTTTGTGTTAAATAGAATCATACAATAGTTTGGATTGGAAATGACCGTGGAGATCATCTAGTTCCAAGCCTCATGCCATGGGCTGGGACACCTTCTGCTAGACCAGGCTGCTCAAAGCCCCATCCAACTTGGCCTTGAACCCTTCCAGGGATGAGGCATCCACAGCTTCTCTGGGCAGCCTGTTCCAGTGCCTCCCCACCCTCATGGTGAAGAATTTCTTCCTTAAATTCAATCTAAACCTACCCTCTTTCAGTTTAAAGCCATTACCCCTTGTCCTATCCCTACATTCCCTCGTAAAAAGTCCCTCTCCAGCTTTTTTTAAGTCCCCTTTAGGTACTGGAAGGTGCTATAAGGTGTCCCTGGAGCCTTCTCCTCTCCAGACTGAACAAGGCCAAACATCTCAGCCTGTCCTCATAGGAGAGATGTGCCAGCACTCTGATCATCTTTGTGACACTCCTCTGAATTCATTCCAACTGGTCTATGTCCTTCTTATGTTGGGGGCCCCAGGGCTGGATGCAGTACTCCAGATGGGGTCTCACGAGAGCAGAATAGAGGGGCAGAATCACCTTCCTTGACCTGATGGTCACAGTTCTCTTGATGCAGTCTGGGATACAATTGGCTTTCTGGGCTGCAGGTGCACATTCACAGGTCATGTTGAGCTTCTCATCAATCAGCACCCGCCAGTTGTTCTCCTCAGGGCTGCTCTAAAACCCTTCTCTGCCCCACCCATATTTGTGCTTGGGATTGCCTCGACCCATGTGCAGGAGCTTGCACTTGGCCTTGTTGAACTTCATGAGGTTTGCATGGGCCCACCTCTCAAGCCTGTCAAGGTCCTTCTGGGTGGGATCCCTTCCCTCCAGTGTGTCAACTGCACCACACAACTTGGTGTCATTGGCAAATTTGCTGAGGGTGCACTCAATTTTCCTCCAACACACTGCTTTTGGAAAGACTTCTCCAGTTACTACAAGTCTCTTTTGTGTTATTTTACAGAACTATTTAAGACCTCCTTCATCACTGCGATCATTCATGGACTTGTGTGCAGCAATATTTTAAAGGCGAATGTTATTACGTGAAATTTTGTTAAATAATAATTAATTGACGTGTTCTTTATCCACAGCTGATGCAATACAAAAGCTCTTTCCCTTCACATACCTATTTCAGTACTCCAGTCCTTGATGAGTGCTTTACCAACACTGTCAAGAAGGTGACATTTCTTTGTCAGCCCAGAATTCAGATCTCTTCAGTAGGTAGCCAGACTTTATCTGGTGTTCAGAAAGACAGCATCTCTACTTGCCTTTGCAATAGATTTACAGCTTTTCTATCCACTTCCTGCCAAGAACCTGACAAAGCATTTATTAGCGAAGTCTGCAATTCCTTCACCAGTCTTTGCACAGTTCTGCCTCTCATGTGCTGTTGTTGGTCTTGCTGTATGACTCCTTTATTTTTCTGCATAATGCAGTTGGGGTGGGTCACATGGGCTTGGGTGGGTCACTGTGGCATCAGCAAGATGATATTTCATTGCAATAGTCATATTATTTGTAAATTCACAGAACCTAATTTCACAGTAGCAGAGAACCAAAGGTACTTTTAGTTTCACTAAGTATTACTACTGGGAAATTAATATCATATGTTGCTTCTTTAGGTATTCCACTGGCAATACCTGGAGTACTAGCAACTCCCAGCAGTGGATGCAGAATCTTTGCCCCTGTGACTGTGATTCACTTTCTGGGTGTTCCTATACAGACAGCATTTTGTTATTAAGCTACCACTTTGGCTTAGCAACAAGAAAAAGTTAGCAAGTGATGTGAATTAGGGAGGGTGTGAATTATTATTTCCTTCCTGCCAGCTCCTTATTGCTCATCACAAAGGTTAACTTTATGATTGGGAGGATAGTCTGCTGCCACTTCTAATAGGAAATGAGAAAGATAGAGAAGCAGAGGCATCTCTACTGTACATATGTCAGTCTCCTGCTCTTAATCAATCTCTAAATAAACTTATCTTTTTTTTCTGCTAGTTGTACAGGGAGCCTGGGCCTCATCAGCGTAGCCCTTAGAGCATATACAATTAGTTCCAAACTAAACGCAGAAGAATTTGTCTTACAGAGAGCGGTAAGAGCCAAAGCAGGTGAGAGGGAAAGGTATCACATCACTTGAAGTGGAGGCTAATCTCTCTAGACTCTTTTCATAGTTGCTGTGAAGAGAGAGACAGGTTCCTCTGGATTGGAGATGATGGCACATGTCTAATTTCCATGCAACCTTTGCAGGACACTCTCCATCTGTAGGGCAGAAGCCTGGAGACACCTGCAGCTAGGTGAGATGGATAGTTAAGCTGAGAATGCCCTCACCTGGAGCCAGTGCAGAGTAAATCACACACTGTAAATTCACACTGTAGTTTATTGTGCACCAGCTTTCCACACAGACAAGTCATTTATGACAGAAAAGGAAATTACGGATGTGTTCTTTTGTAGACAATGCTGCAATGTTAAACCCAACTTCCGTACAACAATTTTCATCTGCTGATTTCAAGGAATTTACAAGAAACAGATGAGCACAAGTACTGTTTTAGAAACTGAGACCACAAGTGATACAAGCACACAAGCGATACAAGCACACAAGCACAAGTGATACAAGTCATTCAGAAATTCTGTCAGAGACCTGGGTTTCCAGTTGGGATTTATTGTTATTATTCAGCTGAGTCATAGTAACAAGGAAAATTAAGCAACAATTTGCAGTGTTCACTCCTTTAGAGGAAAATACATTCCAAGTATAATTAGTGATGCGTGTATGCTCTATGTAATTAACATCAACCATATGAAATCCAGAGGACATTCTGCTATATGATTAATTCCTTTGCCTACATTTTTATACTACATTCCCAGTATCTTAGTGCAGTAATCCCCAGTAAGGGTTCAGGACTGGCAAGATCTCACAGATTTCTGGAATGAAGTCTTGAAATACTAACAATGGATGACAAATTGCACAAGAGAATCTTTAAAGTAAACTAAGTTCTAATTAGATCATTAAATAAAAACAATAGAAATTCAAAACTAGAACAACAATTTTATATATGCATGTGCAAAGACGTCTTAGTTTGTTGCTGCAGTAGTCAATTTACAGTGAAGTAAAATTGTCTTTTCAGTATCAGACATGCAGATAACAAAATAATGCCTTACTTTATACTCATTGAAACTTTTTTGAGAATTCATTAGCATATAGAATCACTAAAGTACAGAAGCTGAAGACCTAAACAGGCAAGAAGAAGAGAACAGTACAGCAAAAAAACCTTTCTTTCCATCAGTTGCTTGTCAGTGTTGTGCTGCTGTAACAATGACCAATAGTGGCTTTGAAACTTTCACACACTGCTCTTATAATGTGCTACACTAAATCACAATGTAAGAACTGAAGAACTGCAAAGGTACAACATGATAGCACCAATGCCGCATATAAACTTCTGAAATAGAACATAACTCTCCTCAGCACACTGAAATAAAGTTGTCAGGAGTGTGAACAGAGTGAACTCTTGCACCCCGTGAGGGCAGATCACAGTCACTTGCTGCCACCAGCATCTGCACGTTTCACTATTAGAAAGTTAATATCACAAACAGAAAATCCTGAAGTTTTGTGCAGACTGGAAGGTTTCCTGAACTGTTCTGTTCTACCTTCCTACCTCTTCTCTGCCTGCGTCTATGGGTATACAAATTGAATCCGAAGTCACTCAGGTGTTGTAACCAAGGCAAGACAACTGCAAAAATTGGCAAACAGCTCTGAGCATTTTTTTAATCTGCTGTTAGCCTCCAGCACTGTTTTGAAGCAGAGTTTTGCAAGAAGCTCCCAACTTCTGCATTTGTTAGTATAGCAAATGATAATGACTGAACTTGAGAACTGAACCCAGCAAAATTGCCACAGGATAGACAGGTTTCCTGGTGTAGGTACAAGGTCTCTGTCTCCCTCACATAGACTCCTTTGTTGTAGTTCATGGCCTTCTGCACAAGAAGCAGTGGCAGGTACAGCCAGTGAGTTCTATATGGTTTATAGGTGCTACATACCCGTGCATTATATCCAAGAACCTGTCCTTTTCTCCCAAACTTTTGACCTTTGGATAACCAAGAGCCTTCATGCAGTAATAGCTACTCTTGCAGGAACAGCCTCTGCAGGAAAGGACCGTTTAAATTAGCTTAGAGGAAAAAAGGAAAAAACCTTGGTATGAGTGTGAATGGTTGACGAGCTCTCACTGCAATCTGTACCTTGACTGTTGGTGAAGCTGGAGATACCTCTAGAGCTAGGAAATGGACTTCAGTGTGGAAACTGCTAGTTTACAAAGTGGAGAACAACAAGCACAATTTTTACTAATTGGCAGGCATATTATGAGTACTCTGCTATGAAAAGAGGTGCTCCTAGCATCTCCTTACTTTAAAAATCTCAGTAAACATCAATGGCTGCACAAGGCTTTGTCACTGAACAAAACCAAGGTTCTTTCTTCAGGTCAATGCAGGCTTGAATTAAGAGGCTGCTGCTCCACATAGGCATCTCCTTGTTTACTGTAGTCCAATGTGACCAATGTGTCCCATAAGACCTGAACAATTTGCCATACATTTTCTGAATAATATTTAATGGCACTTTATTAACACAATATATTAGTGACAGTAACAGTGCAAAGTAGCAAGATATAAAAATTTTGGAGACAACTGCAGTATTTAATATGCTTCTCAGTTTTTTTCCATGTTATGGCACATCACTGGTATCTGAATAACAGAGCTGCACTCCTCTTATCCACCAGTGCTTGACAAAGGATAATTAATTCCCATTTATGTTTGCTACATTTCCACTAAGCCAAAAGAAAATCTTTACCACTGACCATGACGTATGCCTAAGCATAGTCCTATATACTTTTGTGCTCATCTTTTTCCACAGTGAGCACAGCTGTCAAGATATTGGAAGCACACCAGCTCCATCTGCTGAAACTGCTTCTGCAGAGCTTTACCTAAATCCCAGTTTTAGATAAAAGATTTATTTGCATCAGTCAATTGATACCAAGAGATGAGTATTGAAAGCAGAGAAGATTGCAATGAAAGTCACTTTGTCAAAGCCGACTCAATAAAAACAAATATACTAACAACATTCTCTCAAAACCTACTTTGTAAAAATAGTCATCCACAGTAAGAATAAACAGCTTCATTACAAAAAAGAATCAATCTTTCTAAGTATTTCTTACTTTTGCTGATCTCTGAATATATCAACACCTCTATCATTAGTGTGCATTTTTTGTTAACAGATTTAGATTTTATCACAAATATAACCTTTATATTTTGATAGCTCTAAAGCTGCATAAATTTATACAGTCCTAAAATTACATTCGGCCCTTTGAAGGCAACCACGAGGCTGATGTGGTGAAAATGACTTTGACACCCCTGCTCTAAAGGTAAGAAGATTATGTAAAGATGGCTAACAAATGCTGAATTAAACTTTTAATTCAGAAGATTGTGTCTTTTCTATGTAAAATAGATTTTATGTCAAAGTGAATATTTCCTTGTTGCTCATGAAGCATCTGTCGATCATCAAGGAAAAGTAACTGACAATTTTTCATCTCCTACCCTCACAAAAAAAAAAAATGACCTGGAGTACTGTTAGGATGGGAATTTTGCACAGAAATCACTGAAATCTGTATTTTACAGCTCTTAGCAAGAAAATTTAAAAAATAATAATAATCCCAAGAAATCACAGAAAAATGCAAAGTAAACACAACATATGACAGAATTCATTCTTAGGAGATCTCAGACTGGTACATAGCCATAGACACTGAACCCAGTTCAAGAGCTAGAACACCAGAAATGGGGCAAGTATTTTTCTGACTGATAATCCTGACATTTCACAGATAAACTAAAAAATTATTTTCTCCACCGTCAAAACTTAAGAGGCCAGACTGAAAAAGATAATAGATTAATCCCAAAGTAAGACTTCTAAGTGCCTCTAAATCATTGCATGAATCAAATGGAAGATACCTCTGTCAGGTAAAATAAAACGACCCTGCCAACATATTGTTTTTACATGCAACTGTTAATGAAACAAATTTTGTGCTAGTCCTTCTACCAAACTTAACAGAAGGTCCCAAGATCTATTTCAGATGTGGGAGAGTTTGCAGCTGTCCAGACCAGGTTACTGGACAGGGCAAATCAGTCCTAGTCCTTGCACTGGGTGTCCTCTACAAAAGTCCTGGCTGGCTCTTCCTCCCAAGGGCAGCAAGAAAGACCAAAAGGGGTTTACACTTCTAGAGAAAAAGTAAATGCGACAACCATAAACACACAGGAAACAGCACATGCACAAAAATTAAACAATAATGTCTTGCACTACTTCTGTGCAAAACACTCTTAACAACAGGCTCTTCTGATGCAGGCTCCCAAGGCTTTACCATAGCTAACAGTACATGAAGTGCTCTGTTCCAGTATCATCCACTGGTGCATCTGCAAACTCACAGAGACCATTAATATTAAATACACCCTGCATGTAGTAGGTTGGCTCATTATCTCATGCTGTACTTTCTCAGGCTTCTAATTATCAACATCCCTGCTCCAAGTCTTCTGTTAGCTGTTAGGGTTATGTCCAACAAGGGGCGATAAGTAACTTTTTCCTGTGCTTTGTCTTCTCAACAAAGTGTTAAGTATCAGTTTGTAAGACAATATTTTTTTTTTTCTATTTGAAGTTTATTCTAGTGAAATGTTTACTATTCTGTGAGGGCAAAGCCTAGAAGAAACTTTTCACAGATACTGACTTCATCGTCTTTGGGAATATATGTGTACTTGTCACACCACAGCTGTTAATCTGGTGGAAAATCTAGGGCATTCAGTTACAGAGTTACTTAGCATATTTTACTTAGCCATTGTGCTAATTCTAATACCAAGGAAGCTGCATCAGAGGTGGCAGTGAAGCTTCTCAGTAACCTCTGGGTGTTTCCTTTCATGAATATCTTCTATTTAAGACAGAACATGATTCCACACAGCAGGAGAGACGGCCTCTCCTGAAAACACAATACAGGTCCCCCAGACCTCAGTGGAAGGAAGGGGACAGAAAGAAAAAGGAAATGAAAAGGACCAAAAAAAAAAAAAAGAAGACAGAAAATAACCAACTAGCATTTTATAATGTGCACGTATGAAGTCTAAAGTCTATTCCCTCTTCCATGACTACAAAAGCAACAACAGAAATTAGTTCTGAGCTTTAAGGTGTTGCAAAGGCACAATTAACTTACCCTGCCATAATCCACAGACTGCAGAGGCTGCCTTCAGCCCACAGCACCACAAACCAGCATGGCAGCAAGCTAAGAGGTGAGAAGGCACCTTCATTTCTGTACCATTTCTGGGAAGATACACATAAGTTTAACAGCTCTCAGCAACACAACCCTTCTCCAAGGGGAATAACCTTCCTTTGCTAGACTGTGAGCAGGTACCTAATGAGTTAAATCACTATTTAGGCTTGGCAGTATGCCAGCTGGGAAGTAACTGGTCGCAGCTGAATATATTAAGCTCAAAGCCTTTTTAAATAAAAGCCTGGGATACACATTCAAAGGAGAAAAAAAAAATATATATATATTATAATAAAAATAATGGTGGTTGGAAGAAGATGGGAGGGAGAGGTATTAGCTTTGTTAAGGCAGAGGAGCGATTTATTTTGCTTCTGCTGGTTTTCAATAGCGCTATATGTAGGTTACCAGGCTGTAACTGGTTTGTTGCGTCTGTTTATTTAAATAGGACAAGCTTTTAGTCAGGTAAAAATAAACCTGTCCAAACAGTGTAGTCTAGTTGTTCATTTTGTGATTTACTGTCAGCTTTCTTTTATTCTTTTCTATTGTGCACTTTTATATCTGAGGCCTTGCTAAGCATTCATGTGAAGGTTGTTGAAGATTTTCTTTTTGGTACAACTGGTGGAACTTCTACAATAACAACACCTAAAGATACAGCTTTTTAAATAAGGTTGGGCAAACTTCAGTCACACTGCCTCTGTCTCCCAAAAGTGATGAAAATTGTGACTGAGAGAAAAAAGAAAGAATTCTTCAGGAGAAAACATTATGACTCTTTTCCTATAATGTTGTTTAAAAGCTGTAAAAATGGGTCTATTTTAAGAATTATATTTCCAAGAAAGAGGAAAATCTTATTTAGAAGCTGACTTGGATCAACACTGAGGTCAAGGAAGCAGTTTGGATTGGGTGGGAAAGCAGTACCTGGCAAATGCATGTGGAAGGGGGAAATAAACATGGAATCAATATAGCTTATGAACAATCAATTTGTTGCGAATAAATAAACAAAGCTAAAGATCATGATGGAAAAATCCATCTCTATCCCAAAGGGAACTGAGGTTTATAAAAAAGAGCTTAAAATTGTACTAAGAACAACAAAAATAATACACTAGAAATATATTAAAAAGACAGAACAGCCAGACAAGACGTGGGAAGTGCAAACACGTTCACAAGTAATCTGGTTTGTTTCTTCAATTTTTTTTGTCCATTATAGTATTTTATGCTTCTACTCCAAGCATCACGGAGTGCTTTTGAACATTAACAATCAGAGAAAGTGTTAAAAATATTTATCCACAGTGAGTAGAATAGAGAAGTAAAACTATGGGGAGAGCAGGGACAACGGCAAAAGAGGTTAACAGATTAGCATGATGAGTGAACTACATCAGTGTTTGAGTGACTATTCAAATAAAACATCTATGCAAGGTTGTAATGCTGTAAACCAAGTCTAGGCTTTGAAGGAATAAAGGACTTGGCATCATATTCCTAATAAAAAAGAATTCCACATAAGCTCCCATATAACGCAATGCTAAAAAGGGCTGGCAGTCTCATGATACTTAAATTAGTAATAGGTGCATGAGAAAATAAATTCATTTATTTTTAGTTACACCGAGACTGACACTAATATTACGAAACTGTGTACAGTTAAGTGTCTGCATAGTAAAAAGTTTACTAGGAAATCTCTAGATGAAAGCCACATAGATGATTTAAAAGCTGTAGAAATTGCCTTGCAGTAAGAGTTTGAGAGCCTCATCTGTTCAGCCCAAAAACAGGAGTTGGAGAAGTTGCTTGGTTACTGCTTGCAAGGGTCTTCACAACAATAAATTATGTATTAAGGGGATATTTAATATAGTAGAGTCATAATAAGAACATGTGGACAGGAAGTAATGCCAGACATTTCTGGCATGACATTTTTCCAACAATGAGGCTGATTAATTATTACAGGGGAACCTATCAACTGACACAGAAGAACATACATGGCTACACTCCTGCTTGTCAGTTCCCATGTTAGTATGAGGTCCCTTTTCCCATTTGTAAGCCTCCAACTCTCACTGCTTATCATAACAGACCAATTTTGTAAGTTAATATGTAATAAACTTTCTGTTTGGAGTTTTAGTAAGCTTTGAACCTCGACAGATAGAGATGGATCATCAAAAAGAAAATATCTTCTTTGCTGTTCATGTGAATTTTACGGATAATCAGCAACTCTCCGTTATAACTTTTGTTTAAGTGTTTGCACTTTTTGTGTGTGCACTGCCTTCTGTTTCACAGTGGACTCTTGCTCTAGGAGTACCACAAAGACCAGGAACAGTTCTGCTCTCTTAAGACCTCTGGATTCCACAGATCAAGAAGTTGGTGTTATTCATATGTGTTTTCAAGTCATCCAAATCTTCTCTTGATGTTGCCTCTGTTGATAATCAGTCTTCAAATGCTAATCTTCACATCTTGTTACTACATAATAAGTATGGATCGTGTGTAAATAGACAGCATTCTCTAAAACACTCTAGTCACTCTAGCCCATGTTCTCTACCATGGGTGAATGAAAAGTATCTTTGTGGTATCTTGGGCAACACATAAGATTTACATGAAAATATATGCCAAAGGCTGGACTAAATATGATGTAGCTGATACAAATGAGAACAGTCATCTTCCTTCAGATCACCATTAGCAAGAAATTCTACTACCCATCTTGTCTTAGAGAAAGGTAGGAGAAAACTAGGAGACATTCTCTAACAATAAGAGAAAGAATCTAAATTTTCCGCTGTCAGACTTGTTCTGTAGCAGATGCAGTGTTCAACACATTTCTTTGTGGAAGAGGCAGAGTACATAGACAGGCTTGCAAAGGGCAGAGCACCTCTTGTACCTCCCCTGAAAATTTTGAATAATTGAAAGGACGCTGCATATATGGAGTTGGATGTAGTATAGCTGGTTTTGCTAGATATAGGGGGAGTAAGGGGATTCAGGGAAGAAAAGTAAGCAGAACAACCTAGGTGAGAGGTCTAAGGTCCTAAAGAGAGTGATCATAGAGCTGTACAGCTAAAGAAACAGTGCGTTTTGGAAACGGCTGGGGAGGGTTTGAGTCAGATATAAAGCTATGTGCTGCCCAGCAAAAGGGAAAAAAAAATCCTGACTCTGTCATTTTTAAAGATAGCCTTAGAGTGCACTGGAGATGTAACACATTGTGAATATACAGAATAGCCTCTTTTTAATGTCTTGCTGGTATAAAGTGCTGGTGCTTTGGTTCAGTTAACTGAAAAAGACAACTTTTTGTTTTTCCTTGCATGCAGAAAACAAGAAAGTAGCAGCCCCAGGGAAAACTAGTGCATTCCTAGTTCTGCTTGCCGCAAGCAAAGCTTAGTTAGTTAATTGGGCTTCTGAGGATGAGAAACACACCAGCAGGAAATTACACTATGACAATCACATTGCAGGGGCACAGTCAGCCCTGCAACATCTGTCTTTTCCTAAATTTTGCCGAAGCCAATTAAATTCCCTCATAACCAGCTGGTCCCAATGTGACCACACACTGAATCAGTTAATGCAAGCTGAGCTTTCCACAATGGGGCAAGGCAGTTTCCATTTCCACCTCGCTTGCACAACTTGTGCACTGCAGCCTCAGTCTTCCTCCCATGGATTTCCTTTACCAAAATGCTATTGTCTTCAGGGTAAGGCCAAAGTCATCCTCAAAATGTCTTCTGTCTTCCTCTGTGTTTTAAAATGTGATCCAGATAACATAAGGTACACAGCTAAAATGACCTGGTTCTTCCTGTGTTGCAATGATGGTTGTCAAACCAATGTTGGCATCCCCCAGTAAATCCTGGGCTGTAAGTTCTTTCCCAGTGCTCAGAGCCTGCAAAGCCTTATTTTTCAAAGCAGTCCCTGGAATATGAACCCTCCTACTCATGAGAGCAAGGTTTGGAGTGACCTCAGCCCAAACAACACATTTCACTTCAGATAGCATTCTAAGAAATCTTTGTAGCTCTCTGCTGCTTAAGGTCACTTGCCCTTTGGCTTACCGTCTTTTCAAAAGAATGTAAAAATCATTTCCAGAGGTGCTGCCTATCATTTTATTTCCTAGCAGACAGACTTATTGAGAGCAGAGGGCAAAATAATATCATATCATAATTTTGTTGTCTTTCTGCTCCTGTGTATCAATCTGTCAATTAAGATCACACAGTAAAGAAAGTTTTATAGTACAGTGATTTTCATGAAAGTCATAGTCATACACTGATGAGGCTGTTGACAGAAATGTAAGTGAATTATAGCCTGGCAAGAGATGAAGCTATTAAAAGCAAAATGTCCTCCAAGTCATCCCTAAGGATCAGCAGGTTTTATACCTGACAGTTTTTCCTTACTTAATGGTGTTTCAGTGGGAATTACAGGAACCCAGTATGTCTTACAGCACTTTTTATCTCACATTTGAAGTGCTGTGCCTAGTGAGTGTGGGGTTAGGGGTTGGAGGAAGGAAAGAAAACGAACATGAGAAAAAACATAGTTTTGAAATTAGGAACTGAAGCAGCTTTTTTTCTCCATACAACACTAAAATCTTTACATATCTCGAGCTGAGTAATTATTATTAAAACATAAATGCTTTAATGATATTAATATATATTTTATATATAATATAATAAATAATGATATGATATTCTGATATGAATTTACCATCATTGCCAAATGAAAACTGTAATAGCAAGATTTGTTGTTACAGGGGAAAAATATAAATTGCTGTAAGTTTTTTTATACCGTATGAACACGTTTTATTTCACCTTTTCAGCTGCAGTTCATATAATCAGTGATCAGCATATTTTCGTGCTTTCTCTGTGTGACAAGAATTACTTTTTATGTAGAGACAGCTCTACCTTGATATCTTCCTACAAGAACTCATCAACATCTTTATAATCTTGCCATCTCTTGCCAGAATGCAGAAATGCCCTGAAAAGATAATGATTTGGTTTGGTTTGGTTTGGTTCTGTTTCAGAGCAAAGTCTGGAAGGAAAATAATCTCTGTCTTACTAAACCATGATCAGTTTTGTTTACTGAACTTCTGAGAGGTGCTGGAAGACCTCAGAAAAATGATAAGCTCGTATAAAAATAATATTATTTGTAAATATTCCTGTTATTTATTGCATTTTCCCAAATAAATGTGTTTCACAGAAAGCATAAGTTATGATTCAGTGTCCTAAAAAGCAGGCACTCTAAACAAAAGCATGATGAATAGTTGATGATGCATATCAAAGCATGAAAGGGAAGGCTTAAAGAGGCCCATATGACTGCTTATGGTTCAAATATTATTGTTTATATACGTGTGTATACATACAGATCCTATATCTATAGTATGTACATTGTAGGTGTACACATACATGTGTATAATTAACATGCCCATGACCTACTTAAGGTATTTTGAGGCACAGTTTCATTTCAGAAGAGATTAACTGCAAATATTTACAGTGGTCCGAACAGTATGAATCCACACTTAAGTTTTCAAACCTGTTTATATCATCCAAATAATTACAAGCATTTAAAAAATGTATTTTAATTTATTTTGGCCACCTTAAATGCAGTAGTGTTTGCACGGGTCAGAAGAGAAAACATTACAGCAATAATATATTTGATCATTCCTCTGGGCTGGAAAAGACTGACTTGCTGAAAAGATGGTTTCTTTGAAGAAGATTCTTTTAAGCCATGGTTTAGAGACATTAGAGCAAAATAAGTGGCTCCCTTTTGTGTTAGTTCCTTATTTGTCCTTTTAATCTCACTCCAGGATGCCTCTCTTCCTGTGGTGTAACCACTTGTGAACAAAGGTCCTCAGCTTCTGCTGATGCTCACTAGATACCTCCTTGTCTACCAGGAATGTGATCTGGATTGTCTCTGTGCAATATATTTCTATGGAAAAGAATAGCCCTTTTCCACAGGCAACTAATTATTCTCATGACAACATAAACCCACTGTTGCAGAGCTGCAGGCTTTGTCCTCCATTTTTACCCTTATGCTGTCCTGAAGATTTTGGGAACTATAGTGATCCTGTTTCTTATTCAAACAGAAATTGTTTCTCTCATGCTACTGTGCTTTTTTCTTATGATCCATTTTTAATCAAAGCGACATAAGCTTTGTGAGCAGCAGACTGGGGAAACAGGGAGCTGTGCTGCCAGCGGAGAAAGCAGCAGGCGAGTAAACAGATCTTTCCTTCTTACACCACGGTGCACAGCATCAAGAAGCAAGAGCAGCTCTGGGAAGAGCAGTGACACTTTTGCCATTGTGATAAAAGAGAGCTTGAGGCTAAGCTTGCAGAGCTGCATTGCCTTAGACAGCAACAACTGTGACTGCTGAAAACATTCCCTAACAACCAGAAAGTTCAGCCAGCTTCTTGGTTGTTGGGGTTTTTTGGTGGTTTTGTTTTGTTTGTTTGTTTGGGGGAGGAAGGTGGTTGGTCATTTGCTTGTCTTATTTTTGTTGTTCTTGTGCATTTTTCATTATCAGAAAATGCAAGAATATGACAAAAGTGTATTGTAACGCTGTGTAATGACACATCCATGCTATCACTAGTTGTCTCAGTGTGACTACAAATTTTGCCCAGCGTGAACAATGTGGTCATTAAGGAGCTTCCTAACTGTTTTGAATTTTTTCTGGTATCTTGTAAAACTGCTGACAATAAAATTATTTCAGGACGAAAGTTCACTGATAACATCCAGCAAATCACACAGGAACTTCTATCTACTCTGCTGGGTTCTCATTTACAATGATATTAGGAAGAACATTTTTCTCTGCTGCACTCCAGATGCTGCTTCCATCTTTTTCATTAAAGCTGCGATATCAGTCTTTTCTAGCATATTGTTGGTGATATTCCTTCTAATCTCTGCGGTTCATTGCCAATATTACAAACAGTGTGTTTCATACTTCCAGAAAGAGCTGTCATCGTGATGTGAAAGTTCAGAGCACAAACCACAGATAGCAGATCTTGGCTGTAACTCCACCTACACGACTGCAACCTTTCTCAGGGAGGAACAGCAAACACACAGCACTCATAAGGAACACTGCAGACCTAAAGGAGACAGTAGGCTCCATCCTGCCAAAAGCAGATTTTTTTCCTGTCTTTTTCTCACCTTCATCATGATTCAGTCCAATGGTAAGAAAGAAAAGGAAAGCAGTGAGCTCTCTTACACTCTCAAACAAGACTTCTTCTAGGAGGTGCCTCAAGAGGTCCTTCAAGAGATACTCAAGCTAAAGGCACTCAGCAGCTCTGCCAGTAGGCCTAGGTTTGTCAAACAAGACTAAAGAAGTAATAAGGCAATAGCAGCCTGTGCTCTGGGTGTTTGGAGATTCTTAGATATTTTATTATTATTTTTAACTTTCTTCAAGCTTGTTAACTAATGCAGTGTGTTGCAAAGTCTCATTTGAATTCCAAGAAATCTGATCTTTTGGAATTAATGGCAGAATATATATGCATGCTCTCAGTTTTCCTGTGAGCAGCCAGTCTCTTGTATTCCCCTGCTAATAATTTCCTATCTATTTGTACATTATTATTCTCCTAGTTAGGAAGAAGTAGACTTTACTTTTAAAATCTGATTCTTTCACACTTTTTCAAGGATATAGCATTATAGACAAATTATTTGTCTTCCTTCCCTATTTGATATCATCCTCTCTCTTAGGATGGAAAACTAGTCAGATCCCCAGTATATTCTAAAATGTCCTTGTTGATTATAACAAATATGTGCCAAATTTGCTGAAGTACCTTCCAGGCTGAGACCAGCATCAGCATTTTTTTTTTTTTGGACAGTCAATATTTTATTCACCTCCCACAAACATCATGAGTTGCTGAGATGATAGTTCCAATGTGTGTCATACTGCAGAGGTTACATCGTTCCCTTGTGTCAAATTTCAGATTGATATACTGGGTAACGTAATAGGCCAGGGTCTGTTGTCAAGGCAGATACTATGGGCACATGTGACATTAGGTGTGAAAGCAGAAAATATTTTCTTTCAAGAAAAATATATATATTTAGGGCCAAGTGATATTAAGAAATATTTCTACACCTTTGACATCTGAGCTATTGCACTGGGTCACCAGGAGCACTCACAAAGGAGATTTCTTCCACCACATCATTAAAATTCACCCAACTCATCTAACTCATCTCTTGTGATATATGATATCCACTTAAGTCATGAGGGTAGAGCAGCTTAAATTAGAGTGAGTAAGCTCCTGGAGGAAGAGAGGTATATTAACAGTCAGAATCTACTTTTCAGCAGCAACCTAAAATCCAAAGGAAACCAACGTCTCATTCAAATCAGGGGTGGGTTTGCTGCCTGCTCAGTCCCGCTCACCATACTACTCATTTACAATGATCTTCATTTACATCACTTATATAGATCTATCATTAAGCAGGGTTAGAGAGAAGCAGTGACATCTCTTGACTGTTCTTTGTTTCTCAAAGGTACTTTCCCTAGAATTAAATAACCCTTCCTCCCCTCCAATACCACTTTCTTTAGGATTGCTCTAAAAGCCCTCCAACGTCCTTTTTACTGTGCCACAATTTCTGTTGCATTCAATCAGGAAGACATGTCCCCTTTGCATGATCACTATGGGCGTTCTGCCATTTTCCAGCAATATTTTTCAGGACTTCATGACCTTTCGCAATGAAGTAAAAATAGAACCACAAATTACTATTTCCAGATCAAATAACTTTGAACACACGTAGGCAAAATTTCTACCCAGTCTCTGTCTTATCTACCGCTACTGCTGTGTACAGTCACAAATCCTTTTTAAAAAGAAGTCAGTACTACTAAAATCTATCCTAAAAATGCTTTTACAAGTTCAATTGTTGTAGAGGAGCTCCTTTGGTAATACAAAGAATATTTTGCAGCAGAAGGTACAGTGCTAAAAACCCTAAACTTGCTAGAAGCTGCAAAAAGACCACGTGGCATCAGTAAAGGAAACTACAGCATTATGTATAATTATTTTTCCCACTACAGGTCTCACAGTCTCATTGTCTACTCTGGTTTGCCTAACAGACTACTTCTGGGCTAGGGCTATTCTGTGCAATCCTTTTGCTTCCCAGAAATAAAATGTATGCATAAGTTATAAGAAGTAAGCGCATGCCTTTTAGTGTAGCTATTATGAATTTTTTCATACTGAATGGTGGAATGTTCCAAGTAGCAACAAGAGACCACAGTGTCATGAGAGATCTGTCTGACTTCTTGAGTGAAGTTACACATCAGCACTACTTAAATACCATTTTTGAGATTGCTATCAGTTTCACTGTGCATTTAATATTATCACTGACTTTCTACTGAGACAGTAATTTCCATCTGTTTTAAGGGTCTGATAGATTTAATTTTTCCTACTATCAAAAAAAAAGAAATTCTAATGGAAAGAAAAAAACTCTCCTCACACTAGGAGACTGTGATTCCAACAATGCTTTGTACTAAAATACCTTTTCACTATTTCTAATCATTAGGAATTTAACTGTTGCATAATATAACCTTTATACAGGACACACGAATCTTGGTTATCTCATTATCTTAGCTGGATTACTGACACAATAGAAATTAGAGATGTATCAAGGATACCTAAAAGGAACCAACCAGAAAGGCAAGGGATAAGATTTAACTCTCATAGTCTACTTCAGGGGGAATCTCCAGAGCAACTAGATGAGCAGTTGCCTGCCAGAACACAAAAATTTCCAGGAAACAACAAATTAAACGTGATCTCCAAACCTCGTGTAATTCCCTAGACAAGGAATAATGGGTCTGTGTGAATTTTTTTTCCCCTGGGTCAGTCCAGCAAGGTAGCTGTTTCTTTGAAGAAGTGAAAACACAGATCTCTGTTAACAACTCAAGGTTCTTTGGTATAGAGGAAATGACTGGCGAATTTCCACAATAGAAAAAAAGTTAGGAGTCACAGTAAAATGTAGCAAAGAGCCTTCTACTGCTGCAGAGAGGTTATGCCTTTGAGAACACACTGGAAAAGAAAAGAATTTGCAAATTCTCTTTATCCTTGAGATGAGATAAATATGGGTAGAAGTGGTGAAGAATCTGTCCTTTGTGCAATAACTTAAAGGCTATAAAGCACCCAGCCAAATATATGGGAAATGTTTGAAACAGCATGATTTTAGGACAATAATTTGTTGGTTCTTCCAAATTTGCCTTGGATGTTGCAAAAAAGCTAAAATTTAAATGACTGATGCAAGCATATGCATTTGTGGAGGAGTTTTTATTTCTGGTTATTTTAAAGATATTGACTGAATGCACAGCTTCTGCCTGTTATGGTCAAGAACTCTTTCCTGTTAAAATTTTACTTGATATGCTAAATTTCACTAATTTAAGTGCTGAATTGTTATAATCTTTCTCGTGTGTAAAACTTGGAATTAAAACCATTGTTAGGGGGAGTGTTATTGGAGAGCACTAGAGGTAAGTGGCTGAACATGGGACCTTGTAGGAAGGGTTGTCCTACAAGCTCTGTGAATGCATATGGTCCAGGATAAATCCTCCTGACTATGCCTGCTGAATTCAAGCACTGCAAGAATACAAGTTTTCCAGTTTACCTCCTTGCTTTTTGAGAGAAAAAGAGAAGCTAATCAATTCAATTGCAATGGAGACTGAGTGGTATCCTGACCCCCAAGAAAAATTCATGAAACACCCTATGAAGACAAACTTGTAATTTAAAATTCACAACTCTACTGGACACCAAAACTATCAAGTCAAAATAATACTGTTTTCATGCCACATTATGTGACATTTTCTCTTGTTCCTGTCTGTCTAGAGCAGGCTATGTACTCCTTGTCTTTCTCTCTCTCCTGAGAGATAAACTACCTCTATCATCTCACCCTTTCCTATTTCCACTCCTTCACGTGTGTTCATTATACTAAGGCTATACTGACAACAAGCGCGTGCCAGACATATGACAAACTATGTCTTAGATGGCAGTCTCCACACCTGCATGGTGTCACATTTTCAGACCACTGTTAGGACAGATCTTCCATCTGATGTTGAGGACAGCTTTGGACGAATCCCCGAAAGTCAGGCAGGACATGCTCATAATTTTCTGCCACATGCATCTTTGCTGAAGAGAATGTGAGAAGGTTCTCAGCATCTTTCAATAAGTAGACCAGTCTTTAAAGATCAGCAGTCCCTGAGCATCTTTTAGCATGGGAGAACAAAATAATAAGAAAATCTGAGTTTTACCCAGCTGCTCTACTGGGATCTGGGGTTTGAAGTAGAGGAATTTTCCTGGAGCAGGACTCAGACAAGAACATAACTGTTATTTGAATAAAATTAAAGATATAGATGTATACACACATCTCTATAGAGGTATGAATACTAGAATATATATGAATACTCTATGACCTAAATTACTAGAATTAATTTATCTGCACTCACTATGCTATAGATCGTTTAGGTATTAGAATATCTTAAACAAATTCACCTTAGCTTTTTTTCACACTGAACTATACTGACAGAGTAGACTTCTCTCTCCAGCATATAATGTCATTACTAGTCATCTGTTAATTACTAAATATAAACACTGCTACAGATTAACTGTATATTTTGTATAGACAACGTTATTCTACACAGTTTTTCTGAAATGAACTTGTTACTGAGAAAATGTAACTGAAGACATTGAGTCTCCCATTCTAAACAGAACGCTTAAGATAGTTTTAAAATTTACTTTGTATTTTTAGGTGTGAACATAAATGTTTGTATCTTGTTTGTAATACTTTGTATTAGCTGTAGGTATATTAACTGTACTGTATACACACCAGTAAGAATTTCTAAGCTTAAAAACAGATTGTATAGAGTAAAATGCTAAAAGAAGTAGTTATTTCAAAACTGTAACAAAAAGTCATAGTAATCATGTTTGGGTTGAGTAACATGACAGGTAGTTAAGTTTATTTTGTGAAACACAGAAGCATCATCTAAGATCTGATGTGTTTTCCTAGTTTTGGCACAGATTTTGGACAATTCACGGACTTATATTAGGAGTGATAGCCAGATTTGCTACAGCATCCAAGGCACTCACTGGCTGCATCGTCCTGCAAGCGGGCTGGAGAAGGCTCGGTTGACCATGAAGCAGAACGCAGTATCCAAAGCCTCTGCCGAACTGCTGCAGTCTCTCCTCATGTCCCATGGAGGACTGAAAGTGCTAATGCAGAATGTGAACTGGTCTGGTTCGTAGAGTCTAGACTGAGTTGTAAGTATTGTGCCAAGAAAAGGGTTTGTATTATTTTATTCAGAAACTGAGGAAGAAAAAGTGGGCTTTATTATTCCAAGGTTTGGGTTTAACTATGAGTTTTTTTATCCAAAAGCTAGTGTCACTTGCAGTAAATAATACTTCTTTTTTTCCATAATCTCTCTTCAAATGAAAGAAAACATTCTGAACAGATTGAACACATATCAAGCTCTAGAACAAAAGTGAATAAGAGTAGAAAGGTAAAATTTAGTTAGTTAATAATCTCAACTTGATTGATTTCATTTAATTGCAAAATATTTAAATTATTTCATCGATAAAGGGTGGTTGTTATTTTTTCTTCTAGTAGACAAAGTATCCAGCTAATGCATATGTCATCATTAAGCTCTTTCTCTTACTATTAAGGTAATAACAGTCCTTCATGGATAAGACATTTTCCACTATTTGGTCAACAGAAAAAAACACTTAAAAATTCTTATATCTGTCTGTGAAATGACAAAATATTTGCAGGCAGTTTCAATCGCAGCTTACGGGAGACAAAAGTATCACTAATCACAAATGCTCCAAGCTGAAAAAGTTTTCCGAAAACTTGTGAGAACTTCCCTTACTATGAAACATAAACCCTTGCTTCTGCAGGCATTATCTGATCCTTTTGAGCTACCATGTAAAAAAACACTCAGAATGTAAAGACTTCAGAAAAAAACCACAATATTTTAGTAAGTCAAAACGTTGAATATTAATAAAGATAATAAAATGTTACTAAACTTGCTACCAGCGTGTGCCTATTGACATCTATCTCTAATGAACAGTGATGACATAGTGAATCTCCTGCTCAGTATTAGGTAGTAAATTTACAACAGAAAGCTCAAGTTTTCAATTTACTTCACAAAATACTTGAGTTTTATAGACAGTCAGACTTCAAAAGCTAGAATAGACATGTCATAGCTTTATCTAATTATTTCTAGGTATCTAATAACATCAGCTGAGGAAGGAAAGAAGGAAAGTCAGAAATTGTAATTTTTTTCAGATATAAACCTTCTGGAAAAACTTCATACTTAAAAAAAAAGTGGAGGAGGAATATTTCAAAGAATTTTTTTAGGGGGAAAAGACAGTGTATTCCAGTTTCTGTCTGATAACATCTACATGAACCAGGGATGTTAATTCAGAATTGATGTGATGATCTGAAAGATATTCACTACTTTGGCAGTATGCTGTTTCTCTGCAGGTGGACATTAGAGGAAGACAGTTGGTTACAGGAGGTTAGTAGCCCCGCTCAAGGTGGTTGTCAGGAGGAATAGAGGACAAAGGCTGACAACAGCTGAGGGTATAGGAGAACAGGGTGGAATAAACCACTTCTATTAAGCAAGATGGATAAACTGTTTGAGGGAGAGAAGATGAAATGAGTGAATCTGGGATAAATTCTAAAACCCAGTTATGGTATAGAAAGGTATTCTGGACCATAAGTTATAATGCAGCAAAGACAGATGGTAGGAAAGCTTCAAGATAGGACAATAGGATTTGTGGCTAGGCCCCGAGGCTATAAATCCTACAATAAGTAGATATACCAAGTTGGCTGAAGGTAAGCATAAAGTGCGACATGACATATTTGGCATTATTGAGCATTAGATTCTCTGCAAGAAGTATAGGCTGCAATAGGAAAGACTTATTGCCGTCATAGACTTGATGAAGGAGTGAAGAATAAATGCGGAAAAATATTATAGGTTTTTTGGAACCATATTGCCCATGAAATATGTCCTGGAAGATCAGAAATGGTGGCTATAAAAAGAGGAGAGGATGTGATTGTTAACTATTGTTTGATACAGTATGTGAACATTTGTCTGAGAATGTGAGAAAAGACTAACAAATTTAGGATCATTGTGTCCCAAGCTGGCAAAATAATGTGGGACATGGAAAAAGGCAAGGCAGCATCAGCCAGTGCCCTCTGCACTGCCCGGGGTGTCACAAGAATATGACATCAAACAGCAAGAAGCCCTGTCATGAAACTCTGCATCCTGCAGAAAGCTCATTAATGGGTATCTGTAAAACACTGAGGAAGAAGATTATGGACTAAACTTTCGAATAGGTTTGTCCATTAATCTTGCTTTAGTTATTCTTGCTACTCCTGAGATCCTAACTGATGGAGGCAATAATAATGATAATAGTATTCTATACATTTAAAATACAGTTCTGTTGTTTGATAATATTCTAGTAAATTTTATTCGGTGTTGTGCTGAAAAGAAAAACTTATCAGTATCAACTCTTACCATCAAGCTGTAAGGAGAGACAGCATGATTCTCCTATAATACTATAAGCAATGATTGTATAATCTCAAATATATGAGTAATTATGTCTTTATTTTTGTGCTTACATTAACAAAAAAATCACAAGTTTTTACTGAGTTTTTTAATTTTGCAGACTGAGGTATTGATCTTACATCCCGTCTGTCTGATTAGATCCCTGAGGCAGTGTAAATCACTCGTTGCCAGTGCAGCTCTATTGATGCATCAGGTTTAACATAAATACATCATACCGCAAGTCTGGTGACTTTTTGCTGGAGTACATCACCTCTGTCCTACTGTGTGCTATTCCCACTTGTCATATGATGAGGAAAATTAATGTGCAAATGAACTTTGGGGGTGAGACAGAGTCTAGATACTCTTCAAAGTCTCAGACATTGTCCCAAATCAGGGGCAAAGCCCCAAGTGGAAATAGTATAAAGACAGTACTGGGAGTTAGCTCAGAGAGTACTCAGATTTAGATGATGCTTTGTAGATTTGTCACCCTCACTCATGTATAATTTATCTGAGTTGAGATCAGAAAATTATTTTTCCTGTCTGTGACAGACAAGAATGCATCCACCAGATCTAATTCTGTAAAGTAAAATAGCAATGTTTAAGTGATAATTTCATGAGTGTTCAAATTTAAATTATGACTTTGATGATTTTTATTGATTTTTATTTGTCTATTTTCAACAGATCTTGATCAATAATAAAAATACCAACCTGTAGCAAGCTCTTCTGACTGGTCATGTAATCCTTCCTTGTTTTGTGTAGTCACAACAATTTTTTTTCTCCAGATCAAAATATAACTCTCTATAAGCTACCAGAGGACATTACTCGGCAGTGTATTTCTTTTATATACTTTCAAATTTTGGTTCACTAAAGGATAACGATTTTTCTTGTATTTAATGTCTGACTTTTTTTTTTTTTTTTCTTTCAAATAAACATTTGTTTTCAATAAGATAGTCCTTTCATCAGTGGAAAAAACATGAGGCCTCAAAGAGAGACAGGCAGTATATGTCTTATTGCAGTATGGCTTTTCTTGAGTGGAAAACCTAATGGATTCCATAAATCTTTTAACTTATTTGAAACCAATTTTTCAAAGTAGATCTGATTAGCTAGAAGCAGCTTAAACTGCAAGTTTTTTTCACAGACATTTCTTTCTAATACAATTAGTTTCTGATTCATCACCCCTAAGCAAATTAATGCAATAAGAAAGAAAAATAGGATTAAACATAAAAATTTATTTCTACCAGCTTTTAGTTTTCAAATTATTGTTGGATTAATATATCCTTTACTATCATTTCTAAATTATTTAAAGTAAGCTAACAAATCTAAATTCTTCTCCATACTAAATTATTTATAGCATAAATGTTTCCTGTTGAATGCTTTTGTGGTCAAATAATGTATCTCAGGCTAAGAGAATAAAATTAATTTTCATATAATAATAGAAAGGCAATAGTTAGGAAACTACCTGTAGTGTCTTTCATTATGTATCTACTCAGGAAAATTCTAAAACTCGGCTCAGTAAATCTTTTTTTTCATTAATAAAAAACCAAACTCTCTAGAATTTTGTGTTATGTTTTTCACACGAAGTAACACTGAAGTTAAAAGTAGCAAGTTTTCTTCCAGTACATGTTTACTTACAGCAGAATTAACTTCTCTTGTTCCAAGAGCTTTCAGGTTCTTTTCATTCATAATTATGAGTTCCCAGGTGTGGCAAATTAACTGATACAGTGAGTGAGTGAACAACCTGGAGGATTTCAAGACACACCACATTCTTGTTTTAAAAGAGACATTTATACTATGCGCTACATAGCATTAATTTGGTAACTGTCTTTCACAGTACTTCACTTGAAAAGGGAAGACGGGCTAGATCAAATCAAATAAGTATTTATATTACTAGAACATTTCTCATTGATTTGAGAGGACTTTGAGACCAGCAAACTTTAGAATTGGGTATGTAGGTTAGTAAGCTCTATGTTTTAAATACTTTTTAGATATTAATTAAAAGGCAAAGCTTGCTTATGCAACATTGCCTGCAGAAGCTCTTATCATTTCAAACAATTACAAAACATTTTATTACAGTAGGCTGCTGACAGCTAAGGTAGTCTATCCATCTGTATGTATCTTTAGAAATACTACAGCAAGGAAATAACTAGAGAGTGAATGGAAATCAACTCACAGGTGCACTATTTCTTATTAAAAATGGCTGAATCTTTCCCCCAGTGAAAGAACACACATTGATGTGTTGAAAAAGTAAGCTGCTCCACAACAGAGTAAAACCCAAAATGTTTATTAAATAATGTAAGATTAAATAAAATTCGTAATCCCTAGGCTCTTAAACAGTGCAGGTGAGAAATGTGTTCCTTTGAAATACTTCTGTGTTATTACGAAGAAAACTAAGAGGATAAAACTTCAGCTTAAAGTGGTCCTCTCTATTTAGAGTAACAAATTTACTTACCGTCTATTTCTATGAGCAGCAGAATCCTCTAGAGAGTGGAAGACCTGTGTGTGTGTGGATTCCAGCCTGTGACTGTGTAAAATGAAAGTACATGTAGGTTGGTCGATATGTGATCATCTGTCAAAATGTAAAAGTTGAGTAGTTTCTTCAGTATTACGTGGCTTCTTACTTGGAAAGAAGTTCCAAAGCTTTAAGGACATTCATCCCTATCTTAAAATTCATCAGGTGGATGTTAATAGAAGGAAGAGAAGAAGAACGCTCTAGGCCAAAACTTGCAGAGGAAAACCTGCTATTACAGCCTTGGAGCCAAACTTCGAGCAAATAGGGAAGGAAGTAGGAAAGAAACTCCTGATCACTGTCCGATTACTGAAAATTCACATACACAACTTCTCAGAGCACTTGTTCATCTCAGATGGGTCTGAAATCACAAGGATGAATGTGTGTAGATGCTGAACAGGCATCCAACCTCTGCAGACATCTGGTGCCAGGTATGGATTCAGTCAGTTGCTAGTCCCTACTGCATTGGCATTTGATTTTGATGTATAAAATGCTCATGTACTTCCTTCTCTGCCTCACAACAGGCAGTTGTTTCCTCTACAGAAATTACCCAGAAAATGTTATCCATAACAGTCTAGTGTTTCGTGGTTGGCTCTGCTTTATTTTCCCCTCTGCTCTGAATGCTTTTCAAATTTCTTTTTAAATTTCTCTAGTTAGGCAGAGTTTGTTCAAACATTTTCTCCTTCAAAAGTGTCATGAAGGCACCAAAGCATGTGTATTCTGCAGGTCATTATATATTGCAACATCACATTTGTCTAGCCAGTTAGTTTAAGTGATATATACAGTATCTGGAGCAATAGTCAGAGAGTCTTTGTTGCTTATAGCCAAAACAATACCTTTATTTGTCAGTCAGTATGAGCCTTTGCCATGGGAGGGCCTGTGTTTATCCATGAGGTTTCAAGTATCCAAGACCCCAGTTGGTCCTGGTGTGAGACCCAGTTACCTGTACATTTCAGTTTCTACATTTCAGGGTTTTTTTCATGAAAGTAACCAGTAGCTAGAGCCCATGAAAAAGGGAAATTAAAAATTAAATTTATAGAAAAGTCACAGAATGAGTTGCACCATGTCATGTCCCAAGATGTGAATCCTGGTGAAGTCAAACAACCTGATGGCTGGAGCGTATCAGTATAGGGGATAATGAGCCCACTGAACAGCATGCTACCAGCTGCAGGCCTGAGAATTCCAAACCATTCTCTTTCTCAGGATCAAAAAGATTATTTTGCAAAGCAGACAGCCTAAGGATTACCTTGGTCTCTTTTACTTGCTCTCATATATGTTAATATACTGAGCTGTCAGACAGAGAACATCTACTTGGATCATTACCTCAGCATAGCAACGAGGGCCAGAAACGAATGGAACAAAGCTTGATGCATGTAGAAATAGAAGATTTCCTGTACAAAGATGCAGCTGGATGAGTTTTATTTTTCATAACAGAGGAGATCACTGCTAACTCCTTGGAAGTAAAGATGCAATACTGATGGAAATCAGAACAGAGCTGCATCCCTTGTCTGTTCTCAGACTGACTTAGAAGTTGTATTACCAGCTGCCTGATACACCTCTTACATGAGAAAGCATCATATCCCTGAACTGGCTCCTGGGTTTGCCTTAGTAAAGTTGTCATTCTGTTACCTTCGGTGCTCCTAGGTGGGCTAAAGAGAGTTGAGAAGCCAGACCCAAAACCCTGGCAAAGATGATAAATCATGAGGTAAAAACATTGTTCTTGGGAGAAAAAAAAAAAGGTTCTGGTTTTGTTCCTCATGCAGGATGCGACAAGGAAAATATAGCTGAAGAGAAAAAGCTAATAATTCAGTTGATGACAGAGGGAAAATCGAACTTCTCTAGTACTGGAAATTTGTCATACATTTATTGAAAAACACATAGTGCCTGAAGAATGTTTTATTCGTGAGCATTATGTGTCCTGTGTTTTATTTTATTATCTTCTAGGCTCACATAAAAACCATCTGAAAAATTATTCTGCAAAATGTGACTTTTTTCTTTCATCATTTCCCATTCTAAAAAGTAAACTAAGGAGGTTTTGCCTCATTTTTTCTTGTAGGAGTTATGTGCCTCTGTTTGAAGGGTAATGCATAGGCTGGAACAGTCTCTCTGGATTTCTTGCATGGCCCCAGAGATAAATCAGGAAAGAAACTGGATTTAGTGTTGTGTCACTCTGAAAAGAAGTCATTTTCTGATTGAGAGGTGGGAAAAGCAGCTTATTCCACATCAATGAAAAACATCTTCAGTGTCACCAAAAGTGTTTAACTTACTTTGACGAGTTATGGTAATTTGACCACATAGTGCTTCAGTGGAAGGATAGTGATATGGACTATTTCATCATGAGAAATGTCTTTTCAGGGGTGAAGACTGGGGAATTATAGTATCACAAATACATTGCCATTTTCTTCAATAGTAATTTCCATCAAGGGCAAGTTTGCTCATGCCATCTGAAGTGTGGTATTCACTACTGTGAATGTATTCACCCCCTAGATCCATAGCATATTTACAACCAAAAAAAGTAGGTTTCCATGCATCAGAAATGACTGCATTCTAAGCATCAGTATTTTACTTTATGCTAGATTTCATTCCCTGCCATACCAATATGGACTGCAATATTAGCCAGAAATGGAGGATGCATAATGGTATAAATAAAAAAGGGAACTGTATTTTTTTTCTTTTCCTCATGCTCATGCAGTAATAAGTTAGGCATATCTGCAATGGAGAGTTGTATAGCTGAGATGTTGCTGAGTATTGTGGATGGCCTCTGTAGAAAATTTAATGTCCCTCATGTTATGCAGAAGATCCAGACGCTCCCTCTGAGCCTCACTTTAGCAGCTGTAGGAGCAGCAGGACCTTACAAGCACGTTTGAGCCTGCACATTCAATATCCCATAGAATATGCATAAATCCTTTAGATTCAAATATTCAGAAAGATAAGTTAGCCCAACTTGTCCAACACTTCAGCACCAGCTACCACCTCTAGGTATAGCAAGTGGAATGGAGGTGGAGGAAAGGTTGTTTTCTGTTGATTCAAGTAAGGGAAATGAGGTATCAGGAAACACAAATATTATCAGAGGCAGGTTTTTTGCATCCATGCAAGCTGTAGCTATCCTGCTCTTTACCACAGCTGTGCTGTGCCTGGAATGATGTGAAGGAAAGCTGAGTTTCCTATCACAGACAAATTAAGCGAGGTCGTATGGGGAAGAGCAAAGGGAAATGGGGTCCCCCACCAGAGAAGCAGCCTGTAGTAGAGCTGCACTTACACAAACCCCAGTCAGCACAGTTTTACAAGGAATGAGGCAGAGCAAAAATGGACATGGATTAACATTTGTTAAAGCAGTTTGGGTGGGATGCAACGCCTACCATGCAAGACTTTTCTAGCCACTGCCTGTGTCAACAAGCTGCTAAACCTCTGTATTGCTTGTGCCAGTACAGACACACAGCAGAAACAGGAGAAGGATGTGCAAGTGTAAGAATGTCAATGTCAGAAGGTGGTCCACAGAAGTACTCTGTTAAAAAGTACTCTGTTGGAGTGTATGAGTGCTAACACAACTCCAAACTGAAATATGTTCAACATGGAGAGCCCAGAGTTCAGTCAGACTAATCACTGACTGATTCTCTTGTGCTTGTATTGGGGAAACCTGCTGAATATGACAAAGGTATATACAGTGCTGGAGTTGTCTGGGCATAGACCAGTGGCCCTGCTGGAGAGAAGAGCTGCCCTAAAAAGACTCACGTCAGGCTAGCTGTCAAACCACAGCAGTTACTAAGATGAAAAAGTAGAAATCTCATCGTCAATTATGTTCTTTCTTGATCATTATAAGATCTACTGTGATATGCAGGATCATAAAGCTCTGAGATAGAACAAAAGTGTTTATCAATATCTACTATGTTAACTGTTTATGTAGCTTTTTCTGACAGCATTAATTTAGTACCAAATGCAAAGCAGTACTAAAAGAGAAAGCTGATTTAAAGGACTTTTAAGAAATACTTTGGTTGCCACTTAGAATTCAGGCCATAATTTAGCCATGGAGACTTTTCAGGGAAGTACTGAGTAAAATGGTCTTGGGCTACTCCACATCACAAAATACTTATTCTCACTGGTCTTGAAAGCAGGAGCTACTCAATAACCTGAAGGTTAAGTTTCACACAGAATCACAGAATGTTAGGGATTGGAAGGGACCTCGAAAGATCATCTAGTGCAATCCCCCAGATCATCTAGTCCAACCATTTTGCTGTAATATGGAGGGCATGATTTAGAAACACATACTATTGCTGATGATCCCCTATAGAAAAAGGAAAGACTTCATATCCAAAAGGTTGACAATATTATAAGATTTGCAGACTACAAGTGTCTCTATAAAGAATGTAGACAAATATATTTCAGAGTACATGTTACAGGCTGCGACCTAAGTTTAAATAGCTCAAATGATCATACCAGCAGAAGTATACTACAAATGGATTTTTATTGACTGAATTGAATAAACAGGTTAATTTTAAAAAATCATATTACAAACTGTTGCAGTGTCATAAAATCGGTTTGCATATGTGGAGATGCCATTCTTAGCCTGCACAGCTCCTGCAGCGCTGTAGCCCATTCTCATTGCAAGCGGTACACTTAAGGGCTTTGAATGAGTCCGTAAAGCAGTTCCGAAACACAGACATCTTGCTCCCATGGCACGCTGAGCACGGCAGGAACCCAAAGCCCCCACAAGAGAGGCACTCGTGAGGATGCTGAACTCTCTGCTCAAAGAAGAAAGTGAGAAAAGCAAAAATGTTACCTCATCAACCACCGTAAGCTCTGGGACAATAAGGGCTTCAGGACAGCTGAGAATGCACATTCTGGTTCCCATCTTGAGCAATACCCACCACCCCATCCCAAAGTATCCAGCATGGGAGACCAGTACATCTCCCTTTTCCTTTGATCAGATCTGCATGCAATGGTCAGAGAGGCTCACTGCAGATTCATCAGCCACATTATCCCTTAGCAGCCTGTGTTTATATTTGACAAAATAGCTAGCTAAAGGAAAGCTTGCACACATTACTCTGATGTAGTTGAGGTCTAGATCAATTCTAGGAGGTATTGCAGTTGACTGAATCTAAATTCTGGGCAGTTTATGTTGATGTTATATTTTCTATGCTGTATGTTAAGATATTATGACTTTTAGCATTTGCATGCTCATGCTGAACATACTGTTCCTATTACAGTTAGACTTGATCATATCAAAAAGCAATTCATAGTTTCTGACAAGAAGTGCTTGAGGAGCTAAGTGGTGTATTCATATTTATGGGTGTAGAATGCTGAAGGTTTAAGTGTAAAGAAGAAAGATCATCAATATTCAACAGCTATACCTGGAGAAAATTGCTGCAAGTGAGGCTTAGGTTCTCCCAATTGTTCTAATTCCTGAGTAAAACAGTAATTTTACTCTATTTTGTATTGGATTAAAGACAACGGAAAACACAAGAAGATATTTCAAAGATGTTTTTAAGTTTCACTTGCTGAAAATGTTGCTACTTGGTTAATGATTGCCTTAAAGTTCTATACCAGAGAAATGAAAGGTGCACCACGTTGGGTACTTACCACAGCATAGATATGTGACTTTAACATCGCACTGTTGAGTAAAGACTTTACAGATTTAGTTACAAAGGAAGAACAAAAATCCAAATAGTTGCTGCTAGTGTTAGACTGAGGAATTATGCACCACTAAAAAATTAGTAACAAATTATTACCAGGGTGTACTAAAATAAGTAAAGATAATATAGTACTTTCTGTATCTTCATCAAGAAAACTGAAGACATTTCTGCAAAACTGTTAATAATAGCATTTATCTATTGACAACTCAAACATGTGGAAAAAAGGCTTTTTTGGTTTTTGTCCTGTAGCTCATAAACTTGCCATTCTTCCTTACTGGGCAAACATTTCTTCCTATTACTGTTAGCTCCTCCAGTGACAACGTTTGGCACTATTTAACGTAAAATTAGCATTCTTTTTATCTCAGGAGTGCCCACAGCTATCACAATTTATGATGGTGGTTTACTTCATTGACATTATTGCAAAAATCTCAACATTTTAAGAGAATAATATTTTTAATCTTTCCACTCATTATTGCTTGTTAGGCTTGTAAATAGTGATGTAGCTAAGGGAACCAACAAAAACCTAATGCAAAATTTCTTTATCTCAGTTCCCTGAACAATGGCTGTTTCCTTCTTGAGCAGATGACAGTTTGTGTAACCACTTCATGCATCTTCAGCACTGAAGAAGCCTGACTGCTCCTTGCAATTGTAGCAAAGCCATTTTTGCAATTTCAAAAAAAAACAAAAAAAAAACAAAACAAAAAAAACCAAAAACACAAAAAAACCACAACTGTTTGGAGTAGTGTTTGTGTTCAGTAAGCAGTTATCATAGTCTGCTGTAGTCCGGCATCGTTTTTCTTTTAGATATACTTTCTGTCCCAAGATCAGGACACACATCGGGCTAGGCGGTAATGTTATAGGACCCCTCCCAAAGCAGGATCTGGGGACATTTCATTCCAAAGTAATGGAAAACGTTAAGGAGGTGTATTAGCTAACCTTTCTAGTCAGACAACAAGGGTGCTGCCTGCTTTATTCATATGCATACACTTGTTTAATAGCTTTCAATTGGATATTCAATGTGGTTCAATACGGCCAGCAGGTTATTCTGCATTTTATATAGGAATACACTGAGTCACGAGGCAAGGGAAGCTTTGCTGAGTTAAGGAACAGGCCAGACAAATTCCGAAGGTACCACCTACACTGCAAAGGGATAAGGTAGTTCACATTTTACCAGACTCTGTTAAATCTACCTCCTGAATACGGCAGAGATGAACAACCTTTGGGTTCAGCCTGACTGGAACTTCTGGAGGAGTTCAGGAGGGAGACTGGCTATAAGAAACGAACATGCTTCATGAAAATGGATGCTTGTTCTGTGATAAATTTAAAGATGTTTGGTATACAAAGAGTTACTGAAAGCATGTTAGGAAAACATATGCTGCAGTTTGGCTAAATGCAGGGAAAGAAAAACCTTGGGGCTAAATCAACTAGATGCAGTTTTATTTTGCTCTTTCATCGGTGTCTTTTACAAATATATTCTCATTATCTATTTGCAGTGTTGATGCTGCATACTGCTGAAGTTTGTGTTATCTTAATTTGGTTAGGGGTGATTTCAAAACAAGATAATTAATAGCAACACATTCATTTTCTATGGACACAGCTATCCATGTAACCCTGAGAACTTGAACAGATAAGGCAAACTAACAGCTGCAGAAAGGCAAATTGGTGTAACTGGAAACTTCTGGTATTTGCCCAGATTTCTTAGATGTCCAGCTTGAGGTGTAACCAGAATCCAGAACTGCAGGTTCCAAGTGCGTTCACTGCAGTGCACAGAGAAGCGATGCAGCATCCACACAAGAGACCTGACTCCTCCAGGGTGTGGTGAAGGTTAGACACCAAAGAAGACGCCAAAAGTTATAGGAAAAAGAAAATGGCTTGCCTTTCCTGCTGTGGCAAAACCAAGAGAAAATAGAGATGGACATTTTGGTTTGATGTTATTGACAGTCATATTTTCTTAAACTTAATGGGCTGAGATACCATGCTATAATTCATTCAAAAGAAAAGAAAAACATAAACAAACAAACAAACAAACAAACAAAAACCACTGTTGGGATCATCAGTTTTTAATAGAAGAAAAGGAACTGACTAAAAAAAAAAAAGAGTTCTCAATTGCAAATACTCAATGTATGTTCTGTGTGATTATTTGCAGAAATACAATTACCTCAATTTTGGTTAAGAGATCCTGCAGTTCTCCAGATTCATTCATTAGCAAAATTTTCTCAGCACCCTATTAGTAAGGAGAAGAAGAAGAAAAAGTTCAGCCACTGCAGCATGAAAAAAAGAGAGATGATTAGAAGATGTGGTCTTGAAAATTTAAACATGCTGAGTACAAATTTGACTCACATTAAGTATTTTGTAATTAGGTCAACATCAGGAAAGCTAGAAGGACAAGGACAATCTAATTGCAGTTCAAATAGAAGTGTCTGAGGTTCATTACCAGGTGTCGTATTGCGCTGCCTTTTTGTAAAAGATGACACAGCTTGGAAATTCTGATTGGACTCACTTTATTTTACATTATGTGGTTCCTAACAGAATAAATAATATGTCTAGTTACCATGTCAAAAATTACCATTACATAAATATACAACACATCAGAGAATGCAGCAAAATGAGAGGAGGAAATTGCATTTCAAATATTCTGGCAGCTGAGCACTGAATTAAGACATAATACGCCTAATGTATAACACAAGGAGAAAAAGGGTAATGAAAACACTGTAACAACATTAAAGTCAGACAAAACAATGAATAATAATAATTTAGTTTGAGTACATTAGGTCCTGAGGGGTTCTGTGATCTGAACTGAGGTGGTACTGAAGTGGTTTTTCCTGAAAGTAAATGCTAAGAAATTATTGCAAACAAAATGAAAACGTCAAAGACGATGTAAAACTTTTTTTTTTCTTTTTTCTTCTAATTAGAGGGCTGCATTTGAATGCTTACACTTCACTTATATAACCAAACTCACTGAATACTAAATATTGCCAAACATTTAAAGACACTATTAATCAGTGGATCACAAGAAACCAACAGAAGGTGAGGAAACTGAGGCACAGATGGAGGGAACTGCACAGCCCTTACTCACTGCTAAGGGTGATTGGCTACACCTAGACCAGGTGGTTGGTTCATGCCACCGCGATGCTCCAGTTTGCTGGTCCCAGACTGTAAGATTTCACCTTTGGGTTTACTTCTGGCATGAGCTGGGAGGTGTGGGGGTACACCGGCACAGGGCTGAGATGCTGGGGGACACTGAGGCTGGCCATTACTTTGAGCTGCCCAGGGGCAGGCAAAGGGGTCCTCAGCCCCAGCTCCCCATCAGCATCGCTCTCCTACTTACTGGGAGGCACAGGAAGGGCTGATGGGGAGCACAGGGAACACATATCGGTCATTATCATGCCTGTTAGTGCCCAACCATTCATAGTGCCTCACTGGGGACTCCAGAGGCTACGACTGTGTAGCCCAAAAGCCCACTAAGGGTGACAAAAACATTGCAAAACATTTTGTATATCACCCTACCAAGGTTAGTTTCCCTGTGCAAAGTGGTTTTGCTCTGGCTTTGAACAAAAAGAAAGCACTCTTGACTCTGTGTTTGATGATATTCATTTCAGTTAAAAAGCAAAATATTAATATTTTAGTGGATGTGAATGCCACTTTTTCAGTGAACGCTACTCTTACAGTGCTACACTTTCAAAGAGATTTTTTTTTAGAAAAGAATCTACAAGGTAATTAGTTGTGGTTAATTAGTCACAGAAGATGACAGATCAGTTAGCCTTACGTGTGCTGACTCTGCTATAGAAATCTGCTACAGATCATGGGCACAGAATGTACCAGCTTTGACATACACTTTAGGGCTCTCTGTCCCCAGCAGAGCAGCTTTTAGCAGCCTGTTGGCCCCTTTTAAGCTTGCCCTGCAGTCTTTCTCTGCTTTCACACAGAAGTGGCAACAGGAGTGACCGGCACAACAAAGCGAGGGTTTCCCAAGGCGGCCCATGAAGCATTAGCTCAGGGCCTGAATACACTACAGGGGCTTAAGACAAAGCTTGCGCTGCCCATCTGATGCAGTGACATTATGGATTTGCAGCTTTATTGATGTCATTGCAGCACTGCAAGTTCCCTAAGATAGACAAGCCCAAATTTGCCCTCATTTAGGGAAGGATCTCTTCTCTGTGGCAGCAGCTGGCAAAGGCATTTCTGTGACTTCTGCTCCATGTTACAGTGATGCTGTGTGATAATGCTGACTGGCTTTTACAGCAGTATAATTAAAAGCCTGACAGGTTTCCTATTACAGATTCATATTGTAAAGGATTTATATTTCACATGACATTGTCAGCCAGCTGTGTTACTTTCAAAGTGGAAAGCCTCATTACTATGGTTTTAAAATTAAAAACCAAACACCCAAATGACTATCAATATTTTTAAGTATTTCAGCATGTCTTTGATTACTGGCTGCCTCCAGTGATATTTGAGAAAAAGATACTTTGCAGAGGTTAACCTTCCCTTTGGATCTGTGAATCTTAACACAGAGTCTGTAATTAATAGAGTAATTAAAGCAGCTGTTAAGTAAGTCCAATAGCTGGTTTCTGACCAGAAAGTGATGGCTTTTTCTTCCTAGGTTGTGCTCAGTCCACAATTACCCACAAAAGGATGTGAAACGTTAAAGAGTCTGTCCCTGCTAAGAGTCGCATAAGGACCACAAGGGACAGGGGCCACAATGTTTAGAGAAGCAGCAGGGAGAATTGAGTTTTCACTTTTGTTAACCAGTTAAATTTCAAAGCACCACCCTGTGGATCCTTTTTCTATAACTTCAATAGCTTTCTACCATTATGGAGGAGACCAGGGGCTGCAGTCAGGTCTTTACCCTTCTTTTGGCAAGGAAATTCCACAGACTTGGCTAAATCACTCAACAGGTTTTCTAGACCATTTTCATCCTTCAAAATATTTTCTCAATTTTCTCTTGAAAATGTTTGGAAATTAGCATTGTATTCAGGGTGTTGTCCCACTAATTGCAGAATTAGGACAAATCCATGTTCTACCAAGTTTCCTACTGCTCCAGCTCTGTCCTGTCACTAAATCAATCTTGCTCACCTGTCTTGTATGTAGCCCGCTACCACTTTCACAATGTAATTCTTCATCAAGAAATACACATAAATATATATGGCTGTGCATTTCTAGTAGAATACCTGCTGATTTTGGTAAGCAGCCTCTCTTCCCCATTCTTCCTTATACATAGAGAAAAATTAGCTTACCGCTGAAACATCTCTCTTGTGGACGCATTTGCTGTGCAAATAAAATGCATCCCTTATTTCTTCAGAACAAGCTTTGCAAAGTTTACGGGTGAGAGCGTTTGCTAAAGGCAGCAGAATGCAATCACACACCCCACCCCAGCTGGACCTGCCATGTTTTTCACCATGGCTTAGCTATATATGCCCCATCTTTGCCCAGAGCTCACATGCTCTTCAGCTTATAACACTACGCCTCTCACAAGAAGGGCCCCTTGGCAGCAGACATGCATCGTTTGTGATCAAATGCCTGGAAAACTGCCCATAAACTGAGAAAACTGACGCTGCAGTATAGTACCAGCACCAGAAATGTTGGATTTGATACACAAAGAACTGAAAGATTGATATGCAAAGAGCTATCAGATTATCTGAACCCCACTAATCCTGCAAAATGGAGGAAGCAAGCAGGAAAATGCTAGGTGACTCAATGCGACACTTACATCATAGTTTTACTGCCACAGAGCCACTCATATCCACCCCATCAAGTAAATACCAGGAGAACATGTTTAACAAAACATAGAGACAATTGAGAGCTACCAATCATATATGGCCACTGGATAGAAACAAAAAGGGAACTGTTACTACTTGTATGACAAAAAATATGCTACACAGATATTTTCTAAAAGTCAGTTACAAAAAGGCCTCATCATTCTTAGGAAATAATCATAACCAATGAGTCAAATAAAATACTTTTACTGTAAATCTCATTTACAGCTTGGAAAAGTAAATAGGAAACAGTTTCTTCAGAAAAAAAATAAATTCATACATTTGAAAAAGATGCAAGTAGGTTCATATGGCTGGTAAATACTGAACTCAGTCTCATATTTAAAGTAAAAAATAAAATAAATTTATTTTAAAACTATTATGCAGTGAGCTTACGTGTTTACTAAAGATGACTCTATTTGCCTTTTTTTAATGTACATCCCTTTCTAGCAGAGTGGGTCTTTATATAGCATAAACCTCTAACAGTCCTGAATACCTTTGTAAAAGTGCAAATGAATGTCTTTTTCTGTCTTGCTTTCTGGTTTTTGGAAGTAATTTTATATTCTGCTTCAGCGTCCCAGCAGATGGCATAATTCCATTTCAGATGGAGACAGCCTCAGGTGAAAAGGAAGGATTAGATCAGCTGGTAAAAAGCACGCTGCAGAAAGAACCTGTAATTTCCTGAAAGACTGATATTTAGGCAGTGTGTGTCAAGAAATACAATGATTCAATCCTGAAAAAAATGAGAAGATTAAAAACCTGCTGCATTGCAGCATGCAGGACTTTGCTTGACAGGGGTTAAATATAATTTTTCTATTGCTTCTGCCCAAGTGGCATGTTTGTTTTATTCCCCCTGTGCAGGCAATGATAAATTCCCCAACACTGTGAAGATTTACCCAGAGACCCCATGGTGCTTTAACAACCTTGTCTGTGCTTCTGAGCGGTTCAGATATCATATACTCTCTCAGATGCACATATGCTGTGTTCTGCTGTTTTTCTTACATTTATCTCATTAAAAATAGTCTTATCCCCTTTCAAAACGGTTCACATTTTAATTAGGGGTTGTTGTTATTTCTCCACATGACTCATTGAAAGGTGCCTGGCTCAATAAAGATTCTCCTTTGTATTGCTACATGCAATTTCCTCTAGGGAGGGATTTGCCAAGAAATAACTATTCCAGATTTAAAAAAAAAAAGAGACAGAAAAAGAGAGAGGAAAAAAAATATTGCATGATTAATTTACTGACACATCAGGCTTCTGGATTTCTGTATTCCGTTTGCATATCTGAAGATAATTATCATGAAAGGCATTATAGAAATGTCCACTGTTAACAACGAGACCAAATTCTGTAATTAGTTCTCAACCTCATTTTAACGAAACACAAGCCCAGCAGAGCCTCCAGCCAACTTATTACCTTTGGAGTCACTGACACACTGTTGTCTGAAGGCACCACATCCACCAGGCATTGATATAGCTGTGGCCAGACCCTGGAAGGCTGGTTAAACATTTGTAACCTACTTGACACGCACGGAGAAATAAAAACTGCCATAAAATAATGGAGTTTGCCACATTTAGCAGAACGTGTGGACACAGATCCCTTGCCAGGGCAAGCGACAGGTTCTACGTTGAGTCTCTCCCCTCCCATCACCCCACCAGCTGTGGTGCTCCCGTTGGAAGCCCCAGCCAACTCTGCTGACATTGACCTTGTTTTTCCCATCCTGGTTCATCTCAACTAAAGCAGATGAGAGAGTGGTGCTGTAACAGTAGATCCAAAGCAGCAATGCTCCCCAGAATGATGATAATTAGTGGAGAGCAGCAGAGAGCGGAAGCCCTGTCTGTGAGCAGAGGTGAGGGCTCACACATCGCAGGGCAAAGGGCTGACCGTCCTGGCCGGCCGCGAGCAGAGCAGGTGTCTTCTGGTCTGCGCCCTGCCCACAGACCAGATTCACAAATAATGTCGCTGTTATGTGGAACAACCCGAATCCTCTCCTAAAGTCTGCTCCATTTAACCACAGTGTGCCTCACCAATTTAATAAAAAACAAAACAAGACAAAAACACCCCCCAAGTCTGATTTTGTTCTGTTTTTTAGCAGATCAATACTTTGTGTTTTCTTGTGCTAAACAATGTGAATGGAGTTGCCGTGCTGTAATAGAAGTTTGTAGACCAGAACATCAAATTTTTTCTTCATATTTTTTTTTACCTACAGGAGGCAAAACCTGTTGAGTACCTGTCAGCAGATAGCTGGACAGCTAGATTTATCTCTCCCACAGACAGCTAGCTTCCTAACTCATCTTCCTTTCTATACCTCTTCAAAATATCTCACACAATACTTAAATAATTGTAATGAGATTGTATTGCTTGTTGCACTGTTGCTCCTCTGTTAAAAGAAAAATGTCCCGTGATCTTGAAAAAAAAAAAAGGCAGTGAATTAATGGGCCATCTATCATAACAAAATGACTGTAGCCAGGCTTCATCTAGAGCTGAGCAAATAATTTATGCAATCCCTTTCAGCATTTTAGCTGGTCACACACTGACTGACTTTTTCTTGGAGTGGGTTATAACTCACTATTTTATTTTTAACATGATTAGTACGTGAGTGAAACTTAGCCTGAATCCTGTTGTATTTTAGGCTGCTTTTGAGCAAAGCACTTCAGTTCCTGGCTGGCTGGAGAAGTCTCCAACTCAGGCTTTTGATAAAAGCATCCTCTACTAGGAAGTAAAATTCACTGCCTGCTAATATTCTGCACAGTGGCGGTTTTGCAGCTGCTGCAGTGGTCTGTCGAGCCCTGGGCCAGCAAATGCATTTGTTAGAGTGCTCATGGACACCTGCCTTGAGCTGGGGCCACTGAAAGCTAAGAAGGGGATGAGGAGAAAGGGGAGAAAGGGTACTTGAGCAGTTATACAGGCCCAATATCAGTTATACCCTGATTGCTAATTACATTTCATTTCATCACTTAAATCTTTTGTGAAAATGAAAGTGTTAAGCAATACAAACACGATAACCCTGCTGTGTGTAAATATAGTTTGCCTTCACAAATCGCAGTCTCGCTGTTGCTGTTAATTGCTGGCTCTTTACTGCTGGAGACAAATACCTTCTCTGAGCTCTCAAGCTGTTTTCTTTTTGCCACTTTCCACAATCTTTTTCTTGTAAACTCTGATTTTTTCAGTTTCTGAGAAATACATTTCAAAACTACAGGCTGCTCTTAATGAAAAGGTGATTTCAAATATCAACAGGCTTTTAGACCCTGAGTACCAGAGTATATAGTTACAGTTTTCCATTTAGAGTTTATGTCTTGCAACAGGCTGGAGTTGGGCTGGCTTTGTCTCTCTTTTACTGCTAGATTTTTCTAAAATAAAGTATTGATCAATTCTGTCCCTAAACAATGTTCAGGTGATTACAAATGCCTGATACAGACTACATCATATAAAATTCAATGCACGTTTAAGGTCTGACACACCAAGCTGTTAGCTTCATATTCAACACAGATTATTACTAAATGACATGTTTATGCTACATGAGTTCGTCTTCCTGGGTCAATCATGCATACAGGTTCCCACAAGGAAAAAAAATAAAATCATTTTCTCTAGATTTTCATTGTTTCAACTACAAAGATAAACTATTTTTTAAGAAACATAGGGTGGCTTAGATTGTATTACTGCATCTTATTTCCTTCTTGATAGCCTCTGCCCAGTTATCTTTTGCATCTTCAGATCAAACCTATCAGTGTGGATCTGTGCTGCAGATATCACAGAGGGATCTCTGTCTTTGATTGTTCCCATCACTCCAGCACTGCAAACAATTTTCTAAAAACTCTACTCCTCATTCATCAAGATTTTAATCTGTTCTTCCAGATTGCAGAACAAAACATAGGCTTATGCTTTACTTACCCCAAGATAATGGCCATCGATAAACACAACAGGGAGTGAAGGAACTTCACAGACCCTCCTGCACCTTTCATCTAGTTCTTTTCCATAATCGCTGTTCAGAGCAATGTTTTTTTCTTCAAACTTAACTCTGTGATTTTGAAAGATCTTTCTAACCAGTTCGCATCTTTCAAAAGTGGTTCTCACCACACGAAGGCTGGTAGTATAAATTACTATGCGGCCAAACTCTAGCACTGTAGATACCTGGAAAAAAAAAGTTATCATTACATACAGTAAGGTATTAATAGCTTCCAATTATTCAGTAATTTCATGAAAAATATTTCTTAACCCAAATCTTTGTATCTTGAAAACATAATCCAACATTATATTTTTTTCAAATTGAAAGATGGAAGGGGAGAAATTAGGTTCTTGCAATCATCAACTCAAGGCAACTTAGGCTGTTTATCTAAGTAAGGTGCAACTTTACTTTTTTTGGAAAGTTTTAAATATGGTGAACCAAGTTAAACATTTTCAAGAAACAGGTATATTTTGTTTCCTGATGGACTTCCAGATATTAATAAATCATCACCATTTCACTGGTGTCTGATTTTGTTATAACAGTGGCTCATGTTTCCACAAACACAGTCTGGTAGTACCTGGACTAGGTCTAGACTTGCTAGCTGAGGTGTTGCTGACAGTCTCCTTTAATCAAGGACAAGAGCCAAAGATCAGCTTCATCATCTGTGAGCCAACATTAACTCAGAATCCTTTAGGTCTCTCCAAGTTGATCTAGATTCTGAATGCAGAGGGGACAGACATACCCCTAATTTTTAGTGTGGATCCATGTCAAATTAGTCGTAACATCCAACCAACAATGAAACAGTACATTTTGTGCATACTCAGTGTCCAATTCAAAGCCCACTGCAGTTGGGGAACCAGTTCCCTTGGCTGTAAAAGGTTTCATACCACAATTCAGATTTGACTTTTTATCCCAGTTCTTTGTATGTAAAACTTTATGCTGCATCTTTCCTTGTTGGGATGAAAACTATTACGGAGTGTAAATACCGCAGGGATTAGTTTGCCCAGTAGAGAGTGGTATATTTTCAAAAAGCCTGAGAATTGTTGCTCTAAGCAAAGATAATATGTTCAGATAAATAGCTATAAATACTAGCTTTTTTAAAAGGTGGTAAGGCATTTCTAAACTTTTTCAATTATCCATTATATTCAGCAAATGATATTTAATTATTTCAGCAGTATTCCATGAGTAAAAACACAAGTTAGAACATAAAAAGCAAGGATGCCTGTAACACACCATAGCAACCTGTGGAAAAGGAACCTTGGTGGGTGAATAGATAAGTTTTGAACTATTTCATGCAATAACTGTTAAGACTCAATTGTAAAATCTGGCTGTTGCCATTGCAGATTTTGCCAAAGAACAAAGTCACAACTTATCTTACTACATAAATACACCAAAAAGAAAAAAAAAAAAAAAAAAAAAAAAAAAAAAAAAAAAAAAAAAAAAAAATCATTGCAAAAAGCATATTCTGCTTAGAAAGGTGTTTCAAAGGCTAGATGTGCAGTGAAGAGCTCTCAGGAAAAACACTTGCATGTTACAGATCACTTATAGATCACTTGAAGTGTAATTGCAAAAATATGGAATGTAACAGTTTTCTGTCTCCCATTCTGGCAAAGAAGCACGTTGTGATACACCAGTTTTGTTTGTCTGTGAATGGATGTCAGAAACCGAATTTTAGGAACAAATGTTATAAAAAGTGGGCTACTCTTTTCTAGCCTGTTTTCTGTGTTGAAAATCAGTTATACTGCTACTGCAGCATTGACTCTTCTCCAGTATATTGTTCACACATTCCAAGTGAGAGGATTTGCTCATCTTCTATTTAAAGGACAAGTAGTCTACATAAACACTGCCAAACATTTTAGTAATCGCACATGGGTTGCTGGAAGGAACAGGAGTTCATAATTTTCAGATGTAACCAAGAGTTCCTAAAATATTCCCTCAAAAGATAACTTCACATACTTATTGTTTTCTCCTCTTTGGAGTGAAAATACATTTTGAAGTGGAAAACTATTCAATAGGATGGAAATTCTTGTTCCTTCATAGTTCTAATCTCTAATGCTCTTTGTTCCCAGACACCAGAGGCTGGCAGCACAGATACAGACAGTCATTATCTAGTGAAGCATCAGGACTGTGGTGTCCCTACAGCATACAAATAAGCAGCTGAAGAGACGGAAAAATGGAAAGTTGTAAGGTGATCTGGAAAGATATCAAGTAGAAGGTGTGTATGCAGAGTTACTTTTATGTTTATTCCTTTATTTTTTTCCTACTGTGGCAGTGAAGGAATACCCTTCTTTGCCCTGCAATGAAGTATCAAGAGCATTAACTAAATAACTCTTTAGGGAAATTTTAGTAAACACCTTGTTTTCTGTGTTACCGTCAAACAGAACTTGTCCTTGGCAGAACTTTGTTATACCAAGAAAATCCTTCCTGTCACTTGCCTGGAACCACACTGGTGATTAAGAATTGGAGTCAAGACAAAGAGATGTACAGAGTTTTTCTTAATGAGGATCTATGCTAATTCTTATTTTGCTACCCTACTCAATGGCTACAGCCTGTAATATTTACTGAGTAGAATACCTTATTGAAGTAAATCAGCAGAATAATGTTTGAACACTGTGCTTTTCCTTCCTAGGTTGTAACTGTGGCAAAAACATAATAAATGATGAGCAGTATAAATGAGTAGATAGAAAGACATTTTAGAAAATGAGCTTTTACAATTTTGCATAACAAACTTCAAATTAGAATCATCTGCTCACAAATGCACAGAAGATTTTAGCTGAAGTTTAACAGAAGGTAATTCTCTGGTCAATGGGCAAGACAGAACTTTACTTAAGCTGTGGAAGTCGGACTGATGAACAAACCAAAAGATCTGGAGCAACTTACACTGACAACTTTCTTGCACTTTCTGTAGGCAAGATTCTCATTTTTACCTGAAGCTTGTGGAAATCCTCGGTCTGAGGTGGCAACTTTTGTGTCATATTCAGAAAACCCTGTGCACACAGAGCAAGAGTGTGCTTCAAAGAAGGTGTCCATGTAGAAAGAGTGCCAAGGAAGGGATTTAAGATTTCAGAGGGAAATTATTTACAAGGATTAATTTAACAGCACGGTGCTGTCATCTCCCAAAGGGTCCAAAGACAGTATCTGTTTTACTGCATCAGCCTGAAGAACTTGCATTTTGTTTGGGAGTTTCAAGCAGGCAGCACCAGCAGCAGCATGACCTGCATCACTGCCTGGCACAGACGCATGCCCAGTGATTCAGGAACAGCTGCCCCTTTTTTCTCAATCTAGAGAGAAAAGGCATTTGTTGCCCCAGTTCAATCCTGTTCATGGCTGAACATGAGAAAACCTAAATATCTTTCTTCTTTCGCACCTTACTCAGTCTTTTCCCATACTTCTCCACTAGATGGATCAGGGTTTTCCAAACGAGGAGTTAGTTACACTTTGATGTCCAACTAGGGGAATCCTATCCTTCTGCCATCCCACTAGCATCCATCTGACATGGTTTCAAAAAAATATAATAATTAACTGAGCAGGTCTTCTGTAAACAGTATGAGGGGTGTCATCCCATGAGGTTAAATACATGAGTTTAGAGCCAAGAGAGATCACAAAACAAAGGAAGAAATTGCTGATTAAAAAGAGGAGGCTTAACAGAGCAAGCAGATAAGCAACAAAACAGAGGGATGCGGGAGACTGAAAAAGGGCTGAAAAGAGAGAAATAACCAAAAATAGATTATACCAAAACCCAAGATGTCAGGATACTGACAAAGGAAGAGGAATAAAAACTAAATGTAGAAATATAAAGGCGAAAAATATGACAGAAAAGAGACGGTAAACGAAGTAAATTATAAAACAGAGAGAAGGTCACTGAAACATGATATCCTGTATCTTTTTTTAAAAGAAATCCTGGTAGCCAGTGTAAGTGTACAGCAACAAATATATTACAGAATAGATGAAGCTCCAATTTGGTTTTTGAGGTATTTTTTAAAAAATCTTATTCATTACTGGAGCCACAGAAATATGAAATATTTGGGAATCATACTCCTAAAATACGTGTTCGAGAATTTACCTTTTCTGTTTAACAGCTTTCATGACAATAATCACAGACTTCTCAGTAGCTCTGAAAATATTGTATAACAGTCAGGTGTTTCCATGGTGCTTCTGAAAGCCATTTAAATATGTGTGCCGTAAAACTCCCTGAGACGTCTCAGGGCTCAGACCTGTGCTGTGTCTTACTTGGATCCAGCTGCAACAGAAGCAGCAGCAAAAACAGTCTGTGTTTCTCTACTGGTCCCATCAGTACCCTGGCCCTGACCAGTCTCCACAGTCTGAGATGATATCATTCACACTCCTATTTGTGAGTGTAATCTGTAAAATGAATTACTGAAGAATAATACTAGTTCATTTCTTCAGCATATTTGTCATGAATGGCTTTCCCAAGGCTATAGATTTTCTTAAATAATTTTTAATGACATTTCTCTGTCAGCCTTGAGGACTTTGAGTGGCTCTTTATCTTTGCACCAAAACTCATAACGTGGACATTTTTGTGGTGCAAATTCAGAGCACAGGACATGGTCCAAGCTAGTGCTTTTCTACTTGTGGTCTAAGGACCAATGCTGGACCGTGGGGCATAAAGTGATTGCTGGTAAAACTGGTAAGATTTTCTTTTTTAAAACCTATGTATATGACCATGTTTGTAAGCAAGTAAACAGATAAGCCCAGCAACAAAAGAATTAGGTTGTTTACTTCATTTTTTTTTTGGTTGCAAAGGAAAGCTATGACAGTGACATTACAAAAGCAGACATAAGATTTTTATTTTTTTGAATCCTCCCTCTGGATAGAAAGTGTAAGTGTGTATTTTAAACTCATTGGCATGGAAATAATAGCTATTTACATTAATATACCTGTATAATCTGTTTCAATGGTGACATAACCTGCAAATTTACACTTGGTTCTTTTAAAGTACTCATCTGTTTCCTGTGCTTGTTTCCAAAAACAACGACAAACAAAACCCCAAAACGTAGCTCTATATTTTGCTTTAAGTGAGGAACTATATTCTAACAAAACCAGAATATTTTTCTGCTAAGATTAGTGGGCTGGTACAGTACTTTGACAAAAGCTTAAACGTTAATGTCAACCTTTATCATTATCATAATCATATGAGATTTTTAAGGGGTTTTACTGCGTTCAGACGTAGCATTCAACTAATGTTATTCATACGGTAGTGAATTGCTTCAGTGACCTAAATCAATGGCTGATATGCCCTTCTCTGTCTCTGAATATCATCTTTCAGTGTCTCAGAGTGTGCTACTGAAATATGCACCCCTTGACTTTGTAATTAGATACTATCAGACTGGCAGGAGTATCTGCTGTCCACTAAGTCAGCTGAGGCAGGAATCTAGAGCATGTTACAAACCCTGCACCAGAGATGCTTCAGTGAGAAAATGACCTAAAGAAAATGTTAGGCAAGAGAAAATGTGTATACTTAGGCATATGAATGTATGCACATACGTGCACACATGTATATGGTTTTATAGGTGCTTGCATTTCTACAAGATTTGAATTAAGCTGTTCACTTAATAATTGGTTTTGCAAAGCTAATAGCTTGAATTAGGATCAGTAATTAAATGGCAAGAAGAATTATGGTCTCACACTAATTTTCTGATCACAATCTGTTTTGGGCTTTTTTACTTTATTTTCGACTCAGGAACAGAAGAGAACAGCTATAACTTTCTTGTTGAAAAAAATCTGCAGAAAAAATAATATCAATTTAAACATTTCATTCCTGCAAGATTGAAAAGCTTTTATTAGCTTTTGAGTTTTAAAATACTTTCAAAATGTATACTAAGGCAATGAATACTTTCTGAAACATTATTTTAAATTAAAAGCTATTACCAAAATGTTTCAAGTTTTTTCTATATGCTACTTAATCAGAACACATTTATTTTCCAAAATTTATAGCTTTTAATGAAAAGCGTACTTTTCATCATGTCACTCTTCAGATGAAAACATGCAACATTCTTTGAATGAGATGGCTGGAGATTGAACGTCTATGTTCCAGTGAAAACTACAATATTTGCCATCACAACAACATAGTACAATGCCAATGAGGCTGTGAACCAGTCCCTTCTGTCTGACACTGTCAGTTGCCTGGTTTAAATTAAATGTTTAGTGACATTTTTCAGCAAGAATTGATTCACTGGCCAGAAGATCTCTTCCAACATACAGACCTCATGGACCAAGGTAAAATGTTTTTCTTTGGCAGATAAGATGTATTTACACATACAGGAGGAACTGCAAGTGATCCTCAGCTGCAGTGTGCACTCTTGGTATGAAATCACATTCCCTTCCACTTCATTGTTTGCACTTCCAACCCTTCATGGGCTCTCACATAGCAAAGCACAGTGTGCGCTTAGAGTCAGGTTTAAGCACTCCCTTAAGGGCTTTACTACATTAAGGCTGTAGTCCTGTTTGCATTGTCTTCAAGGACCTGGCACTATATCAATTTTCAGGAAAATTCAGAACTTGAACTTCATTAAACTTAGAAAACTGTGTATTTTAGTGGAGCTCAGTAGAATAAAGACTAAATATCTGCAACAGTGTAAGTCATACACTCAAGTCAAAGGATGTACTGACCTCTCAAATACATTACTCCGAAAACACTACATTTTCTCTTGTCCAGTTTTGGTAATTACAGGGACTATAACTGTAGGACTTGGAGTCTGCAACCCCCTGGGACAGTGGTATAATATCACCAATTATCATCCTCATAACCATCAGCAAGCTGGGAAGGCTACAAATATCAGTTTGCAAGTGAGGGCATTAAGAGCTGCACTTCTAAACATGGTAGCCAGTGAGTCTGGGACAGTCTCCAATATAGATACTAGTTTTGCTTTCCCCAAGAAAGTTATCAGGTCACTGTTTTTTCTCAGCTTTTAAAACAGCACAAATACTTGCGTTCATTTTATCTGCTTGTATTCTGGCACTCACCTTCCCCACAAACAGCAGCCGCAGGAATATGTCCATTTCCAAAAGCTGTATAGGAGTGCAGGCTCCTCTGGTTGATTGAGTGTCCCAACACAGGGCACGAAACATGTCATTTTTTGCTGTTTCATTTTCAGCTCTGAGGGGTTGTTAGCAGTTATAGAGAAGGGCTATGATCCATCAAGAACCTGAATTCTTTTATTTTATAACTCCTGGGCAACTATCATCTCATCTACAGACCCACCACATACTGCTGATTGTTAAATAGCACTGTTTTACTTTCTTAAGGCTGGCATGCCCAAAATTGTTCAACTGCAGTATAAAATAGTTGTAAGATTTCATTATACCTAAGATATTGGTATATCCATATATGTCTGTAATTAATTTGTAACTTTTCAGGTAGTGTATCAATTTTAAGGGTGTCAGGTGAAATTAACAAAAGCAATCATAATATTGCATATGAAATTTATATTGTTCCTTCCATCTTAAAGAATCCAAAGCCATGTTATGCAAAAATATATGGGGTTTTGATAATATTATTATCAGCAGTCAAATCACTTGACTGAACAGTCAAAAAAAAAAAGGATGCCTTTCCATCCTCTAATACCATGTATATGTGTGTTGTGACCTTTTCTGTTCCTCAAATGACACAATATAACATCTTACCTTTTTTTCTGCTGCTGCAGGCTTTCCCACATATCCTCTGGCACAGATTGCTCTTCAAAGAATGCCAAAGTGTTTTCATTTCAAAGCAGAAAAAATACTTATAATGCCATAGCAAGGGAGTGCAAGGCATGACCCTGCCTCTCCCTGCTCTTTGTAGTGCTTCAGCTATTGGCAGGTTCAGAAGGTACAAAGACCACAACTGAGCTCACCTCCTAATGTCCTCAGTACCGTTCATCCAGCACACACCCATACAACCAGGCTGCAGCCCGCTCTCAGGTGACCCATGCTTGGATAAGAGAACAGGTCAACTCCCTAAGGTTCATGGTCTCTGCTAGACCCTGATGCCTCCGCTTGAGTAGACTTTCTAAAGTCAAAGTGCCTGCTACAGGGGTGGCACTGACTGGGAAAAAAAGCAGCTCCTGTTCAACAAGGCACAAGCGATGCTGTGGAACAATGCCGGGGTGTTTATTATGGTGTTCAAACTAGTTAAAAGAAGATCTATATGATCCATATCTGTCCACACCTAATTGGATTTTATTTATCAAGTGTTTGAAGGTCTATCAGTATTTTCTTCTTAGTTTATTTATGCCATTCTGTATATGATAGGAATAAATGAAACCTTTAAAAATCAGAAGCAAAAGACAATCCTGGAATTCTAGCCTAGCCTGCGCTTCCCTCAGGAAGAAACAACATTGTGATATAATGCTTGTTTCTATCTTTTGCTTGCTCGCTCCTTATTTCTCTCTCTTCATACTTATCAGTTCAACATCTCCAAGAAATTCTTCCCAGAGAAAAAGAGAGAGAGTCTCTGGGAAGACTCTTGACAATGTTACATAGCTTTGTGGGAAAGGAGAAGCATTTCTTTGTTGCACAAGGACACTGACCACAAAGACTGAAAGGGAGGAAGCAAGAGCTACCGAAAATAGTTTTGTCCTCAGCAGTTCACAGGAGGCAGTAGAAGTTGTCTGAAAAATGAGTGCCCAGCAGTCTCCTCTCGCATCATGCAGTTCTTTGAACTATTCTCTGTGTTCAGCAGAAGAGACCCAAAGCCGAACAAGTTGGACCAAAACCATCCTGTAACATCAGTAAAGCTACTTTTGGTAGTCTTGCATATGTGGCATGCATTAAGATAGGTAACAGCTGAGCTGTTTACACTAGTTGAGTCTTTCTATCTTGTATACTTTACAGGTCTCATTAAATTAGTACATCTCATCTTTTTCTTTCCAAAGGAAATAAAGCATCTTCAGAGAAATAATAGGGTATTTTTGATCCCTGAAGTATCTTATGCTGCACAGCCACCACAATAATGTATTTTATAGCTGATAAAATATAAGCATTTAGGGGATCAAACAACATCTCAGCAAAGTATTGCCTCTCATATCCCTTTTTTTGAGCAGCCAATTGCATCTATTCATAGAGAGTAATAGAAGAAATTATTAGAGCAAGGAGTAATAATGGCCAAAATATTGTCCTGGAAACAACAGATGTCATGAAATTACCCAAATGTGGCTTCTCTTTTTCAAGCCCTCAAACATCATCCTGGTGTATTGTGAAAAACATTCAAATGATGCACTCCTCATCAAATACTGAGTTTGTCTCTATTAATGTAACTGCCTGAAATGTTCCTTTTAAGTGAAATATAATTACAGTGTTAATTAACAAAATGCTGTTACATTATCCTTATAATGCTGTTGAAAAGTCTTTCACAGATAATTCACTGGTTGTAGCAAGAAAAAAATTATGAATATTTCCTATTTAATTGACTTTATCTCTTTTGTTTTTTCATTATTTAAAAATCCTTTGTTGTTGCAGAGATCTCTGTGATTCAATTTGCTAGCATCCTCCACTCTCATCATCCTCCTAAAGACACCAAGAAAAATACAATGTTAGGAAGCACAAAGCAAGTAGCGATAAACTATTAAAGCCAGACAAATAGTCCCACAGGTAATCTTTTTAAGGTTGGCTTGTACGGAATTTGGATTGCCAATAACTTTGAAACTTCCACTACCACTACAAAGACAATCTGTATGACATTGTACATATCAGAAAAATCTGACACATAATTCAGGTCAGTGCAGTTCTCTAATCAGCTAAAGAAACTGATTTCAGAAAATTTTCATCAACCAGCGCAATCACCATGCAAATATAATATGCATTTACTTTTTCAGACAGATAGATTTAGTTCTTTGCCATTTACAGCAGAAAACTCCCAGTGCAATTTTAGGGCAGCAGTCAGGAAACATCCAAACCAAGTTTTAGCAAGGCACATGATAACTTTCTCCTTCATTTGCAAATTCTGCTTTGGGAACTTACACCAAAATAGGCAGTTGAAACATAATATACTATCTGTTAGCCTTATTATAATATGATCTCACCTAAAAAATGTGACTCTGGACCCAAATATCTCCTGGATTAATTAGCACTTAAAATCAGAATTTGGGCTATGTCCCATTGTTTTAGTTTCCTGAGTACATCAATCATTATAAGAAATGGAAAGCATTACTCTAGCACGATTATTTTAAATCAATTAGTTTGACTAATCATCCAGACACATTTGGAGTTTTAGCCAGTCCAAATTGATAACTAGGATTCAGCACTATAAAAGTAAGCCATTCAAAAGGCATTCACTATATAAAGTGAGTAAAACTGCAATATTTCCTAGACTACAATACAGAAAGGAAACGTTTGATTATCTGCTATGTTTGATAAATGGCTTTCAGCTGAGCAATCCCAGTGGCTATATAAACAATTACTCTTTGTTTGATGTAATCGCTGGATCAGGAAATTGAAACCTATACTTCTGCAAAATTGTGTTACAGGAGATGTAAGCCCTCTGATTTGTTTCTTGGGTCTTCAGCTCCATAAAGCAAATGCTAATTACAAATGCTTATTAATTTTTAATACCACTTCTTAAGAAGTAGGCTATGCCAGTCAGATACAGATGAGAATACGAATTCGGGAAAATTCGATGGTAAAAAACACCAACATTTTGCAAAACTTTAATTTCCTTTGTGATCAGGACTGAAGTTCTGGTAGAAAAATATGCTAGAGTATGTTCTTCTGGGTAAAACAAGGTTTGGAAAAAAAATCACCACAGATATGGTGAAAATATAGGTATTTGTAATTAAGTTGTAATAAAGAATGAACGAAAGGATTATTCTTAATGTTGGTCACCAACAGGTGTTTTTGCAGTACAATATTAAAATAACTATTTCCTTCCATTCATCTGCCTTAGCCAAACCTTCTGAATTCAAGCCATTATTGAAAAGCCATGTTTCCCTAATCTTTTTTCCTTTCTCTTGACTTCAGAGAACTGACCAGATTGCAGACTAAGCTTCCCTTCCCCTCCATCAAGCCTGATTGCTCTTCATCTCTCTTCCAGGTTGAAGTCATCTCTGGGGACTTTAACACTCAGTTTTCCCCAGGCCTCCAGGAGAGATTTATACTTACTGTATCACTGCCAGCATGCAGAAGCCTTTCTTCTGCTTCTCACTTTCTGCTTTATTCTCTCAAGACAGAGCACTTCGCTGCCACTCTTGACATTTCTGGCAGCTACTGAGTGACTGATTTAAGTGCAGCCCTTATCTTTTCATAAGATTTACAAAAGGTCAAAATTACAAGCCTGTGCTGCAGACAGGCTGCAAGAAATGCTGGGAGCTGGAGATTTCCACAGTGCCAGCTCAGAAGTAGCCAGCTCTTCCTCCCTGCCTTTCAGCAGGGCTGAGTGTATAATTAATCAAACAAAATGGATCAGAGGCCCACAGAGGAGACACACTACTAAGCAGATAGGCCTCCCCAGATCAAAGCTAGGAGCATTTGCGGTGAACATTTTCCAGGTTTCTGGACATATGTTACGTGCTGAAAGTGTCACACATTTCTTATTCTTTCATATGAAGATCGTCACCATGCATTGCCATGGAGCACGTATAATGCCAGCATTTCAGATGAGCTCTGCCTTTCTGGTGCAAACTAGCACCACAAGCTAACCTGGGAAAAGTCTGAGCCAAAACCTTCAAAGCTTTCTATTGGTTGCAAATTATGCCTGGAATGTGCTAAATTCAAAGCATCGTTTCCCTCTCTGGTAGGTTTGTTAAGGAATTCTGTGAATTCAAGTGAACACATTACCTAATTATCTGAACAAGCACTCTGAAAATACGAGGTACTTAAAATCATTGCAGAGAATCTCCACAACCGTCACACCAGCTTTTCAGGCTCCCAGACAACTTTCCAAACATCGATAATCACAGCTCTTCCATTCCCTCCAAGATGTCTCTGTGAATTCATATAGCAGGAAGCTTTCTCCAGTATCCCATGGATAAATTCTGTTTTTCTCCACAAGTACTTATCTCCTGAATTCCATCTACAATATCAGTGTTCGTATTTTATTCCTCTCCAGTCTATCCCCTTTATTCACGGACATGGACCTTGCATAACTACCATCTGAGATTTTCTGCAAACTAATTACTTGGAGTATCTACATCCCAGCCAGTCTCATTTGCCATGATCTTGATTTCCAGTAATTCTTCTGGCTCTTGGTTAGCTTCATCTTTTCAAGTACCTCTGCAGCATAACTTGACAAGGATGCTACATAATTTTGCCCTATCAACTTCACTCAGCAAGGTTTATCCACAGATACTTAAGTTACCTTTATCATCTCAGAGAAGGACCTTTGCTTCCCCCACCAACAGCCTCTTCTGTTTTACCCATTTACTCCCAGCAGCCACTCATCATAGTTTTCTGTTTCACTTCTTGCACTGTTTGATGTAGGTTGAATTCCTTTAAAAACCATCAGATACAAAGTGTTCGCTAAATTAATGAGGTATATGACTATATGTAAATAATTTGCACTAAAATTCACATCCAGTCACCAGAAAACATGGTAGCTATGAAGCATGGTGGCATATCAGTAGTCAAACTGCAACTTTCCACTTCTGCAAGAATATTATTTCTGGCAGATATGGTGTGTGTTGTGACAGGCCTGATATGGTTGCGATGCTTACAAAAACATACAACACTGTTGTTGCATGAATTCTGTGACCATTTGGAGGTCTTTTAATTCAGATCTAAATTTTGGCCTGTACTTTCATCGCATATTAGACTCATTTTGGCTCCAGTAGCATGTTTGATCTATGCAAAACTAAGGTGCCATAGCTTTTAAATTATTCCAGAGAGTGTTTATGATTGTGTTACATCAACGTGAAAGGAAAAGAGCTGAATTTCTACTTTGGCTGTTTGCAGCTGTTTACCTAGAGAGTTTTCTGAGAACTATGCCCACAGAACAGCAGCATAACAGTTCATGCAACGTGTCTTTGACATGAAAAGTATACAAGCATTTTTACACATCTGGGAAATTGAAAAGTCAAACAAAATGTGAAAATAAAAATGGTAGTTTCACAATGTATCATTCATACCAATTTTCTGTGTCTACTAACAGACAACATGAAGTTAGAGAACAGGCAAATTGGAATGTCACTTTTACTTCTCCAAAGTACAGAAACTAATTAATGTAAGAGAGAGGGGGGAAAAAAAAAGTTTACTGCATGTTGCCTAAAGAAATGCTGCCATCAGTAAATTAAAAATGTATGGCTTGAGCTGCATAGCATCTGTCTGCCAAAAGCGACATCTGTAAGTAGTGTGGAAGACCAGAGAAATGAAACAATAGAACACAGATGGGTCATGAAAAAGAATGTTAATATTAATTACACAATTCTAAACAATGTGTAAGCCCTGGAAATCCGAGAATAAGCCTCTGTTCTCAGAAGAAGATGTGTCCTAAGTTACACCATTTAATTTCCTATTGTTTAACAGTGGTGACTTACTACTTAGTGAAAACAGTTTTATGTCAGAGTATAAAAAATATTACTCAACCTTTGATCAGTGTTTATTTCACCTCTATCTCTTTATCACTAACAACAGGGAGAAATACACTGAGTAAAATGAGATTTGAACTTCAATAAAATGGAACTTTTCTCAAGTTTGAATACGTTGTTCAATTTCTATACCCAGTTTTTCTGGGCCTTTCCATTTTTCTGGTTATAATCAAAACAAGACGAAGGCCTGGAAATAAGAGAAGAGAGCATGTAGATCAACTTAAAAGAATTCTGACTGGCACTCAGTGTTTGGTCACTTGCCCCAAAGGAACTATTAAATGTGACTAGCTTTGTCTATATCTAATTGTATGTATGAAATACCTGAATAAATGACTAGTTATTTTTCTTGCATAGTTACTTTTCTTAATGACATTCACATTTTAATGTTCTTTGGGGCTTGCTTTTTAGTAACATGAGTAGGATTTTTCAAATATGTTTCATCGTCTTGAGAGAGAATGTTTCATCCTGCTACTTACTCAGACTTTGGTGGTAATTCTATTCGTTTAGGTACCATTTCCCATAAAGTCACACTGAATTATTACCAAAAACCAACCAAACAAAAAAAGTCTTGAACATCACCCAGCCCCTTTAGTTGTAGAGCCAAAATCCTATTGTCTTTTGTCACAATAAGCTTTTTCTTTTGTTTATGAATTATCACACTATTCAAGATGTTTGAATCTTTAGTTGCTTATCCAAGTAGGATCATTGGGCAACTTGTGTCCTATTTGAGAATATTCTGTAAGGATGGCTTTAGCCAGAAGCGAACTAAAGCAGGATTTGCTGAGGGCTGGCAGATGAAGGTGTTTGATATGTCGGGTCATGTGGAAAAGTTACCAAGCAGCATGGCTCTGAGTCCTGTTTTGAGCATGCTGGTCCCATCTGTCTGTAATCACTGCTGTGTCACTCAATAGAACATTTCACACTGCAGAGAAATAGTTGTGTTGATCAGCAGCCAATGACTGTCACGAAAATTACTACATCTACTCTGGCCCATCTCTTTTTTAATCGGCAGGAGCTTTGGAAAACCCTGTTTACTGCTCTTTGGCAGGCAGATGAAGGGCTTGTTGTTTGTTTTTTTTTTTAAAAAGGTTGCTATCCATTCCCTCTTCTCTCTTTCATCACTCCCTGACTCATAATTTCTAAAATATTCCTTGTGTATCCTTATACTGCTAGAGAGATTGGTAGATGCTAATAACATAATCATAATAACAATATATACATACATACATGGATCTCTGATCCAGTCATTTTATATTTAACACAGCCAGGTGCAGATTATTCATGCAGTGACCCCCTTTCTAGGTCCCAAATGTCAGCTACAGCTTGGTTAATTAAAAAGCATTAGTGGTCTATGAAAATGAACTCTAGTCTGTTGAGCTTCTTACAAAAGTAATTCATCGTATTTCTGACCAGAGAATAAAACAGTTACCTGGTGAGATCCTGCTTGTGATATTACATGGCTCTTTCTTCTTTGCCAGGCTATGCTTTGTGTGCCAAATGGATCTGTTTTCCAAAAACTTACCTTCAATATACCGGAATATCATAGGAAACAGCAAAATAACCCATAACTTCTTACTTATTTGCATCAGTGTTGCAAATGGTGATTTTTCTAGTGCTAAATACAATCAGCAAGTAAAAAATGGTATTCAAGAAAGCTCCTATCAGTTAGACTTAGCTCAGTTCAAAATTGACGGCATATTCGTTGGCAGGTGGTTCAGCCTTTTATGGATTAATTATACCACAGGATCATTCTGTTTTACACAACAGAACTACTTGTCACTCAGAAAACAACCAAAGAAGATAATAGCATAAATGAAATAAAGTGCAACTCTGGATTGCATTTAATAGCAGAGAAAATTCAAATTGCAATCCATTCTTCACAGTTTACCTTCCTAATCAATAATATGAGAGGGAAGTGCTACATGAAGGCTCACTTTGATTTGGGATATACCCTATAGTTTCCATGTTTGGTAGATAACAAGCTTTCTGTCAAAAGTTATTTTATCTTTTATTGTATTCCTGTGAATGGAAGCTAGAAGGAGATGCACTATGATACTGAAACTCCCAAGGAGTGTTGAACAAAACTGGGAAACCAGCACCCTCCCAGTATGTTTAGTTTACATTTCCAAACTGGCAAGTGACATACTTTTTATTTACTGCTGCTCTATATAATTTAAATTCTACCTGAAAACGTTACTCATCTGGGCTGACATAAAAATAGGTTATTCTGTAAAAAGTTGAAGCTGTCATTTGAACTGTGCAGTCAAGGTAAAACACCAACAATGTTTCAGGTAGACATAGGGCATCCTCTTGCATGAAGCACTTTGCAATCAGTAATGGATTTTGGACAAGTCTTTGAACGAGGCAAAGAGCAAAGTTGAGCTACTCTCAGGCTGACAAAGTGCTGATGAAGTGCTGATTCAGTCCTTACTCCTCAATGAGAGAGACCCTTATCATTCAACATACAGAAGTGATGAAAAGGAAACTCTTGCAGTTATTGCACTACTCTGTTCTCTATTAGCACTGAGTGATGAAGGACCTTATTTCCCTGCTATATTACTTAACCTAATTGGAAGAATGCTCTCAGCTATCTCATTACTTAACAATACCTAGAACTTTGGTACCTTCATCTTCAATCCCTGAGTAGTTAATTACTAGTTATACACTCAATCTCCATTTCATTAGAGATCCATCTGCATTGCACACATATGGTGTTTCATTCCTTTTCTTATGTGATAGATTCCGAAACCAAAGGCAGAGAGCTTGAGAATTTTATGCAGACATAGCAGATGCAAATCCTAGACAGCATAGATAAAACAGCTCTGCCCTAGAAGAGCTTCTACCGTGACTGCTAGCCTTGATATACAAAAGGGGACATATGACTCATCCACTATTTCTGTGTGAGCAAAATAGAACACATATTCATGGAACAGAGTTACAGAGTTTGCTGATGAAAAAATCTAAGGTGTGAGCCCTTTTTTGGACTTTTTTAAACATGTAAATATGTAAAATGTCTGAAAATCAGAATGTAGCAAGTTGTACGCTTTATAACAGCTACTAAATCTGTCAGTCAAAATAGCTGTTGAAGTAGTTATTCCATATATATCACTTCTGCGGTTGGAGTAATTTTTTATCAAGGTCAGTTTGAGCAGTTTTATGCTCTAGTCTGATTCAGGATTTGGCCCAGATATGTATATTCTTTAAATAAAACATAAATTTTTATTCTTATGATCATACTTTTCATATAATAATGTTCTTATAATAGGGCTAAAATCTGTATCACGTCATAGAAATAAATGCATTATGGTCAAGGAATATGACTACAAATGCAGATGCTGAGATGATTGAATTGGCTATCTGCTTTTCTTTCGGAGCAAGAGTTCAATAGCCTTCTTGCACAGATATCATTTAATCCCCTACAGCAAGAAAAATCAATAACATTTATTCTAATATCACGTCTTCAAACAATGCTGAAAATCCATACTGATTACATTTCTGCCAACTGCATGATCTTCTACCAAATGAGAATAGAGACAGGATGAAAGACACATCAGAAAGTTCACTAGACATCTTTCCTTTTTTGACAACTCTTGCCCTTATCTGTTGTGACTTCAAAAGAGAATTGCTAGAGCAGCCGAGGATAAAATTACCTCATTCAAGGAGCTAAATTTTTCAAGACTGCTCCCAGTCAGTAGCAGCAGGAAAAAAAAAAATAGTGTTAGTCAACAGTATCCAAGTGCAAATTTTGACCTGCGAAAGTGTTTTTCTACCCCACAGTCTCTCACATGAGGATCCAAAAGAATATCATGCACCAAGCAGAGATTTTCAGAAGGCCTGACCAGCCAGCAGATACAAAAACCATAGCTGTGATGGCAAAATTTCCTAGACAGATTTAAGTGAAGAGAATTTATTTCCTGAACAAGTCATCCAGGAACTGCTGCCTCTTTTAAATATTCATGGCAGATTAAGTTTGGACTTGGAGGGACTGAGTAACTAGTTATATTTTTGGATCATGGAGGGATTTGGAAGAACAACTGGACTTACCCGCTGCATGTTTGGGAATCTTATTGAAAGCATCAGCCAGCTCCTGGAAAGGGAAGTTCTCAAGATGCAGATTAAGGCCTGTGAAGGATGTAAGGAACTCCAACAATAATGCTTAAAGATCTCATTTTTCACTGCTTCCATCAGTCTGCCTCTTGCAACATGCTCTAACAGGAATTAAATGCTTCACAGCTTCATGTAGATCTGGGAGGAAGAGTGCTTTGCTTTTAGATGTAGTAAACCGAGAACAGGACATGAGCAGCTGGGCAGGAAAAGATCATATTTTCTTCAAAAACTGCAACTTCAGCTGAAGGTTTAGAAACTGACTCCTTACTGTCTTGTGGAAATTGCATGACTAAATAGATTTTTCTTAAATTATAGTCTATGACTGCTGTCGATTCTCAATATTTTCAAAAATAGATAGATAATTAGCAATCAGTAGTTTTCCAAACAAGGCTACGGTGAGTCAATCCCAAAGAAAAATTTCTTCGCCTTTGCATGAGCATTGACTGATTTGCCAATGCAGGACATAACACACCAGGTTGTTACAAACATGTGCGAATAGTGGCCAGTAAGTTTTTCCATAGTTCTTTGTGACAAACAGAGAAAGAATTAGTCTGTGTATGGTATTTCTGCAGTATAGAAGACTTACTCCTCTGACATTACTGATGGATGGTGTCTCTAGATATAGTTCCAAAGCAAAATTGTGCTAAGGTTGTTAAAATGCTTTCCACAATTCATACTAGCAATGAATGATGTTTTTTCTGTCTTCTTTCTTGTCATGTGTGAAATGAGTCTCTACCTCACTGACTCCAGCTGCTCATCTGTGACCATTTCTGTTGCTTTGTGTGATAGAGGCCGTAAATAGTTGTGATGTGGCAGCCTCTCCACAACATAACCACTGTGTCAAGCAAAACCACAAGACTGCCTGTTTGGATGGGAAACTGTTCTTTTCCAACTCCTTTACAAAATCGACAGGCTGGGGATGCTGTCCTAATTGCTATTTATCTTCCAAGTTTCGGAAAAATTCAGTGAGATTTGAGTGTCACACTTTGTACTACCTGGTACTGGATGTTGCAGCAACGAGGAAGGTTTTCATGCATGAAAGTCATACCCTTTTCTCTCTGGCTTCAAATTCCATTCTGAAGCATATTTTATTGCTCTTCAGTTACAAACTTATGCTGCTGCCGAACATTGCAGTCACAGGTTAAAGCTCCAGCCAAAATAGCAGTAACTCTTTGACCATTTCTTTCTTCAAGCTTTTAATCATGTGCCTTGTGTTGGTGTAGTGTGTAATAATCTGTCAATGTGAGCAGACAAATGTCAGAGCAGGCTGCTGACAGACCAGAGCAGTCTAGCACGTGTTACCTGCAAATAAAGCATGATTTCATTTCTTTCTTAGGGAAGGAAATAGCCCTTAATGACACCTACATGCCAATTAAATTGGCAGCAGGTGACTCCTGAACTGTGGTTTTGGTCAACTGCTAAAATACAGTTTTCCTGGGTCATTATAACCCAATACCTGTATGGCATCTGTACATTTATATTCGTCTAGCTTGTGTTTGCAAATACTAGTGTAAGTATTTGCAAATCCTAGTGCAGGACTAAAACAGTTCCGAGATCTGTAAACTAAAGTGAATTGTAATTAACTTATTAGAAAGTATTTTTGTCAATGACTTCCACGGCATGAAATCAAACACTTTAATACCTGCCCTGAGAACCATACCACCAAGGTAAAGATAATTCCTCATTCTTCATTTTTTTCGTGTGTTGCATCCTCATTATTACCATGTATTTGGAATTGCACAACTGCACAGTTATGCAATCTGGCAACAAATTGGCCCAGTGTAGCCAAATATTTGCTTCTATATTTGTAAATGTAACTAAAACATACCTCGTCTAAGACACTCAGGTGCAAGAAGGACCCTTAAGTGTTTGTTCCCAAAGTAATTTATTTGTACACAAAAATCAGGGGTCAATGACCAAGAATGGTGCTAGTAATAAAGCGTGTAGGATGGTTCACATTTTTAGGCAATGTATTTCAGCTTTATGAGTCAGTTCCACAAACTTCGCATATGCTGTGTCAAAGGCATGCACACATTCAGGGGCAAGAGTACACAACAAATGGGCTAGCAGGCAGCCTGTTGCACCACATGAAAGAAAGAGGAATAGTCCAAACTTTTCTTGGTAGTCCTAGTTTTAAGAGTACTTCAGAAGACATTTTCTCATAATTGTCCTGCTGAGTTACTGAATTGAGTTCCACAGCTAGGAAAAAAGTGAAGGGTTATTGCAACTAATTAATGATTAATATTAATCAATTCATCTTTTTCATCTCTGTTGTAAGAGGCCAATTTAGAAAAAAAAATCCTACTGTTAGAATAAAGCAAAAAAAATCCTGGGCTAGCACCCTAAGAATGTTTTTAATAGGCTGTTTACGTAACATTCCTTTTTTTCAAGTCAGTTTGAAGTAAGATGAAGCATCTTCTATAATAATCCAAAGGTTGAGCACCTTATTGAGCAATTGCACAGTGGAACATTACCTAAGAGTCCCAGAGCAGTACATGGGCTTAAAACCAGTGGTCATATAGTTTTCCAGGTCATCTACCAGATAGATAACTAACAATGAGAGGATGGCAAGCATATGTGGTATTTCCTCCCAAAATTCTCAGTTTATGACTCAGTTCAGAGAATTTCCTGAAGCCAATATGATTTAGGAATCCCACATAGTGCAACCAGGAGGCATCTTTTTCGATTTGGCATTCATATTCATTGTCTGAGAAGAAGTACAATCTTTCTTTCTTTCAAAAATAAAGCAAGTGTATTTTTAGATTTAAAGAGAGGGGATGAAGCAAGGTGGCAGAACATGGTTATTTGTAATCTCTCATGTCTTGGCTGCCTGGATCCAGCCTCCTCTCTACCTCTTGTCCCTAACAAGTAAGTCACAGGCTATGAGCTTTTCCAGAACACCCACATGGTGAAGCAATACCATCACCATAGTGCTTGAGAGAGAGTAAGAAACGGAATTCAAGCATGATGCTGAAGCACAGTATTTGGGATGGCAAATTGAGAACCACCAAGCCTGTGTTCCACTCCTGCTCCAGCAACTTATTCACACTGTCTTGTGACTGTCTAATTCAAAGCGCAACTCCCACCACTGCCTCCTGCAGACACGATTTGTAACAAAGCAGCATCTGCTTATGTGCAGTTTGTGTAGGATCTGATCCACTAGGCATGCCCAGAGGACACCTACTACAAGCCCTGCAGGTGGGACAGGCAAAGGAACACCTATTTAGTGGTTCCCTTAGGACATGAGTAGGAGGTAATCGTCATGTCCTGTCAACACTGAGATGCTGAGGCACATGGCCAAGGCAGACTCTTAGTCAAATTTTGATTAATAAAAGGCTTCTGCTACCTTTGAGACAAGGTGGCACCAAAGAGAGGTTTGGAGGATCAGAGTTTTGGAGCTCGACATCTAAGTCCTTCTTCAGAGACTTATGGACTTTTTGAATCCAAACCTAAAGTCTTGATTAGTACTACATATACATGCTCTGTATATACATATTCACTGCAGTATTAAGCATAGCTTCTTTGCTCTGCCTTTTGTCATGCAAAAGATAAGGACAGGGGATGAAACTTATTAATAAATCACTCTGTTCGGGAAAGTAGCCACATGTCATGGACTTCACCAAGGGAACAATTTAATTCTGTTCTCCCTCACAGCCCAGAGCAGCACATCTGCTTTTTCTACAGGCTGCAAAACCTGCTTGGAGCACGGGCACTTAGACCCTAGCTGGGGTAAGCCTGAGACAACTCTGTTCAGTACCAGTCAGCCATTAGAAGTTGTCTTTTATCAACAGAAGAGAAAAGGTGCTCTCACTTCACTGCTGCTTCCATCCTGCACCTATGAGAGTGTGGTTATACGTGAGACTCTGTTTCACAGAGCCTTGCTAGGAAGTGTGTTGGTTTATTCTCTCTCAGGGAAGGCTGGTGTGCATGGATCCAAAACCACCCATGCCTGACCTCTACTGCAAAATGTGTAAAGGCCAGTTCTCAGCCATCTTTCATTTTATGTAGTCATTACCTATGCTGAACGGACAAAAATACTGCAGCCAGTGGGGAAATATCAATTCAGCGTCATAACAATTTTCACTCACCTGCAGGTGTAGATGTGATTCAAGAAGCAAAGCACCTGCTTATTATAACCTCTGAAGTAGAAATATATGTAAACACAGAACAGAAATGTTTATTGACCATGGGCTTGCCTCTGCTTAGCCCCATAGAGTGCACCCAACTGTCTCAAAAACACTGTCCTCATTTCTGGGTCTTTTACATGGATGAAGACACACCAGAGCAAGGATAATTTTGAGGCCATGCAGTGGTCTGAAAGGTTGGACAGGTGTCCAGTACATGCTAAGCAGACTGCCAGCATAAAAGTCTAGCAATGTTGTTTCTTCAATTGTTCATTCAATCTTGGCAGAGTGATAAATGTAACCACAGTTTTGTTGCTAAGCTTCCCAATGTTAAGTGTACTGAAAAGTCAAGACATTCCTTATCTATATTTTTCAAAAATGAGACAGCTAAGTATTTTCTAACTCAAAGCTTGTATTTCACATCAGAGGTTTAGGTAGTTTAAAGCCTATTTACTTATCATTTCAAGTCTATGTCAAATATGTATTTCAAATCCAAAAGCAGCAAACCCTAAAATATCAGAAACAGTCTAATAATAGACCTGCCTGAGCTCAGTGCTTTACAGTTGATTTATATGAGAACATAAGAACAACAAATACCAATATCCAAAGTACTGGCCAACGCCAGGGTCCAGTTAAAAGCTCACAGACCTGAACAACTGCCTTTTAAAATCAGTGTGGCTATTCAGCTACCAGCTCTGGAAACTATCTGTTTTAACTGCTACTTAATCAGCTGAATAAGCTGAATCACTGTCCCATGCATTGTGGTCACAGACCACAGCACTTAGGATGGCACAGAGGGAGTAGCAAAGGGACACTATGCCCGTTCCAGTGGTGATCCAGTTGTCTTTCTAACACTGAATTTTCTGTAACAAACAGAAACCTACTTTTAATAATCACATGTTCCTCTATGTCATTACAATTTTTCCTGTTCTTCAGTAGATTTCAGTGCTACACTTTTTCATAGTTTTCCAGACGTTTTAGCACGAGAAACATATATTGGCATTTTATACCTGAGGAGGTACCTACAGCTCACTGGGATTTATCTCTACCCATATATATGGCATTACTATAGCAAATGCCATGGTCTTAGGTTATGAACAGGTTTCCCTAACATTGCTACTAGGAGGTACAAGCAATCAAGCACATCTTTTCCTTTTGCAAGCTATGCCCATTTGGGATTCACAGGGCAGTATGTATGGATGAGAAATATGAAATGGAATTTCAGGCGATCGCTTACAATCTGAGTCCAGTTCTAGCAGAGGCCTTTGAGTTCAAAGAGTCCAATGATGTTTAAATGTCACAACTGACCATCTACCAAAGAAGTGAGGAGGACAACATCATGACTTCTCCAGTGAAAGTGCAGATTTCTCTCTCTTTTCCCCAGAGTTTTGCAGGTGGTAGTGGTATGTGCTCCAGGGGCTGGAGTGGTATATAACGTGCCACCCACTGTAAAACCTTTGCTAGTACTATTGCACGAAAAGCTTTCCTTAACAGCATTTTGTAGCATCTGCCTTCTTTGGAAGACAGTTGTTTTTGCTGCTGTCTTTCATTTTATTTTCTCTAAGGTATTAGGTAGCCCTACTGGATTGTAAGCTCTTCATGTCCTGCTCTGTATTAACTTTTCCAGGTCACCTACAAGTAAAGAAAGATGAAAGTGAACCCAACCATCCCAGAAGCTCTCCGTCTCTTAACAAATTTCCACCTGACTCTTAACTCTTTCCCATGTCTCTCTGTAAACATTAATAAACTAATTCTTTATCAGGCTGAATATTGACTTGCACTTTGCAACCTTAAATGTTAGCTCTACCTGAGACACCATACCAGAAAATATCATAAAGACCAAGTACATTATGTCTGACTATTCACCCGTATCCCCTCTGACGCAATGTTCAAAAAGGCGTTATTCAGGTTTGTTAACCAGACCTGCCCTTTTGTAACAGACGTCAACAGGCCCTGCCTGACAATGAGATCTGTAGCTAATTTTGCAGAAGGTGACCTTTCAGAGGAGGCAGAACGCCAGTGGAGTGCACAAGTTTGGAAATAGAAGAAAGGACCCACATTAAAATGGTGGAAATGAGGGGAGACCTGTGTAAAACTTTTGTCTGAGCTCCATTTGTTGCACGTTGGGATGGAAACCTGGTCTGGCATGAAACGATCATTGCACTACTTAGTAATATGCAAGACAACCCAAAGATTTTTGTTCTGTGTCACCTGGAAGCCATCATAAGGATTGCCTAGTCATAAAAATTGGTCATAAAGAGTATTACATTTATTTAAAGGAAACAAGAACCATTTCTCTACTAATTTCTATGGGAAAATATAGGAAATATTCACACCCATTCACATTTTTACGGTGTTCTATGTATTAGAAAACAAAAATTCTAGTAACATACAGAAATAAGGCCACAATTACTTTAGATATGCAGAGAAGGTCATTATTCTTCTGATTCAATTAGCAGGTCAGATCCCCAGCTCCAGAGCTGCTGATGTCATCAGTTATAGCGTTTACAGCAGGAGACGATTTCACTTATACCGAGGAGGTACATGAACAGTGACACTGGGGGCTTTAAATCCTTTATGTTATTTAGGCTTTTCAGTAGTGCACATTTCTTGCAAATAAAATATTCGTGGCTGTTTGACCGCAGCACTGCCAGCCCTGTAGGTGGGCCCCCTCTGGTCCCAGGTTAGGCAGACACCCGTCACCATCCCTGCCCTTCACCAATGACCACCAGACTGGCCTCCCACCTTCACCACAAAGCAGAGGATGGAGAGGTGTTACCACAGCAACGCCCTCCACACCCCCCACCAGGATGTAGTTGCCATGTCAACAGTCTCCTTGTGGCGTCTACCCCTGGGAGGGAAAGGCTGGAGGGGTTGCCATGGAAACTGTGCTTCCCTGCAGCATCAATTGGGCTGGACTCTTCCCTGCCTTTCTGCCCCCAAAACACCTTGCCATGAAGCCAAGATAACCATCGGACTCATGCTGCTCTGTCCCACAGCATCCCCATGGCCATGCCAGACCCAGCTCCCACCCATCTGGCAGCAGCTTCACCAGCCTGTGCAGGGCTGGCCTGATGGGAGACTGTTTACTGTCACAGCACTGGAGCATCTCGTGTCTGGGGACACAGTCAATCATCGGACAGACTAATGCGAGTGACCTAGCTTCTCTTCTCAAGGAACAGTGGAAGTGGGAAGTGCTGGTGATGGACGTACTCAGTGCATGGATGTGGGAAGATGTAGCAGGGGATGTGTGTCTACTTGGCAGCAGATATATATTCTCAGGTCAAGCTTGTATCATACAACAAAAACAAGCAAAAACACCTTTTCGTCTAGAAATAGTTCCTGTATTACATCATTTCCTAAAAACTCCAGAGGGTGCGATTTTTTTCAGATGAGTCTGCTGTGGAAAGAAATCGTCTGAACCAAGTCTGTAGAAAGGCCATAGTTAGAAAATGTGGAAAAAATATTTAAAAACCCAAATATTCCAAGGAAAACTAAAATACACAGGAATGCTTTTATCACAGGTATTTGAAGAGAAAATGCCAAAGGTCTTGGCTGCACGACTTAATAAAGCCCAGTTAATGAATCCCTGCATATCCCTAGAATATCTGAACTAAGTGATTTGTTTTAAAGGATCTCATCTATGTCACAAGGAGCATGTGGGGATTTTGGTAACAACATAGTAGAGGAGTTCGCAAATATAGTCTGAAAAATCAGAATGCTTACACCACAGAAAATCTAAAAAAAAACCTAGTTTCAGCCTCACAGGACATTCACATATAGTCAGTGTTTGGCTTCTTGCATACACGTTTTCATTAATAAGTGATACATTCAATACTAAATAAGAAGCGTTTGCATTCACAAATTTATCAGTGCCCAGGTTTTAGGACTGTGAAAAGTTCATGTGCATACTCTGATTACAAATACCTGCTCTGACACTGGCTCTGAGAAATATATATTGAGGTCACCTAGTACTGAATCATCAAAGGGGTAGAGATGGGCTCTCCTCAGGGACAAGGGACTTCACATACATCTTAACTGTTGTTATACATCTGCTGCTGCTCACCTAAGAAAAGTGAAACATGCAACTGCAGATGATCTCACATAATCAAGGGGAAAACTTATAAAAATGTCCAGATCAAGAGATTTTTGAGTTTTACCTTCTAATAGGGACATATTTCTGTCTTATCGTATTCTTGAATGAAGAACTCTTGTTGTTCTCTAAGTGGTATTACTGCGCAGTTTTCTGGAATGTACTTACAGAAAAGTAGAAACCGTTCTCTCATCTCATCCAAAAGGTCATAATTTCATTTGCAGTTGGACAGATTTTGATCATATTTTACACCGAGATCAAGCAGTTCCAAATCAATCTCAAAGCCCACCTTTGTGCTTTGCTGTCCTCTGTGTTCACCATGTAGCATAGAAAATTGGCTCACAGTATGACATAAAAGATGATACGTGAATGACCGTTCTTCTTCACTACACTTCAAACTTTATCTCTGGGCAGACAGGAACTTGTTTGTGTAGAAACCTCAAATCATAATGTTCTCTATGTTACTGAATATATGTCTTCAATCCAGTAGATGCTTAGGGTAAGAACATACAGTTATTTCTGGAAACCAATCACCTAGACCTGCCCAAGCAGAAGCTGCTCAGTTCCCAATATATTTTCCTCATCTGCTTTCAAAACCTGCCTATTTTTTAGCCTTTACAATGCCTGTAGCAGAGAGTTAAGTTTAATTATGTGCAGTATGAAAAACTGAATAGTTTGGTTTCACCTGATAATTTCATTTTTCCACTTTCTTCTTCTGTAAAATATTGTCAATATGAGATCCCTATCACCTTTTAAACCATTAATATTTTACAGGTTATAATTATGGACTTCTGTGCTAGACTTGGCTACATAGTTTTCTGGAGTTATCAGATGGATGTGCCTCCTCTCAAGTCTTCCTGTCTTCTGGCATGGAAATAGTGCTGGCCCTAGCTGTAACTCTGATAGGAATAAAGAAACTTAATTGCAATCAAAGTACATTGATTTCAGTCCATGAACCTTTTCTGAAGAACTTCCAGCCTAAAACTGGAGATAGAAGCAGCAAGATGGCAGGGCCACTATGTCTTCGGCCACATCCATTTATTTAGATGATTCAAATTCATTAGCTTGGTGTCACTGACACTGCGGAAGGAAGCTTTTAGGAGGGAAGGAGGCCGACGAGGTGAAATGGTGCACTCCATGTAGTGAAACATGGAAGAGTGTTTGGAATCAAGATTGGAGAAGAATCCAGACATGCCCTAGTTAACACTTCCTAACTCATATCTATAAATTTTACACTCAAGGACAAACTTTTCACTGAGAGCCTTGAAAGAATGCAAGCTATTGGAGTGCTATGTGATGTAAAGAACAAAAATGAACAGCTAATTCATCTTTGAAATATTAATCTTGCACAGGAACATCAGTATTGACAGAAAGACTGTTAGAATTTAGGTACAATGTAGAGGATAAATTCATATTCAGAAGCAATTAATGTTAATCTACCGCCATTTCTAAATGTATTATGAAATAACTTCATTTCAAAATAAGAAAGAATTTTCAGAAGGTTTCATTTCAATACACAGCAGTCATTATGAATATCAAATTCCCCATGCTGTAAAACTGCGTAAATGCTTTTAGAATAATGCCTTGAAGTCAATTACTGTTTAATTTAAGCAACCATCCTAATTCTGGATTATAGTAAATTTTAGAAAGAGTTTGGTTGCATACCTGTTTCTCTTCGTTTGAATAGGAATGCTTATTAGACTTGCATAGTGCACATAGGTAAATTACATATACAAGCTGAATTTTTTAGAACTTTTATCTTGATTTTTCTGAGGCCTGTATTTCTCAGCCTAAGGCATCAGTATGGTATACACTGTTTCAAATACAGATATTCTGCACCTTCTACAAAATAAACGGAAAACAGACATTAATAAAAGAGACCTCTGACTAAGTTTCATTCCTGTGAAATTTTCATATAGGAAAACTATCATTGCTGCCATCCTGCATCTAATTTGATCTACTTTGCAGATTAAACACAATGGAATTTGCAAGTATACATATTTACACATAGGGGACAGCAGATAACATCGTAAGCTCCTTAGAACTAATATAATAAAGTGGAAACGTGATACATCCCTGTACAGTGGATCTGTACAGATCTTCAGTTAATTCCTCTGTTAGGTTTCTTTTCTGGTCCATACATGGGAATCACAATATACATATTCCTAGTCAACAAACTTTAAGTCAAATTTGAAATAAAAATTTCACAATCGATTTGGAATGTGAAGATGGTGTGGTCCAGAAAGAGTAAGCAAGAACAGCAATGGGAATGAAGCAGAATTGAATTCAGAGTTTGAGAAACCATGAATGAGAGAGGTTTGGACAAAGGGAAAGAATAATGTGGGGAGTTAAAAGGGACAGACACAGGGCTTGCAGCCAGCAGGACCATATCACCTACCTGAAATACTTTTGCCAAATTGTCAAACAGGGCTTGACCAGCGCTGACTTTATGCTTGACTCCCCTGACTGTGCCATTTTTGCTGAGGATGTTCACTCGCTTTGTACCAAACCCCCTCTCTTTAGTAGCTCTGACTAAAATGAGCAAGTCGTCTTGCTCGTTCTCATTTTCATCGTACTCGGACCCTACGTGTCCGTTCTGCTGCCCATCCACTTCACTCAGCCGGCTGGTTTGGTCGGTCTCTGAGCTGCTGGCATACTCGGAGTCCAGCGAGTCGGCAGCCTCTCCGTTGGTGTACACCTCCTTCAGCACCCTCCCGCTGTGCGAGGACGCGACGCGGAACCGAACCTTCCTCGACAGCCTCTCGCTCTCTGCCTTCATCTCACTTTTAAACATCGCCTCTTCCATTGATATAAGCAGTTTGCATTGTTCCAGTGTGGTGCCCATTGCATTTGCCAGTCTGTCACACTTGACAACAATATCAGCGCTGTTTTCTGTTGACAGGGGATCTCATATTAAACTAAAGAGGGTTCCCAAGAAGCTACAGTGCCATTCTGCAGTTAATAATGGATGCGTCTGTGCTATGGTTACCTTTAAACTAAAACCCGTAAAATGATCCCATCAATTAAATATTAAAAAGCCATAGTGTACTTCTTAGCACTAAGGAAGAAAGCAAGAAAGGGAGAAATTATATTAACTGATTAAAACAAAAATTGAAACCCACACATTATCAACACAATAATAGATATTATGCAAGTTTATATGAATGGAGGTTTTGTTTCCTGAGAAAGGCAAAGAGGACGAGTTTTTTACAAGATCTGCGGAGTCACAAATGTTTACATACATTACACCTGAGGGGAAAATTGCAAAATTCAGTACTGGAGTCAATGATGGGTACATTTCTTTCACCAAAACACTTAATTCCACTCAAACCTCATTCACCGAAGTTTGCTTTTCATATAAGCTTAAGGGATTTGGCAGGGAGCTCTGACTTGATGTTTTGCGATGCCGTACTTTTCACAGACTGACAGAGCAGTGGAAAAGTAATTAGTCACAATTTGTTGCACAGAGCAACACAATGTTATTAAATAAAATCGAGCCACAGCTAGTACCACACAGTAACCACAGTCTCTGTTCTGTTTTGTCAATTATTCAAGTGACTAGGCCAGGGGAACCTGAACAAGGAATAGGAGAAAACTAATTAATTGGGGCAACAAGGGTAAAACAAAGAAAAGTAGGGTAAGGTGGATTCAACCACAGGGGAAGCAAACTTCCCTATCCCAGCAAATCACAAGCAGAGGTTTGCACAGTGTTAGGCACCCAGCTCTAGATGTAAAATTAACAAATCCACGATTGAGGCTTCTGGCTATGTCTACTCAATATCATGCAGTACCACCTTAGACCCCCAAGCTGGTTCTGAGTTTGCACAATGATCCCTACTCACGGCGTTATTTCTGTTTTTTCTCCATTTAAAGTGCAAAGCATCTGTTAGAGCAGCACTGAGAACTCCATCCCCTTCTCACTTTCCTGGTAAACATTCCCTACACACTCTCTACAGCATCATTTTCTCTCTAGACTCATGAATACTGAATTGCTTCCTGCAGCCCGTGACCCCTCGACAGGTGTAGGCATGAAATGAGTCCCTAGATGCTACCCAGAACAGTAACGCCTGTGGTCATGAGCAGCTGCAGAGCTTCAAGCATGTGAGGAGGCTTTCTGGCCAAGATTTTGGAAATGTTATTTCAAATCTTTCAGCAATTAGGTGGGCGTTGCTGTGAATTTCTTTTGGATAAGGGGAATGAAAATACTGCTCTTCAGCCTGAGTAAAATCACAATTTTTGTGACTAAACTCTAAAATTATTTATTTTCCATCTACAAAATGAAACACAAGTGATTAGTAGCATTTTATAATGTTCATTATTGCTGCACTTCTTTCTAAAATGAGGTGATTCACTGTATTGTCAACTACTATTATTGACATGGAAAAAAAATAGGTAAAAGTATTACAAGAGCTAAAATGCATTCCTACTCATCTTTTCAAGAAGAAAAACAGTTTGTACCAAAGCCTGTACCAATATTGAATACAGCTGTAAGACACCTTGTGAAATTCATTTTTAGGAGAGTTGAATCACACTAACATAGCTGCTTGACCACAGGAGTTTTGTTAATAAATACAGTTCATTATTAATGAAAACTGACTTCAACAGTAAAGAACTTTTTAAAAATTCTTTTTTAAAAAAAAATAAAAGATAAAACCCCTGAATTCTTTGCAATCAATTGCCACAGATTAAGAAATCTGAGCTTCTATAAGAGAAATATTTTGCACAACACGTTTATAATGTTTTTATCTCCTCTAATTGCTGTTACAGATTCTTTAACACAGAAACCATTTTATGCCTATTGCAAGTAATGGGAAAGCTTGTATTGCCTACAGTGTGAAAGATTTGATGCTACCTGAGTGATTTGAAAAATTTAACGTAGTGTTGAATAAATGCAGAATTAATCAGTACAACATTTTACAAACACTCCAAATACTGTTAGCATCTTGTTCCCTGTCAGCAGGAAATTACCTCATCATATAGTTTCATGGCAATTCTATTATTTACTGGGAAATATTTTTATGTCTTTTTATGAGAAATGAGAAACTGTATGCACAGTTTTCTCTGCAGAAAAATAGTTAAGCACAGCGAAGAGTGCCCCTTGAGTGAGGTGTTTACACGTATAAGATTTCATCTTGCTGTTTGAGCCGTGGACTGTCTCTGGGCAAACATGTGACTTTGAGGGTAAGAGTAGGCTGCCAGCAGGAAACAGATTACAGACTTTAAACCAGTTCTATTCATGACATAAGACATTTAAGAGTTCAAAGACCTGAAATGCGCATATTTGTACCATCTGCTGGGTGTATGTTCTCAGCAAAGGCAAAAAGGATGGACCATGAGTAGTCACTTCTGTCCCCTCTGTAGAATAAAATTAGTAGCAACTGCTGACACTAACTCCACTCGCCCAGTTTGATGCTGCACCCTGTCAGCTATTATATTTGTGTCTGTCATTTTCTAGCTTCTCTAGACAAAACTATTTTCATTCAAAGCGTTATTTCATTTAATGAGCAGTATCCATTATAAGTTAACGTGTCAGGGTTTTGCAGTAATGACATATTTCTTACCCATAATCATGACTCTTCCTAAATCATTTGGATACTGTTAGGTTTTGTTTCTACTTGGTTTGGTCCTAATGTTCTGCTTTGATTAATCTGAGGCCAGGGGGCCCAGCAAGCATAAAGTCGAAGCACACAAAGAAGAAAAAATATGTCACTATAGAGATTTCTTCCGAATAGCGAAGCACCCTGTAATAAATAAATAAATAACTAAATAAACAAACAAACAAAGTGAAACCTGGATAGAAGGTATTACATCTATTGCCTCTTCTTTGACTCTGCCTCATCTCTCAAGGAACTGGACTAGCCCATTACCTTGATGTTATGCCAAAGAATATGGTTTCCAGTAAAAGCCTCACATAGTATCACATTCAGATTTAAGGAAAGGAACAAAGAAGATGATGCTTCTGCTAATTGTTGACTTTTGATACTTCTTCTTGACACAGTCAAGATAACAGTACTGGATGAAGCCCAGGGGACAGACACTGTCTAGTGCAGCCTGAAAGACAAATGTCTGCTCTGAGGTAGACATCTAAGAATCTTCCAGACTCCAGGCAGGAAAGTGCCTGCAGAGGGCAATTCATTGCATTTTTCTTCCATAACAGAGAAAGTAGAGAAAGTCTGATTAATAAGCTTAATCTGAACACTTACCTTTTAAATAACCGATATTAGGTCAAATGAGGCAAAGTCTTTAAAACATTTAAGATTAAAGCTTTGAACTAAGCTAAAGGAGCAATCACATTATGCCAAGTGAGACCCTTATAATTGTATCAAGAAGGAAAAAAGAACAGAAGAGAACAGAAGGAAATCCTAGTCTCATTGATAACCCTGACACAATTTCTTTAATATGTAGGTGACATCTAGCTGTCAGAGTTCATCATATATATATACATATACATACTTCAGCATCTTATACAAGTAGAGAATCTGCCATAGGCACTCCATTTCTGTAAGTTTACAGCACTAGCAGCTTCACCTCAGGAAAGGATCATCAATCAATGACATTCAGCTGTAGCAAAATGCTTGAAAGAATATCTAGCTGTGTATATTAAGCTGCAAAGATTATTTGCATTTTGCTAAGGAAGAATGTACCATTCCCAATTACTGTAAAAATGGACCTCATGACATTCCCATTGATCAGAGAATAAAAGGCCAAGGTATAAAGAACTGTTAAAATTGGTAGCATTAACATACTGATAGCCAAGAAATGAAACTCAAATCATGAAAATGAGACTTTTAGAAGAAAACAGATCTCCAAATAAGAAACGGACTAGGTTGAAATCAACAAATGCCTTCTTCCTGTCTGAACATGTGACGATTTTAACAGAGCAGTTTACCTTATGACAACGCATTATACTCTCTGTTTTGATGTACAGTGCAAGTGGGGCCATTTTGCCTTATGTATTTGTGGGTTACTAAATATACATAGCAAATCTGTAGGCTGATTTGATACCATTCACACTGGTGTAACTCATCATTAGACAGACGGCAAGAATTCACAGTGATATGTCTTGTGATACTAATTTTTCTTCACTCTACGAAGTCTGCCTCTAACTTTATTACACTGGTAGTAATTGGAAGCATATTCCTGTAATCTCTATTAATGCACAATTAGCAGAGCAATCATCAGGACCCAGATATTCAAGAACCCTAGATTTTCCATCTATTGATGTGAAGAAGGTTTTTTTGGTTTATAAAAACATATGTGAAAAATTGAGGTTTTTTAGTCTGCTACAAGTAAGTAAAATCTGTGACTAAGGTCCTCTAATACTTTAGAGATTACAAAAGCAGATGATTTGAACAGTGAATGCTAAAATTGTTTATAGCTGAGACAGATTTAGTGCATTTCCCACTTGCTCAGAGAAGGAATATTCCCATTTGCTAAGCTAGCAAAACATATATCTATTTTCTGCAGGTCCAGAATAACATTTTAACTGCAGTAAAGTTCAGGAGGATACACAGAGCATGTCCAGGTACCCATGAGGGAGCTCTTGCATCTGACAGTTGTTTGTCAGGCGTGGCAGCTGCTGAACAGAAACACTACAAATGAGAACAGACTGAGAATGCTGTTGCTATTATAGTGTCTAATTATTCATATGACAAGTGCTTCACACTGTCATTTATTTTTATTTGTAAATTCCATTTAAACTCTGTTAAACAATTGTTAGATAGAATGTCAGCTTTCTGTGTCTGTGCTTCTGTTTACATTAGTGAGCTGGGTCCACTGTTTCTTCAATTTATATAATGAAGGAGTTGAATGAGGAAATCAACACATCTATCTGGGCCATGCACATAGGTGCACAAGGAGGCAAGAGGACATATGTGATCTTTCTGCTACCCTTTTTGCCAGGGGTAGTGGAAAGCCTCCAATTCCAAACTCTTTAGTGAGAAACGCTCCACATTTTATCTGAAAAGCTAGTCAATGACTGTAACCTGAAACTCACAACCATTTCAGCACAGTTCTTTCATTGTTGCTTTTTCCTCAATAGGTTTCCATAGGAGCCAAGGTGCTGAGCTAAACACAGAAGCAGAGGTCCATGAAGAGCATCTTTCTTTATGAGGTAGTTCAGTTTCTGCTGAAAACTTATTTTGTTTGTTTACTCTGAACAAAGTCAAAAGCTCAGCTCTTAAATATGTTAAATATCTGAGTAATATGAGGCACAGACCTGTTTTCCTTCTTCAGGACAGCCTGTCAAGTACTTTTAGCCTACTGACTACAGTAGTAAGAATAGTGGCTGCAAACTTTGACCCACATCACATGGCTGATAACAGGTGTAATTGTTTATTTATTCTCTTACACAGCCAGCCTCAAAATTCATTGTTTGTAGCTCCCTTTTTTTCTAGTCAGGTAAGTGGCCACCATGGGATGTGTGTAAGTGTTAGCTCTCTCTTCAGAAGGTTTAGCCAGTAGCTGGCCACCTGAATTTTCAGTGGTCACAAATTTGAGAGTCTAGAATAGGATTAAATTTATATGCTGATCTCCATGTTAAGATCTTTGGTATTTTTTTTCTTTGTTCTATAAGAACAGGTGAAAATAGTAAGAGGAAAAATATTTCCATTATAGCAGTAATTTGTGGAGGAAAGAAAACTGCATTATATTAAAAAAAAAGTTTTATAGACATGATGCATTGGGAAAAAAAATCTCTAATTCAACAAAGAACAAAAAAGCATGTCATAAGAGGTAATTTCTCAGGCAGACTGCTCCCTCGTACAATGTACTGGCTAGATATTAAGGTAGACATTACGTTCTGTCTGCCCAAGTAGCATCATGGTCAACTGTGAACCTCCCAGTTTGTCAGGCCACATATGCAGTCCAGACATGTCCTGCTCTGTGTAGGATGAAGAACAGACTGTGCACCTCAGGACCAAATCACCTCCCAGCTGAGCACAACAGACAAGTCCCAGAGAAAGAGGCCTGGATGCCAGAATCTAGCACAGAAGACATATGAGTGTCGCTGTCAACTAAAAGGTTACTAGGCTGTGGAGCAACCATTAGAAAAGTATGACAAAAGCTGCTTTCTGTTTGATGATTGTACAATGGCTCTGCTTGAGCCCGTCTTCGATTTGGTTTACTGACATTAATATTGGAAACTATAGGTGAGGCTGTGTTGCAAAAGAAAAAAACTCAAGATTAGAAGACATTAGTGGTAGAGTAAAATATTTGTATACATTTCTTGTAAATTCTGCTTAAGCTTCCTAAATGTGAAAATGCGCTCCCATCGTTTTGTGCTGTTTATAACATCTTTGTTTGAAATCTGGCCTAAAATCTGACAGTCCTTCTCTATCAAATGTCACAATCCAAATATTACCAAAGATTTGGAAGAAGAACCTACTACAGGAAGCATTGATTCACTAGGAATAATATTGTCTCCTGTACCCGTACTGCATATATCGTTTCAGTGACAAAGAAACAACCAAGAAATTTAAAAAGAGGTTTATTCTTTGCTTGGAAAGAAAAATGATGCTCAGACTCATGATAGTTTTCAAGGTTAATTTTCAGGGACTGAAAACAGTCCCTTTTCATTGTGAACAAAGATGAAAAAATCAACATGAAAGCTTTAGAGAATCATTTCCATGCTCAGAGCTCCACATGAAACAGTCTCAGTGGCAGCAGGGATACCTGAACCCTGTCCTGAGATTCCTCATACATCTGTTTCTCTTACCTCCCACTAGAGACATAGACCATCTTTCTGTGTTGAGCTTGTTGTTGAAACATGAAAATAACGCAAGTACAGGAATTAAAAGGATCTGGCATTCACTTGCATTGGAATAAAATAGGTGGAAAGAACTAACACTCAAGAGAAATTCAATTTATGTCTGCTCTTTCTCATGTTAAGTATGCCAAATGCATTTTCCAGGCTATCCATGTTCACAGATAGTATCTCTGAGTAGTATCAGCTAAATAAAATTTAAAACGAATTCTATCAAACTTCTTTCATCTTTTGACTCATGAATTCTTATATTCATATGTGTACCAGACACAAAATCCTTATAATCCTTTTTATAAGTTTATATGTTAGCTGTCCTGGTTCCAAGGGGGATATAGTTAATTTTCTTCCTAGTAGCTGGTATAGCACTGTGGTTTGGATTTAGTATGAGAAGAATGTTGATAATACACCGATGATTTAGTTGTTACCAAGCAATATTTATAGCAAGTCAAGGAATTTTCATCCAGAAGGCTGGAGATGCTCAAGAATCTGGGAGGCACAGCCAGAACAGCTGACCCAGGCTGGCCAAAGGGATATGTGATATCATATGATGTCAGACTCAGTACATATTCTAGGGGAAGAGGAAGGAAGCAGGGGATGTTCAGAGTGATGGCATTTGTCTTCCCAAAAAGCTGTTCTGTGCAATGAAGCCTGGCTTTCCTGGAGATGGCTGAACACCTGGCTGCTGATGGGAAGTAGTCAATGAATCCCTTGTTTTGCTTTGCTCACATGTATGGCTTTTGCTTTACTTATTAAACTGCCTTTATCTCAACCCATGAGTTTTCTCACTTTTACCCTTCCAATTATCTCCTCCAAATAATTCCATCCCACCAGGAGGAAATGAACAGGTGGCTGTGTGGTGCTTGGTATCTGGCTGAGAGGAAACTGTGGCATAGGCCTACATGTTGCTTTTAATATTTTGGATAGAATCCAAATAGATTGTTGAATGCTGCATTGTTAAATTTTGGGTGTGGTCTTCTTCCTCTTGAGCTGTTGTGTTCTGTTAAATAGCTGCTGAGCCTTACTGCTAAGTTCTCAACACTTCATTAGTGAATGACCCTATTTAAATATATCTCTTAAATGTTCCTTGGAGACAAGAAAGATTTAATTACATAGTTTTACTAGAATTACTCTGAGACTCTTATACAGAAATGGAAAGGATTTATAAGTACTATGAGTAGGCTTATGTTTTTAAAATTTTATTCTTAGATTATGAAATTTTTTTCAGGTCAATTTAAATCCAACCTGGGTTTTAGGATAGGTAATAGTTATTTTGGGACTTAAACTCTGAGGGGATAAATGCTAACAGCATAAGCAGCCATTTTTTGGTCAGATTAATTCTTCTGTGGGAGTACTTACAAGTTCTTGCAGACTGTATGGAAATTCTGTTGATGAGCATGCAAATGTCTACCAAAACCCTACATCTGACTTGAAGCACAGATGTATGCCTCTCTCAAATACATGACTACTAGTGGCTTAGAATATTATTTTGGGTTTGTGTCTCTGGCTTTTGCAGGAGAATATCATATTTAGTCCTTTCTTCCCATCATTTTTTTCTCCTTAGAAAACCACATAGCTATTGTGATCATACACAGTAGATATAATAATGCAGCTTAGTTCTCATTTCACAGGTGGGAATAAGAGTGATGAAAATAAGATAAATGACATTCATTTAGTGTCATTGTTACTAGTTAATGTTATTGCTAGCATTCTTTCTAAGGGTTTATTTTATTCAAAACTTGATAAATCCTCATGTGTTTTTTGTTCTCCACATCTTCATCATTGCTGAGAAAAGAAAGAGTCCAAAATCTTGTGAAGTTGGCTTTTTCCAACTGCTGTTTATGTACATAACAGCAGACTGACTCCTGTATAAGGAAAATGATCTGCATACATTGTGATTTCCCATACGGCCACTACCTGATAAGAAAAGTCATCCAATCCCTGGACTGCTGTGCTATTTCTAATTTAAGATAGAGTGGATATCAGTTTTGGTGAAGGAAATATTTATGTATATACAAATGTATTAAACCCTAGATGGAAAGAAAAGGATAGCATTTCATACAGCCTTCAGAATAACAGAAACATATCAGCTTTGTCTTGTGTGCCCCTGAGGAAAGCTTAATAGCCGTGACTTCCCAAAGGTGAATCTTTATGAGACCTGGAGCCATACATGGACACAGAAGAGATGAAACCAGTTTGACTTTTCTACATGACAGTGACCCATAACCAAGAGTAGAAGTGAAAAGAGAAAGATCAGGTGGAGGGCAGGGGGTTAGGGTATTGGGTTTTTTAACGGCTGAGCTAATTGCAAGAGAGATGAATCATTAAGTCGTTTAAGCTCTGTGGATGCCAGCCACCGAATTGAGAATCACCTCACTCCGTTTGAATCTGGCAAACCCTTACCATGAGCAGGGAAATAATGTCAGCAAATGCTTGTCTGGACTGACTGATGAAACCATGCTGATGCTGGGTGAAATCACAGGCCTTCTAGCAACAGAAATTCAGAGTTTAGTCAGTGGAAACAGAGGAGCTTGGACTGGTGATTCACTCATTAGCACAGGTATGTCAGGTACCATCAGCGCCGTTGTCTGGCCAAGGCTGGCACGCAACAGCCCCAGGCAGGTGCAGAGGGGGCCAGAGGGGCAGAGGAGAGACACCTTCCTTCTCTGATTGCTAAAACATGTGGGTTTTGATGTATAGAGGAAGGAAAAGCTTGGGAGGACAAATTATGCTTTCTTCTTTTAGCACCAGTTGCTTCAAAATCATTGGGAACAAATGATGCAGTGCTGTCCAGCTTTTTCCTCACACTTCAGTGCATGGTTGTTATAAACCCAGTTATTCTTGACTTTAATTTGCAGTCACTTCCTTGGGCCATTCATTTGCTATTTAAAACAAGAGATGCAAAAAATTGTCCAAAAGGATATGCACATATTATACCACTGGTGGAAAAAAAAAATGGTGGGGAGGTGGAAATAAGATGGCACCTTCTTTAGGTAACCTTAATCTTTTTAAACTGGAAATCACTGACTTGCCACCTCAGTACCCAGCACTGATATCTGAACCCTCTTTAATAGGTTACTTCATACATTATAATGAATCATATATCTTCAGTCGCATATTCTTTTGTTATTATTATTTCAGCCTTATTGCATTCCTCAGGAAACCAAAGGCACCAAAACAAGTGTAGCCTACATACACTATTCTAACCTTGTTTTCATTTCAGCTTGGATTTTGAGCACTTAGGCTGAGCTAATTCAATTTACAGGCTCATTAACCAGACTGCAAATGAAAGAGGAAGACAGTATGTCTCCACAGGAATTCTCAATGTCAGAACAGTTTCAAAACCCCAGGAGCTCCTGGTGCAGCATCAGTCTGCTTTCTCCTACCTGCGATCCAAAACAAGACCCAACACATAAAGGAAGTGATAAGGAAAATGAAAGGAAGATTGTAATGCTTTTTTCTCCAGTAAATATTGAATTGCATATGAATTTCTCTATTGGCTTCCTGGTCAAACCTTTACAAATAATGTCTGACTTGCCAACAGTATTTTATGCTAAATCACTTTCTTTTTTTCCTGCATGATCTTAAAGCTGTTTCAAAACAAAAGAAATATTTCTTCCTCTCTCTCTGTATCTCTCCCTTTCTTGCTCTACCACTGCTTGTCACAGCTGAGGGACAGTGTCAGTATTCAACACTGTTTCCAGCAGGCAGGTCTGAGAGCTGTGTATCGAGCCTGCCTGTCAGAGCTTTGCAGTGCACACAGCCCCATAATATTATTACTGACCACATGGCAGTTCCACCTTTTAGTTGCAAGATTCTTCCCATGAATGTGAGAGTCCATAATTTATAAAACGGCTTCTGGGTCAGAACACCTTTTGGAAGGGCTTGTTATTTTGTACTGATTTGTTTTGGCTTGATTAGTTTTACTTTAACTGCTCATTTATTATTTCTTTGCTCCCTGGAGCTGAGGAGACTGCTGAATTATATCCGTTCCCAAAGGATACAGCCTTCAACTGAATGCTCATATTTAAACGACTATTTCCTCTGTGGTATGTATTCATCAGAGGCATATTCAAATGCATGCTCTCATTTTATTAGATTCTTACATTTGAAATATGTATTCACAAATGAAGGATTTCAAACCAAATCTTTGGCAAGGTTCAGTGGCAGTCCTGACTCTAAATAAGCTCAGGCGGAACTCAGACTGCCCCATCACGCCACCCCATGATTCTGAGCCCAAGATATTGCCTGACCCACAGCATATTTAATTTAAAAGTTTACCCTTAGTCTCCAGTTAATAACACACACATGCACTGTCTTCTTTTAAACAAACCCTTTTCACAAGCCATGGCCTTTACGCCCAGCAGCTAAATGCCTGGTGACTAACTGTCACCTCCTTGAACGCAAAAGCTATTTCATTGTCCAGAACTGTTGCTGGAACACTGAGAAGCATAATGATTCCTGATAAAATAGGCACCTGGGATGTCTGACACTGCAGTGAATTTTCATAGACATGCACTGTCACTAGAATCTAATTTTATTGTGGCCTCCAAAGACTTGCATTTATTGGACTCAAAATCTCTCTTATACCATTCTACTGGCACTTCTGTTCCAGGCCAAATAATTTGTGAGGTCTCCTTCACAAATTTTTCTGCATCTTACACTTTTCTAGGGCAGATTCTCATCTTTTCTGCAGCAGGCTTTGTCTACTTTCAGTAAGAAAAACCCGGATGAAAGCTAAATCAGCCGGGCAGGTAAAGATTCCTTTAAAATGAGACATTTGGTGGTTCAGCTCTAGCATATACTTCAGATTATTTAAAGAAGTCCTGGCAAGTGATCCAAATGAATCTTAGTCTCCAGTGATATTTCCAAAATGTTCAAAAATCATAAGTCCCCTAAAATCTGCAGACTGAGTAAATATTGTATGATTTTGACGTGTATATTTCTTTTCTCTTCAATTTTGCTCCTGTTGTTTCACCCCTCTGATAGTTTCAACCCTTTCCCCTGCAGCAACATGGAAAGCAACCTCTTTTTCATGGAAGACGAGATTTATGCAATCCTTTTATTTCAGTAGTTGTGCATTTGCCCAGGACCATGTCCAGTCAACTTTTGAATATCTCCACATTTCTGACTCTTTTTCTAAAGATCACCAGTTACTGTGACATTCACAGCAAAATTGCAAGGATTGCTGAATCTAGCCTCCTAGGGTGAGGTGCAACAAAGTGCATACAGCACCTTACATCTCTCTTGAGCGTCCTCAGTACTGACTATGATGTAAGCTATAGGCTAGTAGAAGATTTAGTCATTAAGTCACACATCAAAAGCTGTTCTCTTCAGTGAGAAGAGACCCCAAAACCTGTCATCTGCTAATCCATCAACCATCTGCTTACATGAATTTCTACTGGCAGTTCTTACTGGGTCCCTAATACTGCAGCACGTAAGCACCTAATCTTTTGATAGAATACATTCACAATGAGGTGCGAAAGTCAACCATCCACATTGCTTAACCTGGGAACAGCTGCAGAGCGAGTCACCACCCCTCTCTACAGGAGGATTTGCAATTTAGAGTGATCTCAGGGGTGAACTTCTTCACAGATGCTGGATATAGCTCCATCTATAGTTCACATGGTCCTAATTGTCCTGCCTGATGTTTTAGTGATAGCATTTCAATATTTCATTAGAAACCAGGTTAAACCTTCCTCAGAGGGATGCCCATGTTGCTACAAGGGTAAATGAGACTTGTGAATGCTTGTGTAAACACAATATAGATGCCAGCAGCTAATGGCAAAAGCACTCTGATTTTCAAGGTAACCACATATGTTATGCCATTACTCAGACCCTCAATAATATTCAGGTGCTTCATTCCTACTGAACCAACCTAACTCTTGTATTAAGAGCTGGAGTTTCTAAGCAGCTCAAAGACAGACTACACAACAAGTGTGGTAACATATGGCATTGACCTGAATGGCTCACTGTTAGTGCTCAGGTGGCTGCCCCAGTCTTTCTTGATGAAAAAATTGAATTCTAGAACACCTGCCAAGTTTTATTTTTGTTGTTTCAGTCCTTCTTTCCTTTAAGAATATCAGAAGCATGCAGTAAGCTACAAGGTTAAAGCCACATGAGACAAGAGAGGGTCAAGCAGTAAAGTGGGGCCGCCTTCTGCTCTCTCCCTTGGGTAGTTTGACAGGGGAAGGCAACACAGAGTGCAGCAGGGAACTGAGTTATCACTCACACAAGCAAGCAGGATAAATTTCATATTAGGAACACTAAGGGCAGTTTTTTTTGGCTTTGGAAACTCAGTGATAACATTGAAATACTGCTTTAAAAAGAAAAATTAATTTGTCAAATTTGGAGCAAAAATGAATTCTCACAGAATGCCTTTCCATGGTATTACAAGCTCTGCATTACCATTATTTGTCCATGTAATACACATTGATTATTTTTGAGACCCAAGGATGTCAGTTTTCATGTAAGCAATGCCAACAATTACACAGAGTATACTTTAAGTGAACACTGTAGCTGGAAAAAAAAAAAAAATCAGAAATTTGTATACCTTTGGTTACATATATTTCTGTTACTTAGGACATTACTCATCGTGTAATATTGTTCATACGTCTGAAAAAAATGTTCATTGTGGTATAAAAGTAGGCATATAGTGTGATAATATAGCTTACAAGAATGCCATGATTGTATTATTGAAAAATACTTATCTACTGTAAAACTTGTTCTCTGTAGTGATAAACACCTGATTGGAACAAACATGAAGTCCAAGTTTTGGTTGTCCATGTCTATAGCTGTGACACATGCACATGGAATGAAATGCCTGAATGAGTCCTATTTTCCTTTTTGGAAGAAAATTGTTCCCTCCATGTTGGTGCACACTTGTAACCCTTTGCACTATCCAACATACATGAGATGACTGATTTCAGGAGCTGGTAAGTTTTCTTGGTGCACAGTAAGTGAATTTGGTGTAATCACTTGGAATCAGAAGAGTCTTACTTTGCTCAGAGTAAATTAAAAATGCTGGTTGTCTTAAAAAAAAAAAAAAAAAACCACAACATATTGATGTATTTAATGGGCATATTACAACTTCTTTGGCATGTGGTGTTTAATTTGACAAACTATTTGTATGTATGTTTGTACTTCTGTTTCAGTCTCGTATTTTCTGTCTTTGCACCTACCTTTCTCCTTCCAAATTTCTCCCAACTCAAAACATTTTCCTCTACCTTTCAGGCACCATTAACTAGAAAGTAAAGCAGAAGGAGAAAAAACATTAATTGAGAAAGAATAATAATTTCCTTTAGTTTCATATATAAGGATTTCATTACAAGCAAATATTTCGTTATGACCAACCAATTTTCTGAAATTCAAAATGCATGCCAAATAGAGTAGACAGAGGAGAAACATTTGCACATAGAGCAAAGCTTTTGCAGTCCTGGTTTTCATTTTCCCCATTGCTCTGGTCCACTGCTCAATCTGCTTCCCCCACTCCTCAGCCTCGCTGCTTCGTCTGCTTTCTATGTCTGACCTCCTTGAATGCTGCCTTGGAGGAGTTGAATCTCCACACTACTTTTTTCATTAAAATAAAATTATTCTTTAGAATCTCTGGCTTGTAAACTTTCCACTATATAAATATTTGTGTTCAGTAAAGTCCTGGTTTATTCGCTATATACAGCAAATACATAGTTCCTCTGACTGGAACAGTATAGATTACAGCCAAGTCATTTCCCAACAAATTACCAAACTATGCAATCTACTGTTTCATGATCAATCGATGCTGTAATGCAAGTGATTTCATACTCCTCTGGCTCCTGTAATGAAATAATTTTATTATAGCAGAATTATATGTATTATCCTCAAACTAACTGTACAGCTGAATGTATTATCTCGGGAAACATACATATGCCTGAACTGAGCTGGCCGATGCTTTAACAGTGCTTTCTTTTGCAAATTGTTGACCTGAGAAAGTAATCTGTCTTCAGTGTTTCTAAGCTAGTACTTTAAGAGAACAAGTGTAGTATTTCATTTGGTCTGGGCATTTCAATTATTATTTCCTTTGCTGGAATCAAAAAAGAACCAAAAATTATGCAGGAATGAGAAATTAAGAGATCTTTTAAAATGGAGTTTGAACTGAGGAAATGACTGCAATTCCTACTGATTAAACTAATTTCTTGTTTAAATATTTAAACAATCTGACAAGGCAGATAGCCATTTTTGTACCTAAGGTCCAACACTGCAAAACAAGAGTTGATATTTACATCTTCATTGGTTTAAGTATGTTCTTCTTTGAACATTGTTGCTTCATGGGTCTAACTCAGACCTTCTAACCTGCAGGCTTGAAATATTACTGATGTAAGGGAGTACAACGATTAAGCATTTACCGATTAAGCAATACACTAGTAAGAAAGTAATTGCCTAACAATATAATTAATAAGCATATCACTACTACTTATTTAGTTATATCATTTTGCATAATTATTGCATACAATTATAAACATGTTATCACTCAAGTATTATGAAACACACACAACTATTAATGCTACTGAATTACAGCTCTATCACCCTTTCCTCCCCCTACCACTTCATATTTGGCTGCAAGCCTATGTTTCTTTACTGTACCCCACACCAAGTCTTTCAAACATACACCTCATGGAAAGTTCAGTGGGTTAAGAGAGCTCCCTCCAGCACCCTAGAAGATGGGCCAGCATCCCAGCCCACAGGTCAGCTTCACTAGTGTTTGCAAACATCTATACTCCTACAGAAGATTCATCCCCTCCTGTGTTCCTCACCTGATTTTATACCTTACTCCCAATTTATTTCCAGAGCCACCTTTTTGCCACGCTTGCACCTCCTTTCCTCTGACCAAACTCACCCTTATGGGCTAAAGGTGGTCCAGATCCCTTGCTTGAGTGCACATCTGGCTGCTTTTCACCTATGAGTGCAGTGAATCTATTTTGTAGTTGTAAGCCCTTAGGTGGGGAAGGATCCTTCCTCTTGGTGCTAGAAGTCACCAGCTTCTACCATCCCCCAGAGGTTGCATTTACCTTAAAATTAGATGTGGACACTGCCAGCTTCTCTACTGCAGTTAGGGTCCACAGCCATTTAACCTGCTGCATCTCAGAGAAGATCGTATCTTCCCCAATGCTGCACAACCTGCTCTCTTCCTTCTGTAACTCTTCCACTTGGTGGTACAGCTCCTGCAGGACAGAAGGTCATCTCTCCTTGCATCAAAGAGAGGCCCTAGATCCCACATCTCCTACAAGCTATAGGACTGCATCTGCCACCTGAAGCTCAAGTCTGTACCAAAGACTCTGTCCTAGCAGTGACTGCTACCCAAACACCTCCTAGGGGAAACTGCTCTATCATGTGTCACCACCACAACTAAACAAACAGCTCTTAAATAGGCCTGTTCCAAGCACCAGCTAAAAGGGTGCTTAAAGCCTCCCTAACTGATGGCAGCTGCAACAAGGGCTTCAGTCACTCTGGGTCAAGGGTAGCTGATCACGCTCATTAGAAGCTGCTAGACTTTCCTTGGGGTCTCACTCTTTATCTCCCTTTACCTCATCCTTATTCAGCAGTAGCACGCACCCTTAAGCTTCTCAGGGGTTTTCCAAGCATTTGCCAGTGATCCTGGACCTTGTGTGCAGCAGGTTCAGAAGCTCCTAAATTAGAACCTGGAGACTGACACACAAACTGCTGTATCTGTGGCTGTCTCTGTTACGTGAGTCCTCATAAGAGGGATTACTGAAACCCCACAGAGAAGCTAAAAAAACCTGGAACCACACCAGTTTGGACCAGCTGAGAGATAACCAAGCCCCAAGAAAGTGTGTAGAAACGGGATATCAATTAGATAACCCCAAACACCTGGAAAAGCTCTGTATAGGCAAGCTCTGAATTTGGAGGGAAAACATTTGCTGTTCTGGTTTTTCATTGCTGTTTTCCTAGACCAACCACACTGCAAATCTGAATTTAAACTCTGAATGGGGCATACACTAAATTAAAAGGCTGTTTCTTAGGGCAGTGTGTTGGCAATCCAGTAGCAGAATTACCAGAAGCAATACTAGTAGCAGAAATGGAGCACAGAAGCCCTTGCCCAAAGCTTGACCTACTTGTTATGTTGACCTGATGCTTCAGGTTATCTGGTTGTAGACTGACACTCGGGACAGCCAGAATTTTTAGACTACAGCATGCATCTCTGTGACACACTATCCCAAAGACTTTTCTTTGTGGCCTCACATTTTGTTGTATCCCCTGATGGTAAAGTTATAGTTTGGTACTTACTACATGTGCAGACCTGAAGGCTGTATAACAGAAGATTTTGCCAACACCCAACTAACCTATTGACCACTGAAAGAGAAGAAAGAGAAACCAGAGAAAACATAAGATCGGGCACAGATTTAGAAGAAAGCCTTGTCTCTAAGACTGAGTGGCCTCAAACTTCACTGTCATTAAGCTTTGCAATTTTTAAAAATTTTTTTTAAAATGCAGTGATTGCATGTATGCTGCTATGCAGGGCATCCTACAGGTCAGGTTTGAAGTCCAAGTAGATGTTCATCTACACAACCGCACTGTAGGATGTCCCCATGATCTGTGAAGTGGTGAGTTTTTAGGTTAAAGGGAAATCTTGAGTGCAGATGGTGCTTAAAGTCTCTTACAGCTTACTTGCCCTGTGGACAAGATCAGGCATCTTTCTATCCAACATATCCTCAGGACAGCCATGACAGACAACACAAAAATTGCTGGTACAGTGAAGATGAAGCATTTGCAGTCAAGATGTCCAGCAGCAGAGTTCTCTTACATGCTTGTCTGCAGTTCATTCATTAGGATCTTGGCACAGATGGGAGAAAATTAAACAATAAAGTCTGAAGAATGTAAATATGCTTTAAGGCAAACAGAAACCTGTGGAGACCTATAAAGGGAAATCACTACATTCTCAGCCTCCATTTTATCAATGTTTTGTTTACTATACAAACGCAGGAGAGGCAGAGGTGATGGGGCATTTACTCAGGAATTATTCAGCACCATCTGGCATCTTGAGGTAATTAGTCTGCACTGTACCTCCTTTGGAAACCATGGCAACACTACAATAACTTGTGTTCTCTGATTATGGTATAATAAATAAGAAGTGCCACTGCTATAATATACTAATTAATGCATCCTCAACTGTCCAGCTACTCTATACAAATGCACTGTCCATTATGGGTTTCTTGGTAAGAAGTGTTTGCAAAACAGAAAAATAAAAGGATTCAAAAAGAGCATGAATTTGCTCAATCCTGGATAAAATCAAAGAGAAGCTGGTACATTATTTAATTGATTAAAAATTTCAGGAATCTAACTAATGTCAGTCAACATGGTTTTATGGGAAATAGACCCATTTTTTCAAACAAATGTAATTGCATTCTTTAAAAGCATAAGTTTTGTTGGTTTAAAATAGCCAAGCAGATGTAATCCACACAGCTCTGTAAGGTATTTGATGTACTGCAACACCACAAAATACAACTACAAATCAGTATAACATGGTATCAATAAATTGCATGTTAAAAAGATTTAAAAATGGCTAACAAATCAGAGTGGGGGAAGCCAAACCTCAATATCATAGTTCAACTCAGTGAAATGTAGCTTTTTACATCTAGAAAAAACGAATACAATCTGTGCAGCCAAAATAAATGAATCAGAAAAGTAGTGAATCTGAAGAATATCTCTGAGTAATACCAGATTCAGAAATTTATCTAGATTGTTGAAAAAAAGAATACAAGCTAGTGGATCTAGTATTGAAAAACCCAGTGTTAGAGTACGGAAATAAAGTTCAGGTGTGTGCTTGCATGCAGTGCAGGCAAGAGTGAAAGAAATTATTCGAGATCGGAGAAAATATTCTGGAGCAGAAAAATGTGGACATGTTGCAGCACTGGCCAAGATACCAGCCAGTGTTTGTTAGGCTAGTGGTGGAAAGTTGTACAGCCACAGCAGCACAGTGCAAGCAAGCCCAGCTGAGAGACAAGGGCTATTTGCTCCCTGTGTCATGTTGTCCTCGGTTGCTTCCAGAATTTGTGCTAGTTCTTTAGAATAAGGCTGCCCTACACCATGAACACGTGCCAGCTTCCCCAAAACTAGCCCAGGGATCTCTAACGAGGCACAGCATCGCGTTATTTAGATGTGAAAATACTCTGCTGAGTTTGTGTCCAGCTCCATTCAGACACCACAGAAGAATATAATGGCCTGTGATACACAGGGGATGTTACAAGAAATGATCACGTGGTCCCAATGAGTGAAGATGGACCTATGATTTCACAAAAATATAGTCACCCCATTCCCAGCCTGTGATTACCATCACTACAGTCACACTGTGGGAAAAAAGTGGTGTGACCATCCAGTCCTGGAACAGTAAAAAAATTGTTAATATTGCGTTTTCATTAAGCCTGAATTTAATTAGTCAGACATATTTTTAAATCAGGTATTTGTCAGTAAAATAGCTCCAATAAAACCTGGATTCCTTAATAGTGGCAAACAGAATTCTGAAATTTGTATGGGAAAAATGTGAAATTAGTTCAACAGAACATTATTTAGTAAGAGTGCCATTTCTATGCATTAAGAATGCCAAGACAAATCTCTTCTAAGTGACAACCATATTCATTTTGTAAAATGCTGGCACAAAACATCATGTTTATACTTCTTTTATCCTCTCCCCAGGCCTGTTGGTCATGTGAGTTTTGACCTGCCTTTTTTTCGTAACGTGGGTAGGACTGTGTTGTTCTCCCAGCTCCCTGACAAGGACTGCACATTATGAAATCCAGTGTGAGTAAACACACTTGTATTCAAAGTGGTGACTGAAATATTTTATAGCCTTATTAATACAATGCCAAGTCCCATGCTAACTTAGGCCTAAACTGTCCCTTAGTCCCTCACAATAGACGTAGCATGCTTTTATGGCAGTATAAATGGTGAGTTATGAACTGCTGTAGAACAAAGATACTGAAGATATTATCATATACAGTGAAGAAAAATATCTGTGTTTCAAAAGTATAATGACAGGTTAAATAGATTGATATACCACCAAAAAAAAAAAATTAGCCAAACATATACATAGGGCTTTCAGAAACAGCAAATAATCACAAGACAATCAGGAGCTCTGCTTCTATTGATCATGATTCATATTTGACTCATCTGGTAAGTGAAATTAATTTTAGTCACAGGCATAAGTATGAATACAAATACTTTTTCCAGTAGAAAGCTAAGAGTTGTTTTGACTCAATATGGTCCCAGATGACCATTCCCAAATATCTGGAGGGGGGCCAGGGTGGGGAGGAAGAAAATCAAAATAAAAAAACCTCATGAGGACTAACTCTGCTGAACTCATCCCCATTAAAGCTCACAGAAAGAAAAAGGAAAGTGATTGAGTAGTTTCTTCTCTGACAGCCAGGCATTCCTTTAGATATATGTCATAACATCTACTTATGCTGAATTTTGCTACAGTAGTGGCAAAGGCCTTTTGAAGCTTTCCAAGCCTCTCCTTTCCCGTGTCGATGCAATACAAGCAGTCTGCCACACGAGGGTATGCAGCCCAGTAAATAAACTCACCGAAGTAGCTACTACATCATTTACACCTTCCCTGACCAGAATGAACTGGATGGCTCTACAAGCTTGGGGTATTTTCTGAGGGCAGCAATATCCCACTCCCACCAGCTCTGCATCAGCAGGACACACAGCAACATCACAGCCAGAACTCTCGGGTAAAAACAACTTTTCATCTTTTACAAGATGACCACTATTATTTGACAGGCTCAGACAAAAATCTATAGCTTTATATCTGCTTCTGGGAAAAGCAGATGACAGTGCAATAATTTCATGCAAGCAAGTCAACAGAAAATTTGTTAAATTGGTTTCTGTATTTTCAAATACTGAAAAAGCTAAAGGGCTACTGGTACCTTCAACTGAACCAATTAAAGCCCAGAACTGAGGAACAGGCTTTCTCACACATGCTATTGACCTGTATAACTGAAGCAGAATTCAATAATGTATGTGTCTTTTCCTGATTCCATAATATGAACATACTTCATTGTTCATTTTCAGATATACTGGGAGTTAAGCATAAAAATAACAGTAACTGTGTCTATGCAATGTGTGGAGTGGGAGGAAAAGGGGGCTTTGAAACAATTTCAGAATTAATAATGGTGTGCTATTCTAAGCACTGCTATTTTAAATTAACTTAATAGAAAGTTCAAAATTGTTTAAAAGCTTTTTGTCAGATGAGCAATACTAACCGCACAAAGTGCCTCATGTTCTTTGCAGGAGGGAAGGGGATTGCTCCATTTCCCTTCCTTTGCCCTTCTTTCCCAACCATGTTCTTTTTCTTCCTCCTTCCCCAAATTTCTGTGACTTGCATTTTCATGTGAGAGGCAACTCTTACCTTCTCAACCTCAACAGCGCTAAGCTAAGAGCCAGCAATCTAGCGATCACCAGAGCAGTCAGCTGGGGCTTTGTCCTTACTAGGCATTTATGGGTAAGTGCCAGACGTTAAAAGTTTGTTCCAGGTGAAACTCAGACTGAACAATTCAATGGATCTCACCCCTACTAATAAGCCTAAGCAAGATACTTCAGCAGCTTGACTCGACAGCCATCATCAATCACAATACAGAAAGTAGTTTAGATCATTTACTGCTTAGACAGGTTGAGATCTTCCTCCTTGATTCTAGTTAATTCACAGCATTAGTGAGGTAAACTTCACCTCATTTCCAATAATAGATGGATAGATGCTGGTTGCCCTGGCTGAGATGTCTTTCCAGGCAGCTTTAAAATAGATCTAGAATATCCAAGAGTTCAGATCAAATTTTAGGGGGAATTCTCCCACCAAAAATAATGCTGCCCAAAGACCATCAAGAAAAAATAAAGAGTTGGACCTTTTGTTTCATGGCAAAAATTCACTTGTGTAAGAAGATGCCACATTCCCAGGCTGCTTTCATTCTCCCTCTCTCTTTCTGGTCTAGATAAAACACTAACAAACTAATCCTGTTTGTTTCCTTCTCCTTCAACACATCAGATACCATAGCTAATGTCACTGGGAAACGCTATCTAAAAAATGCAAGACAGGAATTCTGAAATCTTTTTGTTGGTTACAAAGTAAATATAAAGAACTACAGCTTACACCATGAGCAAGAAAGCAATGATAAATCAATAGTTTCATTTCTAGTTGTAAACAGGTCATTTTCTCTCCAGTTTGGGTTTAGGCACTCTGCCCAAGTGAAAGCCCTCAAGTCTCATTTATACAAGCTTGGCTAATGCAGTATCCTCCCAGTAATCAGAGAGTGAAGGCTTGAATATGTTATGTGAACAATACTTTTCCCATAAATTACCTGATTATAACTGGAATTCCTATGATATATGCAGCCACGTAGCTGTTACAATTCGGTTTTCTCTGTGCCATGCATTTCCTTTGCTAATCACTGACCTCTCCTCAGGGGCTGCTGCCATGTTACAATGTAGTTGATAAAGACAAAGGCAGCACATGGCAGAGAAAAGATTACATTCAAGCAAGCATAATTTTGTCCTACCATGTTTCTGCCATTTCTTCTCATCTGAGATAGAAGGAACTCAACCCCCCGAAAAACGGGTGCTCTTTAAAGTTAACTGGAAACTCTAAGGAACATCTCGAAAAGCAAAAATATTCTTGGATGATTAAGGCAGAGGTGTTCTAACAAAGTCAACATCTCATCTGAATCTGCAAGGTAAGTGTGCAATGCTAAGAATTTTCATGGCTTTCACTCGAGGCTTTCACTCCCACTACATGACATAGCCTTGGTGCTCCAGCTCCCTCAGAGAACCTGCTGCCCTTGCTCTCCTCCTACTGCCTCCCACAAGTCAACATCTGCTAGGATTAGTTAATGCCAGTTAGCAATAGTTGACGTTCTCTAGAGAAGCACTTGCTTCTTGAGAGGTTCCGGCCCAGCACCTCAGCAGTCTGCAGAGGCCTGCCTGCAGACAAAACTGCCACTCACCTGCTCCTGTCCTACCCAGATCTCAGGCCTGCATCGTGCTTGCTGAGGTCCTCCCTAGCAACACACTGCATCTCTCACAGCCTGCTCAGACAATGGCATGAACTCACCTGTGCTCCTATGAAGGAGGTGATCTGGGCCAGACACCCGGCTGTGCAATCTGCTGCATTGCCTTGATGTAGAGCAATGAGAAAATTCTGTCAGACTACGTTTCAGGGCTTCTCTCTAATCTTTGTTTCTGCTACACTAAAATCACAAGCAATTTCCGTAACCCTATTAGGCAGGGTATTTCAGAAAACACTGACAACCTACATTATACGATTATTGTAATAATAATCTCTCTTTCATCAGGGAAGCCTATGAATAATTAATTCTAATTAAGTAGCTGATAGACACAGTAAATCATTCACCAGTGCTTGAGTCCTGCACATTACAGACAGTAATAATTTTTCTGTTAGCGTAAATGCTGAGCAAGAGAGTGTAATCAATGAAAACATTATTAAAGATTTGTGTCACTGATAGGAAAAAAATTGGAAAATTTCTTCTCTGCCTTTGTTTTCCGTATTTGCTCTTGCAATATTAGGCTATAGTTGGCCAATGGCTCATTTTCACTGCAGCATTATTAGAAAAACAGGAGTGAAACAGTGAGTAAAACAGTAACAATAACAAGTAAAAGAAGGAGGAAGATGGGCTATTGACAGAATATCATTGGCTTTCTCTATTAAGAAAAGTGATTAGGAAAATTTTTCTAGAAATTGCTGAGCCAAAAATAATAAACACAGAAAGCTTATTTTGAAGAGCCTTATGTTCTGTGGACTGTGATCACACATGCTGCCTATAACTCAAAATTTAGATTTATAAATTGGCACATTATGCCCAATTCTGGGATCAGATACCCCTGAATTGTTCAGGTTCTCTTAGTAAATTCTCCAAAGAATTATGTGTATTTGAAAATTAATGGCAAAATCAATGTAATAAATACAGCTATTGGGGGATAGAGGAAGAGCAGCTGATGTCTCCTACCTGGACCTGTGCAAAGTATTTGACACTGCCTGTACTATGTCCTTGTCTCTAAATTGGAGAGGCATGGATTCAACGGATGGACCACTCAATAGATAAGGAAGTGGCTGGGTGGTCACACTCAAAGAATTACAGTCAACGACTCATTGTCCAAGTGGAGACCACGGATGAGTGGCGTTCCTCAGGGGTCGGTATTGGGACTGGCGCTGCTTAACATCTTTGTCATTGACTTGGACAGTGGGATTGAGTGCACCTTCAGCAAGTTTGCCAATGACACCAAGGTGTGTGCTGCAGCTGACATGCCGCAGGGGAAGGATGCCATCCAGAGGTATGTTGACAGGCTGGAGAGGTGGGCCTGTGCAAACCTCATGAAGGTAAACAAGGCCAAGTGCGAGACATGAGAGACAGCAACTTTTGCATAGCTTAGATGTTTACAAGTCAATTAAGGATCCAGGTCTTAATATGCTTGGGATATGGTATAATAAAAGCAGGCTTTCACTGTTACATCCAGTGTGAATAAAATGGAGAAACTATGTCAGACTATATAATATACTTCTTAGAGAAAAATCATTATTACAAAAGACAATAGCAGCCAATGTAAGAAGTAATTTTTAAAAATGCATCAAGAACATTAAGGATGACTCGAGAGAATTTAAATTGACAAGTCTGTGAAGAAAAAAATATGTCAAATCAATGCCTATAAAGAACAAAATACATGAAGGTGGTAATGCAACTGTAGGAGAAGTATTTAATCAACAATTTTCCTACTTTTTATGAGTTTTCAGTTTTTGATGATAGCAACAATTGAAAACACAGGAATTTTAATAGATGCCTACCAAGAAACTAGAACTAAAAAACACGAATGCAAGTAAAATGAAAAAAGCAAACATGTAAACAAAAATCTCAGATTTTATGACAATGTTCCTCCAACAGGATATTTGCCTATTTTGTACTTTCACAGCACTGCAGTAGCCGCTGTCATAGGAGACACTGAACACCCCATAGTTACGTTTTTTCACTACTGTGAATTGTACATATTTGCAGAAACATAACTTTTTATCTGGAGCAGAAAATAAAAACCTCGATAGCATGCAAGTGCCTATTTGCTCAGACCTGTAAGTAAAAATATAATGTTGGTCACTACGGGGACTCCCATTGACTGCAAGAAAGAAATGACATTTGCATCTGTCTTTGTAGAATCAAGACTGAAAGCTGCCATTGTTGTAGAAGAAAAAACATTTACATGGCAGCTGGAAGAAATTATAAATGGTACAGCACACTTCCCTGGCATGAAATTGCAATAAACATTGTACCTTTCTTTCCTTCCCTTTCAGTGGGTATATACTTTGCCATGTCTAGTTATACACCAATACAAACTTAGAGGTAGTTTTTTTAATTTTCATATCTTCTCACACCACATTAAGGAGGCTATCAGTTATCTGCAATACCTGGGCATAGCTCAAGGTGGAACTCTCTTATTTTCCTTCATTTTGTCAAAAAAAATAGCAATAGTGATATGGTTCTAGCAATACAAATAAAAATACCAAAGTCCACACATTTCTCAACATTTTCTCAAACTGAAAAACAATCTATTTCTTAAGAGGCAGAAAGTAAGTCCAGGGAAAATGGAGAAAGCAGTGTTTTCATTCTTTCCTCTGATTTACTTGATAAAAACAGTTTTGCTTGTTTTGAAACCAAGTAGAATGATCCAGCAAAAAGAAATAACAAAGCTCTGAGCCAAATCCATGGCAGTCAATGGAAAGCATTTCACTGATTTAACGAACATTAGTGTACTGAATATTATTAATACATTCAATATTCAATTAAAACTGAGTTGCCTCTTCAATACAAGCCAGATTAATCCTAGTTTAGTTCTCTTGACTTCAGTTTACTGGCTAAAACGTATCATTTTTCCCTTGAGAGATTCCATCGTTGTTTTTTATTTTAAATATCTCCATTAAGAGAAGGCAGAATAATTTCAATATGATAGAGCTGAAGATGCTGCATTGTCCTATGGCATTTCAGTCAGATCATACTCTCATAACGTGGCCATGAAGCATCCTAAACTGGTGAAAGCCAAGCGAGCTGTGGTCTACCTGACAGTCTGTAAAGAGCCTTTCTCTGATCAGTGGGTGTTTTATACAGTGTGTAAAAGGAACACAAAAATTCCATTAATATTCCAAACTACATCAGGGCTTTCTGAAGACATGCTGAGCAGACCCACACAAGACTAAAACTCTTGTGCTGAAGGAAGGTCTAGCAGACAAATAAATTAAAACTTTCACATATCCACAGAGACAAAAAATAAGGCGTTCAACGAATAAGCTAATGAAGATGGAATCTGCCATCATGCTAAGCAGCAAGCCAGCCATAGCACAAAGTCTCCCTTGTATTTTAGCAAGAAGATGAATCCCTGGTCTTGCAAGTAAACCTCATTTGTGAAGTACATAATAATTTCTAATGCAGACCTTTCTATTTGAGAACATTAGTACAATAGTTGATGTCCCACTGTCAGGGCTGGCAGACTGCAGAATGGAAACCATTGTACAGAGGCCACCTCTGGTTTTCTGAGCAACACCTCCATAGACTATAGGGTTATAACATTTACCAGAATTGTTTACTGTGCCCTTCAAGATCTGTTCTGCTATGTGAGTCCATAAACAACTGAGTATCTTTTCTGAGTTTAATTTATATTCTAGGCATTAAAACAGTCAATATAAATGTGACTTTGAAGTAAAAAATGTGTTTCTAAGATACAAACACTAAATACCATCCTCAAGCAAACAACATCTGTAATTCCTGTTTACCACTTTCACATTTTAAGCCAGTCACATTTAATTAAAACTGCAGAAGTAGTCTATTTGTTGTAAATCCTAGTACAGCCAATACATCAGCAACACCGTAAAAAATAAATAAATCAATGATGCTTTTACTTAGCCAAGTTTTCAAGCACATGATGCATGATTGCTTTACTTTAATCTTTTAACTCCTCCAGAGATTAGAAGAATGTTTCAGGATTTTTGCAATCAGGAGGAAGCAATTCAGTAGTAACACACATGAGAAAAGGTTTCATTCCTTTTGCAGTCAAATTTACAGGGTAATAATACAGCAGCTCTTGAACACAAGTTCGAAAATGAATGTATTTCAACAGCACTGAGAATACAGGCTCCATTATCTTTATTGTATAAGAGGAAAAGATACTCCATAAAATGAATCCAAGTATTTCATAGCAGTAGCTTATAACTCACTCTTCTTTATACTGGAGCACTATTATACCTCCCAAGTATTTCTATATTGAAAGAGTGGCTACTTCCTTGCAAAGTGAAATTGATACAGTATTTCATAAAAGTGAAAAGGACCCTTTTTTTGAAACTGCTTTTTTGAAAACATACAAAGGGCTGCATCAAGTCAGAGGGCCAGAAGTCTTCTAACCTGATATTCAGGCTCAAACAATAATGAATAATGGAAGTCTGGGGATGTTCTTTATTTTTGCAACTCACAGAAAATCTCAAAAGAAAGAGAAAAAAAATGTATCTAGGGATTAAGAACTTATTTCACTGTATTCCCCTACTGTTATGACTAACTATATCCAGTTTTAAACTACAGTTATACAAAAGTTTGTGCAAATCATCTATTGCTTTACCGAGATTTTATGCAGGTTAGTATAATTGCAAGTAAAAGTGTCTAACTAAACAGGCAGGTGATTAATCACCTGAGCATGAAATTACACTCAAGTGCAAAATTACACATAAAACCTGAAACTCTGGCATAAATATGGTAACATAGTTGCATATCTTTGATGCAGATTTCAGATCTTTTTTTCTGAAGAGTTAAAACATTCTAAAACACAGAAGTTTTATATAATATGAAGAAATTATGATAAATACTCCCCATCAGTTATGTTAACTTCAAATGCAAAATGGTTTGGAATACAATTAGTATAAAGCAATCTGAGTTTTTCTCTTACTACATGACTTTTTTTCTCACTTATGTAAAAAAAGAAAAAACACATTATGAAAGACCATATATATGGGCTGTATATGGAATACTTCCACCTGACAGTACTAAGTGCCCTGTGACATTTAAACTCCATTGAAATAGTTCACAGAAGTTGCAGATGTCTATTTATAACACTTTTAACATAATTAAGATGTATGCTTCTCATGTGCACAATTGGATTTTTGTATATGTCTAACTTAAATCTATTACTCACATACCTCCAGCTAAAATTTCATGAAAAAAACGAGACTTGACAATAAGGTAACACCCTAAGTTGCCTAACAGGACAGCAGACAATCTTGGACTGTTTTCAGAAAAGTGACAAAAGCAAATTTATATATTTTTTTCAAAATCAAAGTAGAGATCTAACTAAAATCCTTGGAGTTCTGTGAAATTGACACATTTGGCTTCTACTGAGAATAAGATGAGGACATAAGAAACAGCAGCAGCCTGGAACAGCTGGCAATTATAGCATTAAGACACTGTACACTTCCCAGCATAGTGTTTTTCCTACAGTTGTTGAATTAGCCACTATAAAAATGAAAGCACAATAACAGTGGTTTGAACAAACTGAAGTTTTGTACCAAGGTCACTTCATCATGTCCATACCGAAAGTGATTGCTATACCATTTCTTGGTACATAATTCTAGTTTGCAAAATATGTAAACAGAAATGCAGTTACAAAGAATACTTGCACTGTGACCTTGAACAGAATCTGAACTCTGATTTTATTGCAAAGTTCTGATCTCTGGAGTGTCTCATCTGCTTTCCTTGTTGTAGTGAGACCTGGGAGACTGAAATCACTGCATATGTCTCCTCTACTTAGGGGAAAACAGTATTATAAATAAGGTGAAGAGGTAAGTGATGTATGTCTGCTCAACTACAAGAAATCCGAAAGCAGCTGTTCACAGACAAAATAGATGGTCCACGTAGAAGCTCAAAGTGAACGACAGTTCTCCATCTGGAGTACTGATACGATCAAGAGCAAAATTATTTTATCTTGTTCTGCTGTTACTGTTTGGAGGGTGTTCTGGAGATGAATACTGAGTTCAAAAATAATTGTGGCAATGATCTTCCTTTCAAGCTCTTGATGTAAAGCTGCATATACGAAGCTTCTGCCTGCCACCAAATTAATGACAGTCTTTTATTATAATAATCAAAGAAGGCAAGGATGACTCAGAGTACTAAATTTAGATAAAAGATGACTTCTCACAACAATAACCCATCAGTTTTCTAACTATTGCTTCCCCCAGTAAGCGCTATGAAGAGGGATCTACAAGATTTTCCTCCAAGTAAAGAGCTTCCTAGTCATCCAACTTACTGTCTTTGCTGCTGCTCTTTCTCTAGGCATTGACCTACAATAAATTGTTTTCTAAGGGTTAATATAAGTTCTTAAGTTTAGAGTGGGACACACTACAACACTGCAATAACAAAATCCTCTTGAAGGCACCTTTTTTTATATCAAGTAGTCCATGAAAGATTAATAGCACTTTCAGGCTGGCTTTGTGTTATTTACCAACAGCTTTATCACTTATTTTTGACTCGAGAATGTGTTCAGCCTTCTATTAGAATCTCAAGTGATAGTGCCATGTTAAAGATCAACTCTTCAGAGACAATGACCTATCAAGGCACCAGAACTGGCCATAGGCTGTGTGTATATTGTCCTTTGATAGGATCACTCAACTTTCTACCTGTTTTCCAGGCTTAGTAATGTTCTTTCACCCACCTCAATTGCATCTTCATGGGAGATGCCTCAGTTGTGTCCATACCGCACTTTGGCAAGGAGGCATACAAGGTTTGCATACACTTGTTCACCTTGCCCTTCATGCCTTTCTGATGTGACAGACACCTGCTAAACTGGAGCTGAGGTCCTACCTGAACAAAAAGAAAGCCTATTCTTGAGTCTTCAGATGCCTCCTGGCTCTCAAGATCCTGGCTTTCAGGATATCGAAGGCAAATGAGGAGCATGGGTCTTATGCAACACATGAAAATGAAACTACATTAACTTGGTGGCTACCCTGAAAAGCATTTCAGCCAACTTCTGCTCATTAAGGTAAGTGTCCTGGAGCAGTGAAAAAACACCAGTGAAACTGCTTATAACTTTGCTTTTAAAGCATGGCTGTTCTGCTCACAGATGTGCCAGGAAAGGTCTTCCATGAAGGCAACCCTGTTTGGCACAAGAATGCACTTAGACAAGTGCAAGAGAAAGTACTTGATAGCGTGCAGCATGAGCAACACAGAGATGGGTGGGGACATGTCTTAAGACAAGGCGGGCTTTGTAAGGTCATGTCATCCAACACTTGCAATACTAGTAAAGGTGCTTTAATGTCTCTTATATGAAACCAGAAAACAGCACCAATTTGGTGTCATTTTTCCAAAGACTATGCAAGGACCAAAGGTCCATCAGCCTTCGTTGAGTAAGCTCATTCTGCCTTCAGGTTTAAAAGACACAGTAGATTAGGGCAGGTTGTCTGAAAATGACTGCTTCTTTCTTATTTTGGTCAGCGATTTGTACCTTATCGTTATCTAGAGAACAAGAGAGCAGTCACCTGTTAAACACAGACTTAAACTCAGATCTGCTGTTGCCATCAATAAACTTTCACCACCTTATCTGTTCTTGCCTTGTCTGCTAAACAAATGTTAAGCTGTTTCAACTAAATGACCCACTCCACTAGACCTCTTTCCAGTTCCAGCTTTCACCTTAAATTCCACAGGGCATGTCTCAGCATTACAGGTCAGCTATTTTCCTTCACTGAATTACCTGTTTCACTGAAAGCTACTGCTCTCACTCTCCTCTTATTATAAAAATAAAATGTCACCACCATAAACTATAAACCTTCCTTCAGGCCACATAAGCATTACGCATGTGTCTAGCCCTACTTTCAGTATTGCCCTCTCCTTAGAGCACTTTGCTACCTACCTTGCTTCAGTGACTTCCTGACCGCCTCCTTGCAGCTTAGCATGGGGCCATCTAATGTCACCTTCTATCAGGTCTCAGGGATGGTTCTGATATTACCACTTGCCCTTCTTCACTGCCTACAAAGTTGGCAAGAGAAAACTGTACAAATGAATCTATTGCATGGGGGATGTAAGCCATAAAAGAGCAGCAGGAAAGGAAATTATAAATTAAAAAACAAAAAACAAACACTTGGATATTCTACAAGAGTGTGTTTTGTGTTTTGAAATGAAAAACACAGCAGGTTTCTCTCATATGTTTTTAGTTGCTCATCTTGATATCTTTACTTAGTAGGAGATTGCTTTAGAGAGAGAATTATAGCTGTTTTCCAGATGATTTCATCTTCTGTTTCAACATTATTTTGATTGTTTCAGAAGCAGTGAGTCTTCTCTGCCTTGCCACGTGGCCAGCTCCTTACCTCCTCTTTCCTCACCACTGTGGCTTTTTCCAGTCATTTTATGATAGTCATTCTTTATTTTCTTAGACTCTCATGTTAGCAGATGGCATCTCAGGCCAACAAGAGAGGACCTGTCCAATAAAAAAGACTGGTCAAGGGTGAAATGGGTCCAGGAAAGAGAAGATCAGTGTGTAAAGATTCAACTACTACAAAAATCATGAGTAGAAATAAGGCAAATTAAAGAGAAAATGACCCAGATGAAGGACAAGGAGAAAAAAAGTAAAGATTAAAACAAAACAAAACCAAAAAACAACAAACAAAAAACCAAACCAACAAAAACAAAAACAAAACAACAACAACAAAAAACCCAACAACAAAAAACCTCACAACACCCAAAAAACCTCCCACTGAAGTTAAAACAGATTATGGGAGTAAATTTAAATCCCCAAAAAGCTCACACTCATATGCTAACACGACTCTTCTGGGAACAGCACCGAAGTTGTGTTAGAAAAACATTTTACAGTATAAAGATCTCAAGATGGCAGCAGATCAGTGGCAAAACTATTATGATAATTTGCACGCAAGTAGACAAGAAGTCCCAGAAAATCAAGAGAGATAATCCCTGTTTATTTAAAGAAATAAAGCTTATGATTCACTATGTGAAATGCAGAAGCAATGGGCCAGAGCGCAACATTGAATCTTGTCTCTACAAGCACTATGACAACAAATGCAAAAGCAGACATCAGGAAAGAAGGAGGAGAATGAACTATACACAAGAATTTCTGCAACAAGCATTTAAAAATAGGAAGTATAGGAATGAATATGCAAGCAGCTTCCTTCTGTGTTGCAAGGTCTACTTAATAGCCTGGTGTAACTGAAACCCCACCTATTGCACCTCAGTGCCCCCAGGACACACGCAGGGCCTGCAGAGATGCTCCTAGGAGGAGACATGCTGCACCATGTAAGACAGGGGTGTCAAACTCATTTTTGTCAGGGGCCACAGCAGCCTCGCAGTTGCCTTCAAAGGGCCAAATGTGATTTTGGTACTGTATAAATGATGTCAGCTGATGTGGCCTCTGGTGAAAATGAGTTTGATACCCCTGATGTAAGAGAAAAATGCAAGTATGAGACTGTTGGGAAGGATCTCTACAACACTCCCCAATCTCTTTTTCCAGTAGCCAATATCCTGGCAGTGTACTCCTGAAATCATCAGGCAGGATTCTGGAACATAGACATATATATATACACACACACACATATATATATATGCAGACACACATTTACATATGTACACCAGTAACATACATATATTTACATATATTGTAAACTGTTGCCATTACTGAACAAAACCATGGAGCACATAGCTACCCAGGCAGCAGGGATCTTGATGAATTTGAAGGTCTATAAAAAGAGCTCCTTATAGTACAGAGATGGAAGAGGAAGATCTGTAGGAACTGTGTGTGTCCAGATAAGTATGTCTTTTCAGGTATTTAGGCTTAGAGTTTGCAAGTTCAACATTTTCCCACTTAGAAAAACAAAGCAAAACAAAACACTTTTGTTTGCTTCTGTGCTCCTACCTACCATGTACTTAGTACATTTTACTTTCATGTATCTTTCAGAAATGGACAGGGTATGTATACTGGGCAAAGAATGCAAAGTGTCTCCCTTCTAGAAATGAGAAGAAATAATATGGGAGCTAAAATCACAGATATTTTTAAAAGAACATGGTCTGCAGGTACATGAAACAGTATTTTTACTAGAACCTCTTCCTTTTCATGTGAACATACCCTATTGACAGTAACAGTCACATTGTATTACATATATCTACAATATAAAGGACAGAGAAGATCTATGTCTCCTGTGAAAATGATGAATATTTTTGGTTAGACTTTAATCTGTTCCATTTAAATTCATGACTCACTTCTTCTAATGTGTAGCTGAGATTTAAGGAACTACATTTAAATCAAAGACAGTGAAATTACAATATTTTGACAAAGCAAAATGGTTAGTGTTCAAAGTTTTCTACTTCAATAGCACCACAGATTTTTAATATGTTAAAATTAGCCACCAAGTATTATTAGAAATTATCCAGGAGTTTTAATGATTTGTTCGTGTCCTCATTAAACAAAAAGATAGAAATTTAAACAGAAATTCGCATCAAATAGGCAACTCCTTAAAACCCTTACTGTATGTTTAATTTCCGTTAAGCTTCTCCTCTAACATTTCGGCCTGATGGTGATGAATACTGGCCTGGATTGAGCCCTCCCCAGTAGTTCTCCTGACCACACTTACACCTCCATAGCACTATATCCCTCTCTTTCCCACCCTACCTCAGAACTGGCCATCATTTGGCAATTCCACCCCAAATACGAACTTATGTGTTCATTTCTATGATTTCTGAACATAGGCAAATCTACCCGACCATTTCTCTCTTCTAATGCTGTTTCCAAGCCACAGTCATGGTCCCAGCACCCACATTACTCCAGATGACAGACACACATACTCATGGCTTCTTCCCAGCATCTAAAATCCCACAGACAGCCCACTCCTAAGCAGGATTGCAGGTAGCTAGCTTCCAAGATAGTTTGCTCTCATGATAGATGGAAGTGGGGGCAATAGAGACAGGTCAGGAAAGCATCTCCTCCGTGAGCAGGCTGAGCCTTGTGGAACAGAAGGTCTTGGGAACCTCAGGTTTTCCATGGCAGGAAAAGGAATGCAATTTCCTTGCTGCATGCTTCTGTGTGGATCCAAACAGGCCACAGTGTCTGTGAAAAAGGATTTCAGCGATAGATGACACGATCAGTAAACACCACTCCAGCACGAATATTCACTGTCTGAGCAAAAAAAACCCAGCTGCTGGCTTGCACCTGCATCAGTTGACAGGAGATGGGTTATGTGGCAGTTTCTGCACGAAGCCCAGGAAGCAGTACTGTGCTGTTTTGTTGTGGGTTGTTTTTTGTTTGGTTTGTTGTTTTTTTTTTCTCACTTATACAGCTTTTCAGTAGACCTCCAGATACACAATGTAAAGGCGTTGTCTCTGATTTTGACCCCACTCTTTACTGTGTGCTCAAAGGTGCTGGAAAATTGATAAACTGATAGTGCAGGAGTCAGGAGGTACAGACGCTGGTCCAGCAGAGCAGCGAGCTGACTCAGCAGGACTGGCACTAGCTGCAGAGAGATTCAATGATTCTAGAGCCAGAAGCGAGAAATAGTTCTTTCTCAGCAGCCAGCCTGCAACAGTAGTTTCTAGTTTATGAGCCCCAAGGGAGGGCTGGATCGACAGCAGCTGCAAGAGCTAATTTGGCAGGAACATTTGGTCTGGTCCTGAACCTTCCTTTGCTCTCTGCCGTTTACAGAGAAGGCTAAATGACAGAAATCCTGGGAGAACCTGTCTGACTCAGCGGGAGGTAGGGCTGGAGTGACCTCTTCAGCTGCTCCCTCAGCTCTCAGGCTCCTGGGAGGTGCAGAGCATGAGGCTGGGAACTCCCCCTGTGCAGGGGAGGGAGCAGGATTCAGCTGAACATCCAGCCAGTAGTCAGGTTTGGGCACCCAAGGAACGTCCTCAAGGCACATTCCTAAGCCCTCCTGGAAGGGGCTGTGGTTAATAGAGGTGATCACATCTGTCTCTTCTCCCGATTATTGTACAGTGAAAAAGGAGGCCCCATCATTCAGTTTGTATTTTTCTGCTCTGACAGAAAATAAGACATTTCTTAAACATGTTTTCATCAAGGCGCCACCAGCTCGGGTGGTGGGCTCAGCTGTGCACTGCAGTGGTGGGGCTGTTGGTTGGAAGCAGCTGTGTCCAGAATGGGGCAGCCCCAGTCTCTCCTCAGAGGCCACCCTAGAGCCCACCCACTACTGACACCTTTCCTCCAATGTCAAATAAACCTGGGCTTGACCAGCTTGTAGGGTGGCACTAGATGCAGTCAGAGCTGCCTCACATGGCATATATCAAAATGATGTTCTGTATAGGACTCCAACAAACTCTTACACCATGGAAAAGTCACAGAATAATTAATTATCAGCTTTTCCAAAATATCCAGTTGTTCATATAGTATGTGACAAGACATAATGCCTACTTAATTCTCTAAGAAAAAGGTGCGTTTTTTCCACAGCTGGTCTGGGTATGGATATTGATAAAAGCAGAGGCAGAGAGCCTTAGGAAACAGAGATCTCCCTAGCACAGCGTAAAAGTCTATACAGTAGATCTCAGAATGAGATTAACAGCACATAATGGGATCTCCAGAGGGATGTCTGCATCTAAGGAGATACTTGTAGCATTGTCTTCACTGAATATGGTGAAATGTCTTTCAGATTTCTTTCTCGTACCTTCAGTGCTTGCCTGGAGACACCACTTGTAGCTGTTTTTGTCATGCCTTCAAATAACCCTCCCCCTTGCAAGCTTCTCTCAGGCAGGCAGAGAAGCCCATGTTATTGTGACCACAGAGGCTGGTATGCAAAATATCTTAAGTTGAAATTGTACTATAAAGCATTACTTCATAGTCTAGACTTACCACTTCTGCAAAAATTCAAGGGAGGTTACATAAGCTACATAAAGCTCTTCATTATAAGCAGATAAGCCTTACCAGAGTTTCATAAAATGTAATAGCACGTACTGATGTGTGGGGAAAAAAATAGTTTCCATAGCAATAAGAAAAACGTGAATAGTTTTCAAGGTCTTTGCTCTCTTTCTTTTATTGTTACTGCTGGTTGTAAAATATTTGAAGGAGGAACAGCTAAGGTACCTCTACTCTAGAAGGAGATACAGGAATCCATCATTCAGATTACATCATCCATCAAGGGTACGTTTCCAGGAGTCTGGGTTGGTGTGGCTCGAAAAATTACTTTAAGCAGTTCATAGGTGGGAAGGAACACAAATAGTAAGAACAAAAAGACAAATGCCAATCTTCCTCCGACCAGCAATACTGAAAAAATAACATTAGATTTCCAGCTAAATATTGTCTCCATGTTGAAATGTTCTCAGGACTCATTCTGTTGTACTGATCAATTACAAAGAGTAAAAAACTCCACTTCAAAGTTTATCTGAGACTTTCAGCTAAGCCTGTTCTGTAGTAGCTAAAATTGCTTTGGGACTTTTCACCCCCTTTGTACAGGTGTGCATGGTAGAGCCATCAGAGGCCATGCATCCCAGAAAAAAGAACATCTCCCATGGTCTCCACCAGGCACTGAAGCCTTGCTCTTATTCTCCCATTAGGACTCCAGTATCAGTCCAGCTGCCGCATGAAACTGTTAAGTTTCTGGAGTTCCTGTTGCCACCTGGCCTTGAGACAGCCAGCCTTATGTGACTGGAAAAAGATCCTGGACTCCCAGATCATCTCTAGATAGTCCCAGTCATTTTGCAGGATGGTCTTACGAACATGCAGCCCACCAGACAAACAGAGATGAGTCAGTGGAGGAGGTGGTAGAAAACAAGACCAGCTATATTTCTTTTTGGTGGTGGTGGTGTTATTGTTTTAAATTGCATGTGGATTTTGTGATGGAACTGGCTTCCATCTCTCTCTACCACTTTCAAAAAGGGAATAGTAAAAAGCACTCGCCCCTGGACCAAGGAACTACTACAGCTACTATTACTACTATTAGTACCACACTTAGTCTACTTAATCTAACGTGGCGAGGACTCAAACAGCTGATGTGGGGCAAGAGGCAGCTCTGCTTCAGTCTCAAGTCAGCAAACAAGTATCATTTTCCTATCTGTGAGCATTTTAGGGGAGAAAAAGGGGTGTTCTGAGATAAAGCTCCTCTCTAAGAAGGGAGAAAGGCTGAGCTGGTAGGATGGAGTAGATTACAAATTGTATTTGACTAGAAGGTGGGAGAGGCTATTTGCCACTTGGTCTGTACAGAAGGACACTTTTTCTTAAGGCTTGGCCATGACAAGGAGCTGTTTATGTGATTAACCTCTGAAAGACTTACATAAGACATTCAGAAGAATTTTTATATCAGTAAATGCATTAGAGTTTTCTTCCTGGTTTGAGCTAAAAGGATATTTTTTTTCCTACCAGGTATTGAAGCAGCTGTAATTTTAAGTGCATCATGCTACCTCAGTATCTTCTAAGTATAAGCTAGTGCAGATCACTAATATGATTTTTTTTCTTGTCTTCTTAAGACTTGTCTTTTTTTCTCTGCTTCCTTTTTCGTTTAAACATTTTACATTGCTCCTTTGGCTGTCTTTAAAATGGCACATAATTACTTATGGTCTGAGACCCAGCAGAATATTTAATCACTGTATGAGTGTTACACATTTACTAGAGGGCAATATAAAATCCAAAAATGTCACCTGGCTAATTGCTTAATAATATTCATGCATTCATTATGCTACATTCTGGCACAGATGCTGATAAAATGGAAAACATCTGAGCAGCTCTAGGCAACTCATGGAGAAAGACTCAAACCCCCTTGTTCAAGCCTTCCTTTCCTCTGAGCTGGTCCCAGTGAACACAGCATGCACGGGAAGGCTGGGAATACAGAGCTGGTAACACCACCAGTCGCCTGACAGTTTCCACTGAAAGATCCAGTTTTGGTTGTTTATACCTCTGCCTAACTATTCAGACTAAAATTTTCTATGCCAGGTTGTCCGCCTCAGGCTGAGTTTCATTGGAAGTGCTGCAGGGAAAAAAAATGTTCTGCAGTGTCAGAGAGCAGAGCGGATGGAGGAGGGGAACACACCGCTTTTTCCACACTGCTGAAACAGTTCAATTAACTAAACAGGAATCTGCTTGCTGTTGTTTTTCCCAGTACTTTCAAGGTGCTGCAGCTGATCAAGTGACTTGATCTGTGTGACTATGGAAAAAAAACACCAACCTGGATGCTGAACGTTGCAGTGGAGTAGAGATGCTTGAGTAAAGCAAGGTTCAGATTTCCATTTTGGTTTCAGGGAGATTACTGCCAGCTAGAAAAAGAGGCTGGTTCTAATCATTTTGAGAGAAGCTGGTGTCTCAAAGCAGAGAAGGAGGAGAGAGCACTGGGTGAGACAGAAATAATCTGCATTTGAGGGAGGGAAAGGGCTAAGGGGAAGAGAGGAACACAGCCTTGGGCTTGCACCAGGCAGCACCCTCTGTTTCAGAACCTGACGGAGCCAGAGATCACCAGATTCCCCATCCTCCCACTGCTACCAGAAACTCATCTTGTTCTCATCATTTGGCTGCTCTGCAAACAGAGTGAGAAGCTGTTAGCTCAGCCAGTGACAGTCAAGAGATTTGTGTATTGGATCTAAAACGTTCAAGACTGTTGACTGACCCTGACATGTTACAGTCAATGTGATTTTTCTATGGCAGCATTGGTTTCCTCAGTTCTTGGAGGGGTTAAATCTAGGAAATGTGTAGGAAAAACACACAGGTAATTTGAAAAGTCAGCGACATCAAACCTATATAAAACTAGATTAAGAACTGACTATTTCCCGCCACACCTCACATGGGACTGATCCATTTCATTTCCCACAGCATTTAGTTGTCAAATTCTGCTTACATGCTTGGAGCAGAGAGAAATGTGGAGCGATGGTCTAGAACAGGCAGAAGGGGTGAGGGGAAGAGCCTGAGCAATCCTCCTAACATTAAGGAACCCTCAGTCCCTCCAGCTCTTGCGCTCTCTCGAAGGTAAGGGGGGAATTTGTTTTGCATCTACAATTTAAAACCAAACAGTTGGTAATGTTACTGTTAGATTTATATATATACATAATTTACCGTTGTCTTAATTTTATACCTCCATTTTAAGCTCTTTCAATAGAGAACAGATTTCTTTGGGCACATTTATTACTTCCTCCCTTCATGCTTGATCAGTGCGGCAGACAGTAAAGTACTAGAGTCCTCTCTTCCTCCCCATCTCACACAGAGAATGTATTTACAAATCATGCTTTACAGGAGGCTTCCAGACTCTAAACACCCGTAAGCAATGTCATGAATCACAAGCACAGACATAATGCTGCATACACAGTAAGCAACTGAAATCCCTGAAGAAAGTAACTGAAAAAATAAACATGTTCTGTGGTGGGGTTGAAAGCGACAGAGAGGCAGAAATGCTCATTTCTGAACCTGTTCATTCTCAGGTATTTCAGGTGTTGTGAGGAAAACAGTCACCAATGCTACCTTCCACCTGTGATGTCTTTCATCAAATAAAGGATGTCAGGCAGAGACTAACTGCTTCATCAGATGTCAGGCTCAATGTGCACTTCCCCAGCTCCTAAGGAAATAAGGAAATGTGCTCTGCAGTCACATCGGGTAGGGGGAAAAAAAAGGATTGTTTTCAGTGTCATCCATTTGAATCCTAGTCAAATTTCCTGCAATTCACAGGCTAGCATCCAGCCCTCCGGCCTCAAGCAGGTGGGCACTCGGTGTGTCTCCAGGGTGGCACAGTAGCCAGGCAAGAGGTAGGAGCCAGCTGGCCCCGGGCACTGGGAGAGCAGCCTTGGGAGAAGGAGCTGCTGCTGCTTCAGCCACCAAGGAAGAGGACTGGGGGAGAGGGAAAAGCACTCTTTTGGCACAGACTAGCCAACTCGCCCATATGCCAAATGCCTGCGGTTCCCTTTCATTAGATAAATCATCAGACTCAAAGTCAAAAGCGGTTGTCTCAGATATTTTTCTTCCATAACACAGCCCAAATAGTAGATTTCATGAGATCCTGAACAGATGAATTCTAACAAATCAGGCAGGAAAGTCCATTTAGGGAGTATTAGCATCAGCTGTGTATGTACCTTTTCATCAGACCCGCCTCTTCAGCACCTGCTCGATGCGCTCCTCGTGTGCAGCCAGATTTGCAATATTGAAATGCACCGTCCATGGGGTGACGCAGATCCAGTCTGCTTATCAAAGATTAAACAGCAATATGAATACATTAATAGGACACAGATTTCAGGGCATATCAACAATTACCTGGAGCACTGTACAAGTCTTGACAGAAATGACGTTCATACATATAAAACAGATTGAGAGCTAAAAATCAGTTAATGGTAAAATGGAGAAATACAAAGGAATACCGCAAATAAAACCCATCTCTGCTGTGGGCATATTTCTCTTTAGTGCAGAGAAGATCATTTCCAGAAGCTGCAGGAGGAAACAATTGTGAGAGTCTGCCAGACAATCTGTGACACAAAAGCCTGGAGTAGAATGATAACCAGAGAAAAGCACTTTATTCCCTTTATGTGATGTATTTGCTTTCCCATCAGAAACCACAGAGCCATGATAAGCTGCTGTTAGGATTCTACAGACCTTTCCTTATGATGGGTACTTAATGAATGGAATATAGCTATTTAAAAACCTCTGCCTTCCTTTATTATTTTGGGGTGAAGCTTAGCCACCCTTGTCCCTGGCCAAGGGAGGACTCTTTTTTATGACTCAGATAGCATCTCTTGGGTGCAAGACGGCACACGGCATACACAGGTCTTGCCATAAACTAGTGTAGGAAGTCAAGTAATTACGGTTACTAAGAAAGGGCTTCCCAGAGTTCATTGTTATTCTGGGACTGCAGTTGTTTTGTAGTTTTATAGGAAGATTTCTTCCTCCACTGCAATTTCCAGCAGATTCCCTGCAAAGGGCTCATTTGCTTGAGTCATGGGTTAGAGAGTGGTTTCACTTTCAAATAGCAGTATCTGACCTAAAACCTCTTGGAAAGGAAGAGAGAAGTGAATCGGGAAAGGTATTTTTTTTGTAGAAAGCAGTGTAATGTTTCTTTCTTCGCGTGATGCACATGAGTGGTTTCCAGGTGCTAAAAACCCACAGGGAAAGATGTTCTCCTCTGAAGCGATGCACAGCAGCAGCAAGGTGCTGCTCTAAAGAGCATCACTGAGGGCTTAGCAGGAGCAGAGAAGTCGTTTACCATGTAATGCAACACACAAAGCTCTCCTTTGAATTAGCCATGTCAATGACAAATACGGTAGGCAGCCCAAATGAACCTGTTGAAACCTAAGTGAGCAGCATGTAATTAATGACTTAAAAATGAAACTACCTAAATTAATCTTTCACAAACAGTCATTAGATTTTTGCTAAGCTTAGTCTGTACACTTATTAACAGGCAACGTCAGAAGATCATTTTCTTCATGTAGTTACTTACAACAGAGATTTCCAAGCTGCAGGGAGCTGGTTAGTCAAGTATTCATTTCTTTTAATTTTAGCTGTTAAGCATAAGAGGACACAGAGAGGAAAAGAGAGAAGGAAATTAAATAAGCATGTGCATGAGGAAGTACAGAGCCTAATTTCTTCCTTTTTTTTAAGTTTAAAAAAACACACACATTCTTTTCTAATGCTGTTACACCTAATTATATCTTATGGTTATCAAGGGGATGATCTCCATTGTAAACAGGAGGAAAACCATTCACTTGAGACTGGAAATAGAAAAGGTGGTGCAGACTCTTTGAATGTGGTCCACAAATGTGGTCTACAAATTCAAAACTTCCCGCTATATAATTTGATAAATAATCTTTGTCAGTACTGAATTAGTGATATCCATACTAATATCTGGCCTATATCATAGATTTTACTTGAAAGTCAGTGACCAGATGTTTTCTGTGCAGCTACTGAAAATGAAAAACAATGAATCACAGCTTTTTGTTTTCCTCTTCCCCTCCTTTTTTGGTATATATATATACATTTTTTTTTTTAAAGAAAAAAAAAGTGTACACAGGAAATAAAAGCTCCTTCAACATTCACCTTACCTTCAAAGTAGTGTACACCATGCAAAGGCTCTATTTGTCACTTTTGCTAACATTTCTGTAACATTAGAATTTAATGCCCTCATCCTTGCCACTGTTAAAAGTGTATAAGGCTTTTACTGAATACATCACAGTACTCTTATATTTTGTCCATCAGAAAGCTCACAATTCCCAGCACTTAGGGATGCTGGCTTTGTAAAATTCTCAGTGTGCACCTTTGCTTCTGAGCTGTGCCTGGATGCCTGTGCCTGAGCCTGAAGCCCAATTCTCAATTCGCAATGAGGAGAAGTTCTGCTCCTCACAACTTTTTGAAAGTAAACTGCTCCAAATCACATGTAGAGTTTGCTTTAAAGTCTGAATTAGGAAAAAAACAAAACAAAACAAAACAACAACAACAAAAAAGCCCCCACAAAAAGTAAAAACAAAAACAAAACATGTTTATGACTAGCTTCTTAAAGGACAAGTGGAACTGAAGAGGTAAAGCTTTCTCTAAGCCATCTCACAGTGCATGTTTCTGATCACCAGCAACCAGCAGAACCAAAGGAGCCTGCCCTGGACAGCCTCTACTTTAAATAAATGTAGCTAGAAATTGTGAAAGCTGAATTGAATTGAATTGTTGACAAGCAAACTCAGTTTACAGTAATGCAGTTGTTTAATCTGATGCAGACTAACAGAATGTTTGATCAAGATCAGTTTTCCAGAGTATGCAGCAAACGTAGAACTGTGCTGACTCTTTATAAAGTCTTGGAAAGGTTTACATCTCATAGTAATTTTTTATTCCTTCTGTTGACTTTTGTAAACATAGGAAAAAAAGAAAAAGTATGATGATTTATAGTAGTCAGCCTTCTCTCATTCATTAATTTCTTTAAATTTCTCAAGGAGTTTACGCTCAGCAACTACAAAAATTCCCATATCCTGATCTTATTATTGACACATGCAGGCATAGGTTGCCTCAGCATGATTAGAGTAGACGCATGGAAATAAACCGATGCAAAAGTGGAATTCTAACTTACAAACCAAACAGGAGAGCACGCTTAGGATACAGCTATGTTTAAAGGTCTAAAATCATTGACAACTTGAGATGACCTTTAGTCTGAAACTAGAGAATTAACACGGAAATAAAGATCTTATCAAACTAGAGTGGTGGATTATTGCATATTACCTTGGCAAGGTGGCACGTTCCTTTGCAGCGACACTTAATGACTGGTGCAATCTCTTTGCACTTGCTACTCAGGGCTCTCTGTTTTCCTCTGGTAAAAGCTAGCTGTAGCTTTGTGCTGCCAAAGACAAATGAAAAATACCTATTCTAAACAGATCAAATAGATAAGTAGTTTAACTTAAGGAAAGACTGACACCTCTTTTTTTTTGCTCAGGTGCTGCTGCCAAGTTGCGCGAGGGGCTGCACTTCACATCTGGGTCAGGATAACAATAGTGCTTTTCCCTGCACTTCGGCTGGACCAAACCCTCTCCCTACAACACACCCACAGCCATAGTGCTGCAATCATAAATTCTCCTCCCAAGGAAATAACAGGAGGAGAAACATAAGGGTACCTGAAATCTTTACTTTAGTGTCACCTTGTTGATACACAGAGAGCAGGATAAAACAAGGTGAGGTTTTAACAGCAGGTGCTCTGGAAAAGCACACCTGTATTTACATGGAATGGAGAAGCAACAGTCTAAGAAGGAAAAAAACTATATCTGAGTAATGAAATGCTTAGTATGGAGATGACATTGCTACAATGCAAGTTTTTCTAGTCCTTGCAGTGATACAAGGCTTGCTAGATTCTGTCCCTCTTGCCAGCCTCCAGCAGTGTGAGGACTTACTTCATATTTGATCTTTTCTCCAGAAATCATGTATATAAGTGTGGATCTCTTCCTAACTACAGGAAGATAAGTACATTAAAACAGACAATAACAGGCCTGGAGTTGCATGCTGATTGTGGATAGTGAGAAAAGAGATAGCTGGAATGCCATAGACAGTAACACAAAGTTGATCACAGACCCATAGCTGTCTGTGTCTCTCTGTACAGTGGAGCACAGTCTCTGTATCACATTCACCAGGGAGCTGACAGATAAAAGAAAAACCCCCAAGAGACATTATTCTCCCTCCCATCATCCTGTCTTTAATGACTATCCATTCAACCCAGTAACCTGTGGCAGTGCATGACGAGAGATGGCACAGAATTGCTTCAGGTAATGTGGGTAATATCTGACATAGAGGGGAATAATCCAGATCAGTGTTTAAAATTTGATTTCCTAGACATTTCAAATTATTCCTCACTTAACACTAATTTCATTTAAATATAAGTCTCTTTGGGGAAGGGGAGACGGAGGAAGTATGAGTGTGATGTCAAAAAAGAATGACTGGGTGGTTAGAAAGAAACAGCTAATCCACAAAGTTAAAGAATATAGAAGGCTGAATTTCTAGCAGTCGTGCATATTGACTGAAGTGGAAAAATTGCACAGATGACTCCACTGTCTTGAAAGTTAACTGTTGAATTGAATGTGATAGACCTTATTACTGGCTCGGAAGATGGGGAGGTAGCACTACTAATCCAACCTGTATAATCCCCAATTTTGTAAGAGACTGAGAGCTCCTAGCACGTCATGGTCTCTGTTCTCATTAGCGCCTGTAGCAAAAACAGAAGGCAAACAGCAAGGGAAACTGCTCTCCCAAAATAAAAGTGAGGGGCACTAAACCAAAAATTATTCCAGTTTTTCTAATTATCTTTGTTACAGAGATTTGTTATCTGCTCAAGAACCAATTCAGGCAGAATTGTCATCTTTCAGATGTAAAGAACAATTAAAATAAACCAGAACTAACATCATTCTGAATGAAAAAAAAAAACAAACAACCAACCAAACCTTAACCATGCTGCTGAATGTGGGATACTGAAACTCTGAAACTGAAAGACTTAAAGGAAGTAAGAGAATGAGAATATGGCCAGAAAAGTTTGAACTAGTTTCCCCCCCTACTCTGTATGTAGGATCTATCAGAAAAGCAATACTGCAGTGAGGAGAACTATGGGTTGGTCCTCAGAGCTTTTAACATTAGCAGCAGTCACTCCATTGGGAAGGTGGATACGAAGACTCAAATGTCATTTTTTTGTGTGTGCAGTCACACCTGTGCTGGTTTAACCCAAGAGAACAAACTCATTCAAATTATCTCTGCAGTGTAGACATGTCCAGTGTTGCATGGAATACACAGAGCCTGGGGGAAGTTTGAACACCAAAGCCAAATTCCACCATCCCTCCAGAAAGCAAAATGAGCCCTGAAAGGCTCAAAGAGTCTATAATCAATCAAGCACTAGGAATCTGCCGTTGTGACATCGTTGGCAGTCGAGAGAAATGTTTCTTTTCTAACCCCGGAGGAGCCTGTGCTATGTGCCATGTCTGCTTCTGCTTTCTTCCTGTTCTGCTGGGCATCAGCAATACCCACGGAACACCTCCTGCTGTCATACGTGTTTATCTGTGAAAGCCATGCTTTGCGGCAAGACTTAAATGCAAAAAAAACCAACCCCCACATTTTCATGGATGGCACTAAAATGTAACTGCAATTCTTTGTCATAGTGTCAGGAGTTTACTGTGGTTTTAGAAACCAGGCAACCAAAAATAGAAGAGTAGATCTGATATTACTCTCCTCCCATGACATGTAAGCAATTACAAAACCAGTTGAATCAAACTTTTAAAACTTGACTAAAAATGGGTTTTCTTATTTTACACTGCCAATCGCCCAATTAAACTACAAATTGGAATACCTTTTGATAGAACAATGTACAATAGGTTTTAAATTATATCCTATTCCCTTTCAAAATTCAAGACAGTGAAATAATCATCTGCTTTAAAGAACAGGAGTGGAAAAGAATTTATATTTTTAAAAAGGGAGTGAAGGAGAAAATCTCGGACTTCGTTTTTACCATCTCTATCCATAATTGTTTATGTTAGATGCTCAAGGGTTTTGAAATGCTAAGATAAGCAAAAGAGGGAGAAATCAGGACCAAGGGCATGGAGGAAGTCAGAGGAACCAGCAAATTATTAAAGTGGGACTGCTGAGTGCAGAGTTTGTTTGATTAATCTGACGCAATCACATTCCCACCCCTTTCTGGACACTGCTTTTCTAATGTCTACTAGCAGCTCATTTTAAAACAAGCTTAAAGTATAACTGAATTTCACTGTTGTGGCTACTACCATGATGTTTGAGAGACAGGCACGTTATCCTACTATCTTAGCTTCTCAAGTCATAAAAAAGCAACATAGGCAATGCCAGGAGGTAAGGCAAAATCACCACTCTTCAAGTTCAGGGGATCCTGAATTTCTAGACTGTCTTTCATTTTTCACTTACCATTGTCTCATCTTTTTTTTTTTTTTTCTTTCTCGCTTGGTGTACTGTGTAACTATATTTCAAGAAGGATGAAACTGATGTAAAGTAAAATATTTTTTTCAGAACAAAGAAAAGTTCCTATATGAAATGGCTCCAGGAAATAAGAAAAAAACAAAACCAAAACCAAAAACCAGACAACTCATTTGACCAGCGTTTCTCCTGTGTTCTAGGACATTCAGATGTGAAGGGGTGAAAAAAAACATGTTTTCTTTAAAAAAGAAGATAGGAGTTCTCACTGTGTTGGAACACATGGCCTGGAGTGACAAAGGAAGAAACCATTGTATCTTTTACTATTAAGTGAGAAGTAAATGTCTTGACTATCTTCCAATTTACAAAAGAAAGCTTGTCTGGATGAATTATCATCCCTGCTAGCTGAAATAATTTAAGAAGTATTCCATAAGGTGAGTTAATTAAACTTAACTACCAAACAACAGCAGATAAAAGAGAAAACACAGATTAATAAAAATGTGGCATGACTAACAACTCATTAAAAATGTTTCATATGGGGATGCATCCAATATCACTCAGTGATGGGAGGAAAAGACAAAGAAAGGTAACTGAAGCAATGACTTTCTGTAAAAATTTGGTGTTCTGGTGGGGAAAAAGTAAACAAGTAGGAAAAAGCCTAAGAATATTTCAGTCCTTCAGTAGAAAATAAAGTTTGACCCAAATTTCCTAAATTATAAGGCCAGTGAAACTTTATCCTATGCAGTCTTTCACTCTTGCATTCTTAAGTATTTTTTTAATGTGTCACCTAACTGGTAAGCCAGACTTTTTCTAGCCAGGTCCAACACTGATCACCAGTATGTTTCACAGTGGGGAGTTGCTAGGCTAAACAAAATAAAACCTTAACCAAATATTATTACTTTTATGGCTACTTTTTTTTTCTTTCTAGTCTCTGCCTCACTTTGTGAAAATAACAAACACAGACAAGAAAAGTAATTAGGATTAAAATAACTCCATTGCCAAATAACAGCGTCATCAAATCAAAGTATGCAAGGAATATTCAGGTCAAGTGGAATTGTAATAAAGTAAAACCCAGGAGGATAATTCAAGGCTTACTCATAAATATGAGGGGAAGAACTATCGCTGTATTAAAGCATCCACCATTCCCTTCCTCTGTTTCAGAGAAATAAGAATTTCCAGATAATAACATATATAGCATCACAGCTGTATATACAGTTCAGAGAACGGTTGATTTGTAATTCTTACAAAATGTACCTGTGATAAACAGTACTTCATTTGAAGCTGCATTTCGTTTTGTCTTTTGCCTCTAATGATTAACAAATCCGGGAACTGGGCACCTGAAATCACCTCGAATTATTTCCTTCTTTGTTTTCATAAAGAAATATAGGAGTATATCTACTGTGTGTCCCCACACACGCATGTACATATGCCTATCCACAAGAATCATTTTATACACTATTTTGAGGATTCAGACTTTGCCTTTTTTGTCATACTGAAACAGAAAAAGCTTTCAGGAACATGTGAGTCTGGAGATAGGGCTGGGGGGCCCTGGCAGGGCAGGGACTGCTCTGGTGTGTGTGCAACACCAACTGCAATGGCAGCTGAACTGCCTGCGCAGGTGCCTCAAGCACAGGGGCTGTGGACAAACCGTGTTGATCTTCTACTAATACAATAGTCATTTCTGATGACTAAAACTGGTTCTTGCATATATCCTATCGTTTCACTTATTTTAATCTATTTTCAGCTGGAATACTCAGTTAGATACTGAATATTCTTATATGGCTAAACCTTTAGCAGAATTATCAACCCCTGCCCTGCTATACGTGCTCTCCTAGATATTTTCAGAATAGTCAGTTGCATTCCCACTGCGATGCTATCAGATAAATATTTTTGACAGGAACTCTTCCAGCCAGCTCGCCTCGCTGTCCCAGAGACAGGGTTTGTGTCAGGTCGAACAATCCTCAGATCTTTTTACAAGAGGATAGTGGCAGACTAAGCACACACTGAGAATGAGAGAGGTTTCCAGGGGGGAGAAAAGGCCAGATTTTTCCTAGAAAGCAAGTGCTTAGGAAAATTACTCATCTTTCTGTCAGCGTGCTTACTTTTGGTCCCAGCGTGCACCTGACAAATGTGTTTGCTCGTCCCGCTGCAGCTGCACATGGGCAGCGTGATTGCAACGTACAGTGAAACGGAGGAGCTGCCAACACAATAAAGCTGCTTTTTGGTCAGTCAATTATCTGCTGCACAGATAAAGGACTGCAAAAGCAAAAATTGCATCAGGTAAAGGGCATGTCCCATTTCACTGTGTAACACAATTCTTCACTGCAACCCTTTTGCTTCCACTGTAATCAAGGCACAATCTTAGTAAGAAAGGCACTCACCAGAGCAGTGACATCTTCACTTTAACCATAAAAATAGTGGCTTTGAACCAATATACAACGTATTTAATGGTGAAATAAGAAGAGAAATGGGTGATCTGTAAAATAAATGGACCGTTTTAAAAAGAATGCCAAATGTACAGGAAGCCTGGAGAAGCACAGAGCACTGAGGACTGCAGCCCTGGGAGAAAGCACAAGGTAGCAGTAACCTGTACCGTAAGGCACTGCGTGGTGCTCCAGCAAGTGCTTCAAAACCAGCCAAACTTTCTTCACCCAAATGGATAATGAGGATTCATTCAGTACTTTGCCAGACTGTTCATCAAATGTATTGATTTCTACTAGTTCATAAACACTTACCAATTTGAACTTGACAGCACTGTCAACATAAGACCTGGGTCAAAAATAAAGTTTAAAAGCCAATGAAAGTGTTCCAAGACATGAAGAATGTCCAGATAAGCTGTATTTATTTGGTGGCTGACAGATATTGTTAATATCTGAGACAGAATGTCTGAAATAGATTTTAAAACATCAAACAACTTTTTAATTGATTCATTTCAGAAACTTGTCAGGTAGAAACCCAGATGGGGGTGGTTCTTGTATGATCAGTGATAAGAAGCAAAATACAGGAACTAAAACAATAATATTTGGCATTCTGAAAAAGCAAACTTGATGCCTGTCAAACACTAAACTAAATTAATAAATACCATAGCATGAGCTCCTATAGGATGCAACATTTATCTCCCCCAACAGGATTAACTGAATAATTTACAAGCACTGTGGAATGGGGAATGAATGAGTTTCCAATACTAATTCCTGTGAAAATGATTACCAGCATCTCATGGGGTGCCCAGTATTCTCCTTTACACTATGAATTAATGCCCTACCACTTATGATAGTTTTTCTCCTTCTGTTCCACCATTATGTATGAACATATAACCTTATTGTTGCTATTTTCTTTTTTGTTGCTATTGTCTTTTTCAGTTCATATACTTTCAAAAATGGTGCAGCATTACAACTGGCCATTTGTCTCCCATAGAAGCAGTTTTTCATGTACAGAGCTAAAATGAAATTCTCATTTTACAGAAAAAAAAAATCACACTAACGTTGCTGTTTGGGTCAGAGATTGTAAAGATAAGTTCACAGCCACTTCTTTTCCATCAACTACGTGTGCAAAAGCAGAGACTTGAACTGATAATATGAATTTTATTACCTGTCAAATGCAGTTTATAGCAGGTCCTTTTCCAATGACAACAACCTCGTCCCCAGCATGAATTAATCACAGAGCCAAGTAAAGATAACACTTCTGTGCAAGCAATGAGAATCCAGTTAGGGTGTGCGTCTCCTTTGACTCTTCATGTGTCAGAAAAAGCAATTCAGCTTTTGCAGCCTCTGTCTCAGCCTTGTGCAAGCAGACATTTGTTGAAGCAGGGGAGTTTTGCATGGACTGACACAGCTGATACCATGGGACCACGCAGCATCTTTGCACAACTCCTCAGCTTCCCCTTTACACTGGGCCTACATCTACCTTTGCTTTGCATGGGCAGCCTGTGATCATACTGTCCAAATATATTTGACACCCAAACATGGCAATTCTGGCAGAGGCTATAGTTCTCTTTCCTGGTGGCAACAGGACATTCTCATTTAGAAGAGGAAGGCAGTAAGAGCGAAATTGCCGGGAGTGAAGCTACTGGCCACACTCATAGAGAACTGAGATTAGCAGGCGTAGCCTGCAGGAACCAGAGCAGGTTTCTGTTTATCTCCACTCCTTCCCTACAGGAGAAAGGAATCAATCTCTTTTCACTTCCCAGTTTCTTTGGGAAAGGAAACTCAGGCAAAAATCATGTGCTGAATGCTGAGTCATTGCTTTGATTTACGAGCATGTTGCTGTTCATGTTTGATCACTGCACACCGAGTAACAACTCAACGTTACCAATAATTAAACTCATCTCCACAACTAAAATGGTTCTCCATAAATATACAGGAAATGCTTAGTATGACTGTAAAATAATATATGGTGTGATAGATTGTTATTTTTAAGACTTGTTTTATTTAGTTTTCTATATTTGCCCCTTTACTAGAGAACAATGGAAAGTGAGCAACACTATTCATTTGTTCTAAACTAAGAATTTTATAAATGTTACCAAAAGCTATTATCAGCTACATTTTGCTGGTAAAGAGACAATTGTGGAAATCACTGCAGGAAATGAGAGACATTATCTGGAGCTAAATTCATATCTGCATTCTAGCTTAGTGAGGAAAACAAGTAAATAAAAAGAAGACACTGCCAGGGCAATGCATGCTGATCTTCCATGACAGAGGGTGCAGCGCCTTTACTTTCATCCCTCGCCTTCCCCAGAAAAACATCCAGTTTAGAAAAAAAAATCATTTTCTTTCCTGTTTTTCTCACATTTGTCTTTGGTAAACTATGCTTTCTCCTTAAATCACCTCTGCATAGAGTTCTGTCTGCTTCAAGACCACTCAGTTCTCTGGGTCCTAAGCACACTGCAGCTGTGCCTGGTATTTCTGAAATACAAATAGATTACCATCTCAGTGGGGTTCAAAGCCACAACTAAGCTTATTAAAATTGAGGTGTTGCACAAACTGCACTCAGTTGTATTAATTCTGAACTTTACATTCAGTAACATTGAATTCCATTTATTCCAGAGCACTGCAGGGAAAATAAAGTGACAGTGAAAGGAATCTCTCAAGGCTTAAGTTTACAGCAAGTGTTTCTCTGAGTAAGAATAGACTCCTTTTCAGCAGGCTCAAGCTTGAGAATTAGAAGAATGTTTAAAGCAATATTTTTTCGGCTTTGAGGAAGCTAATCTTTACATCTTAGCATGCATCAAATCAGCTTGGTAAGAGATACAAAACAAAAACTGGCATTGCTGAAGCTGATGGAGGTTTTGCAGCTGGCATTAGATGAACCAGTTAAACTTCACCCACAGTGAATACTATTCTGTATTTCAAAATCTGAATAATCTGCTTTAATTACCAAACATCTGATGTAACAGTGATTTCACTTGGTAATCTATATTTATGATTCTTTTCTCTCAGATAAACATTAGATTAGTCTCATGGCATCCAAATAGATGTTGGTGCCCCTAGAGAACTAAAAGAGAGATGGAAAAGGAATGCTTTGAGAAAATGCTTTTTTTCACTTCCCCCTCAATTTTTATTTTCCAGGATAATAGTTAAAGCTTTTTGACTTCTCCGAAATCTTACCAACCTTCCACTATATTTGCATTCTGTTACAGATTTATTTATATTTAGCATTTTTCTTTGGCCAGCAGAATAGGCTATGATGCTGGATTAGTGCTTTATTCATAGTAGGATTTCAGATGAGTCACAGATATATCTCTGCAGCAGCTGTTGCAGACCTTGTAATGCCATTAGGCTCTGACTCAGAGAGATACTGCACTGGCGCACTGTGGCTATAGTCTTAGGGATCTCTGCAACGCAGAAGCCACTCAATGTAGACAATGGGAAAGTATCAATGAAATTTTGATGCAGAGTGTACCCTGAAGGCATAATGCACACAATACGCAGAAGTTTTGTGACATTTTCAGAACTTATATGGAAAAACACTGCAGAAGATGAGGAAATTCTACTTGCAGAACTTTTAAAGGTCCTGCGGAAAAAACATGCATTCATACTACAGAAGAAAATACGTCCCATGAGATACCAGAAATTTGGTCAGGAGTTTAGCTGGATATCTGCAGAGGATTGGAAAGCATCTTACGTATTCCCAATACTATTATAAAAGCTACAGTTTCTGAGTTCTGGGGAAGAGTTATCATAGACACAGATAATGCTTGGCATTTTCAGCTTTAATGCCAAGAACTGTGCTAAGCCTCCAACCTTGAGTGATGCCATCTGTACAGAAACATTAAGCCCATCTTTACCTCTAAGGTCTCACTGACACACTCAGCTAGATTCAGATTTAGAGCAGATAACCTGCTACACCTGGGAACGGGTACATAAAGTACAGCTGCTTGTCCTAAGTGCTCGGTAAGTAAGAGCTATAATCATCTTGTTTCTGCCAAGTCATCCAGTCGGATAACAAGCATTATTTTGGACTAATGGAAGATATATACCTGGCTCTTTGCACACCTTTTTAACACCCCACTTGCCACTCAATGCTTATTTCATTTTATTTCATTCCACTGCCTTTATTTGAGTATATCTGGAATGAATCTGGCCTGTTAAGATATAAACAAAGTAACGGGGCACATGCATAAAGAGATTTAACAGACTAATCATGTTACAAGCTATGTTTCTGAAAAACAGAAATGGAACAGCACATAATTATTATAGTGTGAAGATACATAAATAAAAAGGGAGGAGAGGAGACTGAGCTAAGTCATTTGTTACACTGTTGATTACCCAGACTGATAGAGATTTTTTGGCATGTCAAACATCTCAAAAATAAAACATGAATTCTCACCTCTCTAACACAGAAGAATGGGCATCTGTCATGTTACATTCACTCTATCTATATTAGAACTTCTCAAAGCTTTTCAGACTCCTGCCACGTTGCATGTTTTCATTTTGTAATGAACCCAGCACAAGGACATTATTTTGTTTAAAGGTCATGCAAAGTATGAGTACACTCTTTAAGAAAGCTATTTCATAAACACACATGATTAGAATATTTCATAAGGGCTCAGTGTTGCAAGATTTTGAGTACATAAGCAATGATCTCATTCCTCAGATTTGTCTGTACTTACTACCTATGTAAAAGAGAATACACATTGTAAATGGTTGCGATTACATTAACACAACAGTTCCTTCCATCAAAGAGATAGACAGATGAAAATAATGCTGCTCTATAACGGTAAATATCACCTCTGGGTAACTAGGTGTATGCTAGATCCAGTGTGTGCAAACAAATGGGTGAAAAGTGGGATGTTTCAGTCACTCACACTGGTTGTTCAAAAGCTCCTGAAACAAAATACATCAGAATCTTATTTTTTCAAATATGTTATGGCTGTTTTTCTATGTAGGTAGTCTTATAGTTCTCTTCACTGTGATACTGCAGAGCTAAATGAATGCTGAAGACAGAATTTACTGGATTAGAAAGTAAAATACCATGTAGTATACATTCAATGCATGCCATACATAATTATACTCTTCATTTAGTAATAACATTCTTTTAAAGATCACATGAGAATGCTCTTCTTCCCTTCACCTTTTTTTTAATTGTCCCACACTACCTTGCTCTAGACAGAACAGAGAAAAAAATGGATAATGCAATAGGCCAGACCACTGCAGAATAATAATGATTTATAGATTAACATTATTTGGGACTGTGTTTTTCAGTCAGAAGAGGTTTGTGGTTTGCTTTTACTGAGTAGATAGCAACATGATGGGTTTTAAACTACCGAAAAATTCTAGGTAGTATCCTTGCACTCCTAAGGCCAACAGCAAAAACAACTGTCATGTTCAGCATATATAGGATGTATTTCTGACCTTTTCTTTGTGCTGAAGGATATGAAAGATGTCAAAAGAAAGTTTTCACAAATCAGTATGAAAAGGAAACTTCTTTGGGACAGTGAGAAAAGTGGCTTATGAGCAAAGTCTAAACTTGACAGGGTTTCATGCATACATTGAAGCCTGTAAGGCTCAACAGGCAGCAAGAGTGCTGTGACTTCAAACCTGTGACAAACTGCCTCTGTAACCTTATAGTGAAACTTCCTATATTTTTAAAGGCATCCTAGAAACAAAAAGCCATCATGTAGGTTATTTTCACTTTCCATTGAAACTATTAGATTTAAATCTAAACCATCCGATGTCTTCATTGCAAAGTTATTCTTTTACAGATGGACTAATATTTTCCTTTAATCGTTTGCTGAAGTCTGTACTAAACTCCGTGAGTATCCTGACAGTCATGAGTTTCAAACCTTACCTGTTGCCAGAGTTGTTAAACATTTGGTTATTACCCAAAGAGTCCAAGAGGTGAGACTCTTAACCAAGCACTAGGACAAGCACCCACCCCAGTTTCAAACACCAGACATTTATCCAGGAGTCTGTAGAAAGCATGAGCCTCTTGATGTCCTAAAAGAGGTGTACTTTGATAGCTGAAGACCCTTTATCCATTGTTATTACTCCCAGGCCAGATCTCTTTTTCTTTGATTGTACAATGTTCCATTACTCCTACCCTCCATACACACAACTATTTCCTGACACCAGGAATGACACTTCATCCTCCTTGGCACACAACTGCCTCCAGAAGTGACCAGGAAAAGCACAGGAAGTTTAATTTTTCTCTTGGTTGAATGTCAGTGTAGTAATGGCCCTCCTGATACTGGGCAAGACGCTGGGAAGAGCTGTTAGAGAAGGGAACCCTGCTCTCTCCCTGTAGTCCTGGGACAGAATACATCTGGCAAACTCTGTAACCTTCAGAGGTTTGGCTGTGAAATGCTGACTGCGTTGAAAATCTGCAAGCTCAGATGTTCAGAGCCATGAGTCACCCAGTTTCAGCTGACCTTATTTTCAATTTCTTCCAAGCAATGTCATAAAGCATTCCTCCAACAATCAAGCAGATCACTTGCATCTCTCCAAAGACTCTGCAGTTTCTCATCTAAATGATTAGTTAATATTTAACTCCCCACACACACACACTATTTTTTATCTCTTAGAAGACCTTCTGATACTTGGGTGCCATGAAATCAGGGAGAGACAAGAAGGCATGGAGCTCCGTTTCCAAGCTCAAATCTGCCACACTGCAGGATAACAGATAGTGCCTGTTGTACTGCCACACTACTACAGAAAGAGTGACACCTGCTTGCTCTTCAAAACATGGAGCTGACTCATGCGCTACATCACTTTGTTTAACAGGATCTGTTCTGATTTGGGTAGATTTCAGACTGATGATGCATTTTTTGATTTATGCTTTCCTTCTCTTTACTAACATTTGAATATTCCTGCTACCATAGCTCCTAGTGATATCTATATCGATAGATATTTAAATCTCTTATAAGTGCTTTTTGTAATTGACTGCCTGGAAAACCGAAGGCATTTATTTTGACAGAAGTTCTCCTATCCTCCTTCCTAGTTCTCCCAGATACATGTATCTAATTGTATATAAGTATTTTAGCAATGCTATTGGAAAAGCGTCTGCAGTTGTTTTAAATTTCAACTTCAGAGGCCTCATTAACCACCCAGTTATTCCATGTTTACAGTGTCATAACATCTCTAAAAACGAAAGTGTTAAAGCCAGCATAAAATGGAGGAAAGCAGCAGCGAATTATACTGTTGCTATCAATGTAAAGCTATATAATTTACATTTGCACCAATTTCTTAAAGTGAAAGTAATCCCTGAACAGCAGGATTAAATGGTCATGCTGTATAATTAAGACCTGTGTACACTACTTGTCATTATCCTTTTAGCATTTTCTTGAATGGTTTGCCCTCACAGAAGAAACTAATCTAATATAAACATCTGCATTTTGTTTCTCCTCTGTGGTTTTAATCTAGTATTTGCATAAGTGTGGGATTAGACACAAAGAGGCCATCTGGTCAGCCATGCTCTTCCTGCTCCATTTTCTTTATGTGCCAACAATGCTCACTACTGTCCCATGTTCCTTGTGTGATAAATCTGCTCACCACAACACTAAACTGAAACTACCATCACGACTTGTTTCAGTTTCTGTCTGCTGAGCAATGGGTGCTTGTGTGTTTGGCGCAGCTTCACAAACATCAAAGGATGCCTGCAGAATGCTATAATACAATAGCCTTGAACTCACTGTGAACGCCAAGGAGCCTGGCAAGAGCTCAAATCTTTGCCTTGTTTTCTGCCACAGTTTTTATTTCAGGCATAATGTTCTTCCTCCTCATATTTTCTACAGCTGTGAGTGACTATCAGGAGATTCACATACAGACCTGCACATTCTCATTTTCCTTTAGCTCTCTGCTTTTGTACAACTGCTCTTCCTGTTTACCCTGTTGTAGCATAGGAGGCCCTGTGAGTACAGCACCTGGGTACAGGCAATCCCGTAAGAACTGTCTCTGCTATGGACCTATAGCCACTGCTTCAGACCATGGAAGCCCAAGACAATGGTCATTTCAGCCTTGCATGGTATTGAACACCTCCTGTAAAATGCTAAGCACTGTTGTTAGCACTGTTACTGAGGCCAGGACCCCACTGTGGTGCAGCTGGCACTTCTCAAATGAATATCAAGAAACTTTACTGCAAACAGCTCCAGTCACAAAGAAACGGAATTAAAGCACCCAGGAAGTGCATATCCAAGGTCACACAACAGGTTCCTTGGCACATGCAGGAAGAGAATATAGGTATCGTGCTTTTTCACACTCCTTTAAACGTAATAGTACAAATAAATATGCAATCTCCAAACATGCATCCCTTGCTATGTCATAAAGTTACCCTAAAATCCACTCAAAAGATAAAAGAAAGCTTCCAAAGTTGAGAATTGGGAAGTCATGTGTGACAACTCCTATAGAAGTACAACCAAGCACAACTGAGACAGCAGATGTCCCCAAGGATCTCTTCTCACATACCCTCCCTCTGTATACATCCATCCCATCATTCTCATGTGCAAACTGAGTTATGGGAAAGCCTATTTTGGGAAAAGATAAATAATAACTTCCTTTCCCTCCACATGTAAAAAAAGAGATATGTAGCCCATGACACCCACCTTCTTCTCAGGAAAGGATAACAAGGTGGATTTGAAAAAGTACTGATACATTCACTTTTGTTGATTAGAAGGAATGTTCCTGATGGCACACTTAACAGTACCTGTACTGTCTTTCCAAGGCCAAGCTACAAGACAGACCAAGGACTGACCAATAATTGCTCTGCACTGTTGTGGACATCTGTAGGCTGGCTGCTTCCAACTACCACAGTTACTTTTAGCATGTGAGATCATGTCTTCTCAAGAACTAGTGTGCCTGAAGTGGGCCATTTGATGCTGCCACAAGGTGTTACAAGTGCACACCAGATAACTTGTCATTGCAGTTTTCCATTGCAAGTAACCGTGAGCGTGGGTCTATGCTACGGAATTATGCATCCCCAAGTCTTTTTCTTCCAGTGCCCTGAATGTGAATCTAACAATGTATAAAGGAAATCTGAGTAAAGGACATTTAGACTCAGGTGTAGAGCTGGGTGTACAGAGAAGAGGATAGACAGATGTAGCGTCTATTTGTTACACTCTGGATCTGCTGTTTCTATTTGTCTGGGGTTTTTTTTGCTTTCCTATGCTTTATTTATGCACTCAGGCACTGTTAACAGCAGCTGAGTATAAAACTAACAGGAATGCCTTCACAGGTTTCTGTAAATCAGCCTAGAGGTTGATTTATCTGATGTATTTTGTGGTATGTTCTATATATTAATAACTAAGTATCCACTTCAGGGGTTTGAGGTTTCTTTTACTAACATGTCTTGCCTCAGGGAAGGAGAAGTTTTGTCTTTCATAATCATAAAGGATACACACAATATACATTTAAACTGGCTTGTACAGATCAAACACATTCCATAATGAAAACTTCACAGCCTATTTCCACAGGTGATCCATTTTTAAGTCAGAGGGATGAGGTACAGAATGGTTAAGGGCAAAGCATCATTACATAAACAGCAAGTAGAAGACAAATCATTCTTCATATCTTGCAGTGAGATACTGATAAGTACATGTGAAAATTGGATAGACTTTGCTGGCTTACAGGGTGTAGGCTAGTTGATGTATTTGATGTCATATTTGGGCAAACAAAAGATTTGTTAGTTTCTGTTACAACACACAGAGAATTGACAGGAATTTCACTGGGAGTACTTGAAATATCAGCAAAGTCAAATAATTTTAAAAAAAAACTTGCTTTGTAGATATATTTATCTGAGAAGATTAGACAATCTGAACATGAGAGATTTCAAAGTTCAGAAAACAATGAGTTAACATTTATTTAGGAAATAAAACTTTGTCATCATTTTAATGGCTTCAGGTAGAATTTCAAAGCACTTTGGCTGATCCACTTATAGAATAGATAGCAGAAGCTTATGCTTAGACATACACACAATGGATTTAGAAACGAGTACACAAAGCCTGCAAGTGCTATTCTTTCAGAGGGTTAAAGAAGGTAAAGAAAACAAGAATGTGCTTTTGCTTCTTTGTACACAGCACAGTCTTCAGCAATACCACCCATTGTCTCCTAGCTGATGCGGAAATTATAGACTCATCTGAGCTAAAATGGTTGCTTCCCTCTACTTTTTTAAATTTCAAGTGTAGCTATTTATAACATTTCATTAGAAGCTTCCCATGCTATGGGAGTATTTTATATATTAAACTTAAAAGGTATCAGTTAAAATATTATGAGAGCTTGAGATTAACTGCACAGCCTCCAGTGGCTGCAATATCTTATGAAGCAGAAAAAGACATATGCCAGAAATCCTTTCCAGACAACTCTGGAAAAGAAGCAGCAGTTACAGTATTAATTTTCCTTTCCACTATCGTATGAAACCTGGCCATCTGTTTTCTGACAGTATATCACAAAGGAAAATTGCACCAATTCACACACATTAATAGCATTACAGGAAAACTCTAGATTAATTTTCTATATATGTAAAGTTTGTGAAAACTTTAAGCTTGCATACTTCGTTTTCCCTGTTTATACATGCATTCATTCTAAAGAGACTATTTTTTACTCTGGGAGGCTACTACAGTGGACAGTTAGTATATTGTAAAGAATGGAAATGTCTGTCTTAAAGTCCTAATAATCTAAGTGTTTATACCATTTGCAAGAACAGATTTCAGTTGGGTTAAGTAGTCTGTACCACTGAAAGCAGTTAGAGATGAACTGGTGAGGTAAGACTGCTTCATCATAGCTCAGTCTAATCCATAAAACTATAAAGTAGTATATGTGATATTTTTGACGTACAAATAGACTCTTAATCAAGACCTTTCACAGTTTTCTTTTACTAGCTCAGTATTTCAGTTGCCATTGGAAGGCTTTTTGTCCATCTGAAATAACCTGGTTTTCTCTGTGGATATGCAATTTTTCTGCATATGTTTAAAAAACAAGGTATCTGTCATCTGCCAAAAAGGTAGTGTTTGCTAGTCAATTAATGCTAATAAATTACTATTGGTTCCACCAGAGCTTCAATATATTTCAACATGCACATTGAAATCAAAGAGGAAGATCGATCTGGAGCATCATCTAATTTTTACAGCATAATACAGGCATTGTGTTTAATTTACACCTTTGCTGGAAAGCTGACTGTCTTGCTTCTGTTTTGCAGCCCTGCCATGCACATTCCAAACAAGTGATGATACAGAAACAAGTATTGGATTCCTTAAATATAGAGCATAATCTCAGGTGTGTAAACTGAGCATACTCTCAGCTTAGGAAGCTGCAGAGCCTTTTTCTGTCATGCTTCTATCAAAACAAGATGGTGCTGCGTGGAAATGCAAACTCCTTGAGTGACACAGACTTTACCACAGAAGAGGTGAAGGGGTGGAGCTCACATACTTGTTTTCCAAAGGAAACAAATAAATATAAGGGGCAGTTGGTTCTGCTGGCAGATCTTGTAGGGGAAAGGGAGAAAGGACAGAGGCTGCTGGGCTTCTCCTGGAGCATATTGCAAGTGGATGGGGACTGTTACGAAACATAGTGGTTGAGTTTCCTACATTTGGACAACATCTGGATGGTCTGTTGTGTAACTAAACAGTTAAATATATTTAGAATAGCATCGAGGGTATGTAGAATAAAAACTGGAAAACTGGATAAATTCTTAAGTGATGATAAGATTTAATAGGACCTTATTCCTTGTCTTCTTCAAAATGTTATTCATACTACAAATTCAAAAAAGGCTTTTTCTTTTAAAAAAAGTGGGGGGGGGGGGGGATATTAAGTATTCACAATAACGCAGAGTACACAAAAATATACCAAAAATAAAGCTACTAATTTTGTTGCTGTGCTGTTTTATGATGTGGATGGTGGCTTTGTTTGTAAAATAACTATTCACAATGTCAAACAGCACTTGGCAGCATCATTTTAGTATCTTCTGTAGTCAAGTGGGTAAACTTGCAGTTGCCCAAAGATATCAGTAATAAGCACCATTTGCCAGGGGTCTTACAGCCAAAACCAAGTTTAGACATAAAATGGGATTTAAAACTGGATTTAAGTGACAATCGTATTTGTCACCAGCCTTGCAATAAGCCGGGGGAAAATGCCTCTTGACTGGCACGTACATAAATTTATAGTGAGTCTGGCTGCAGCCTTTTAACACTAATGTAGCTGCTATGAATTGCAAAAAAACCTGCACACAAGATCCTTCTTCACGAAAAGGCCCTATTTATGCTGTGAGGGTTATATATATATATTGAGTCTCCTACCTGACTGCTTCAGCCAGGCTTCAATGGAATCTCAACAGAAAACTAAAAGCTGTTTCCTACAGAAAGTAACTTGCATCAGCCAAGACTCTGTCCATGGCTGACTATGACCTACACTATTTCTTAAAACTGCATGAGCAGTGCATGTTCTCTCTAGGCATTTTGTTTTTCTAGTTAAAAAAGCACGAAGACACATCTTCCTACCATCTTTGTTTCTGGTTCAGGAAAAAAAAAAAGGCAAACAACAGAAACACAAACAACCCACGCACATTGCTGCATACGACAATGCAGAAGAGTATTCTCTTTTGGAAAGGAGTCTCCAGTAGGATTTCTGGCCCATGGCTTGAAACAAAAAAAGCTGTATTTATTCCTCAGTGTAGTCTGCTGTGAGGCAAAGTATTCCTCTTTCCTGTTATCTGAGCTTGATATTTAAGAAAAACAAATTATTGGTTCACTTTTCTCCATGAACGAAGTGCTGCTTGATTGATTTACACAATTACTTTTATACAATTTCATCAAACACAATACTGACTCTTTTGCTGTTTAGAAAGACTATATCTGCCTTATTTCCCATAGCATGTATGCATGCCCTGTAAAGAAATCAGCAGCAATCCCATGTCTGCAATTTGCCTGTATTATGTACTTTCTGGAGGACGCAATGTTGGCCTTTGACAGACATGTCATCCTCAAATCCTCTCAAGACAGATGGAACAACAGTAGCTTTAATCGATTTCGTAACTTCCATCGTTCTCTAAGCAGTCGGTATGCTTTGTGGCTGACTGAAATGGATGCGAAACATAACTATGCCAAGATCTACAGATCTACAGCTCCAAATCCTAACGCCTTTCCTATTTTCTTCTCCGTCCCGTTTTCACTGTGGCTGTTTTCACTAAGACATAAGGACAACACGCCAGAAACACATTTCTCAGCCTGTTGCAGTCTCCCAATTGTCACATTAACAGCCTGGAAGTAAAATTGCCGCTGGTGCTTCAGCCGGAGGCATCTGCAGCTGAGACCTCCTTCCCACCAGCCCACACAGAGACAGCTTGATTCACGCTGCCTCAGGGCTGTCAAACTGCGGCACTGTGACTTATGAGAGGTTAAAAATAAAAAGCCGTGCGAGAGTTTGAAAGCTGCCTGTCAAACAGAGCGGTACCGAACCTCCCTCCGCCCGAACGGCGGCTTTGGAGCGGCGTTTCAAACTCCCTCTCCGGATTAACACCTTCCCCTACGGCGCCCTCCGCTTCATTTACACTGCGCTGAATTGCGTACGAGACCTCAGGACGGAAGGAGTCCCCTCGGAGGATAAACACGGCTGGGCAGCCCCGCAGGCTCCCCCGCCCGGCCTGCTGCCTTCCGCCGCTGTCGCCCGCTTTGCCCAGGCCGCCGGGCTGCACCGCCTGCGCTGCCCGAGGGTCGCGCCCTCAGCAGCCCACCTCGCCCCGCCCGATCCCCCACCGCTCCCCGCCCCGCCGAGGCTGAGATCCGCCGCCCTGCACACTGGCACCGGCCGCCCCGGCTGCCCGGAACGGTGACACCGGCCGCCCTTCCCCGGGGCTCCCCCCGCCCGCCCCTGGTGCCGGGCAGCGGCCCTGGCCTCGGCACGTTCCATTCCCCTCCCGTCACGGGGGAGGGGGGGGACACATCGGAAACCCTTCGTTGGCTACAGAAGCGGGACCGAAACCGCTCGTAGTGCCGGTGCCCGGTTAGGTGCAGCGGCTCGGCAAGCCTGAGCCCAAAGGGGGCGGGAGATGGCGGCGGGACGCCGCGGGACGAAGAGGCGGGGGGAGAGGCGGAGTTGGTAGGTTCCGGAGGGCAGGCGAGCGCGGAGCGCTGGCGCCCCGGCTGTCAGTTGGGAGCGGCGGCGCGAGCGGAGGCAGGCGCAGCCGGGGCGCGAGCCTCCCGCCTCGGGCAGCCGGAGCAGCCGCCGCCGGGACNGGCGGCGATGCCGGCGGTGCAGAAAACGGTGTCCGAGATCCGCTCCCGTGCAGAGGGTAAGTGCCGCCCGCCTCTCCCCAGCCGTAGGGAGGGACGGGAGAGCCCGACCGGCGCTCCGCGACCCCCCGGCGCCGAGCCGCGGCGGGGTGTGCGTCGCGTGGCCGGGAGGGGGCGGCGGGGAGACGAGGCGGCGGGAGCTGGTGTCCCGCCGGTTGCTGCAACGCTGCTCGCCGCGCCGCCCCTCACCGCGGCCTCCGGTCGCGCCGTGATCGCCGCCCGACCCCGGAGGGGAGGAGGTGACCGCATCGCCCCTTCTGTCCCCGCCGCACACCTGAGCGCGGGTCAGCTCCCCCGGGATCGCCCGGGCTGCGGCGCAGGGCGCTCGCTGCAGCCGCGCATCGCCCCAGCTCCGGGCCCTGAGCGCTGTGGTGGCCGGGCGTTCCGGGCGCTCCTGTATTTACGGCTCTGCATTGTCTGCCGGGGGCGGAGAGCCCTCGGGCAGCGGTGTGCGCGTCAGCGATGGCAGCGTGTCACGGGGAGCGGTTGTTTTGTTGTTTCTTTTCCCCGGGGTGTCTGGCTGCATGTCCCGCCGGCCCCGAGCGGCAGACGGGGACAGACAGCGGTGGCTCATGGCCTGGGATAGCTGTCCTGGGACTAAGTCGGCAAACTTCTTTAGATGGAGGATGTGAGTGCTCTCGGATCATCAGAAATAAACGTTTCTGATACAGGGAACGCGCCGGCAAGCGTCAGACCGTGCTGATGTTTCGTGCCTGAGAGCTGGGATTGCTTACCTTCACCTAACAACGTGTCAAGAGCTGCCTTGTATAAAGAATCACTGCAGTGAAATTATCTTAATATAATGTTTATTGCGTGCAAAAGTAAAACTTGAAATCACTGATACCAAAGCAGTGTATTGGGACAGCTTATGATTTTCTGTTACTGTAGGTAATTATAGCAATGCCAGTGTCATGCTGCATACTCCTGAGGCAGGTATGCAGGTTTTATCCCTTTGTCTGAAAGTTTTCACACTTAAGCCATTACATCAGGTTGTGGTGGGGTTTGGGTTTTGTTTGTTTTTCTTTTTTTTTTTTGCTTTATTTGGCAATATAGGGAGGTGAAAGTTTCTCACTGTATCTGTCTTCCTTCATCCAAAGGATTTTTTTGTTGTTGTTGGGAAAAACATGAAGAAAGATAGATTGGAAGTAGTCTGTTATCTTGATGTTCTTTCCTGTTTCTTCCATGTTACATTTTCTGTTTCTCCCATGTTACATGCCTTCCTCCCCCAAAAGTAGGTTTGTAGGAGGCCTGGCTCTGCTTCTACCTAGGTAATGTTAGCTGGCCAAGAAATAGCATGCATCTTTCTATGAAGAAAGGAAGAAGGTACATCCTTCCAGAGACACTGATGAACTGTGTTTACTACCAGAGCAGCAGTGCTGCTGTATTCACAGTCATTAGTAAATGCATTTGATGAGACTAGTTAAATGTCCAGATTTTCAGAGCTTAATTTCTCTTTGGTTCCAGACTGTTGGTTTTCACTGCAAGCTTAGTACAAATAGGGAAAACTGATGCTCTCTTTAAAATTATCCAGTTACAGGAATCTTAATGGTTATTAAATGAACAAATGTGGTGTTCCCTAAAGGTAAATATCTAAGATATGCAGATGCAGTAAAGGGGGGAAAAATGTCTAGTTTATGTGAATAGTGTTCAAGATTGGATGATTATAAGACAGTGGAGTATAGAACTTAAGAAGCTTCTCAAAAATACTTTCTTTAGGACTGAAAATAGATATGAAACTTCTTTTAAGAAACTTAAGTTCTGGAAAATGACATAGCTTTTCATTGCAGTGGTAGAGTTTTTTAATCATACTATACTATATATAGTATTACTCAAAGAAAAATAATTTTGAAACTGTTACTGTTTTCTTAGGTTAACGTGGCACTAGTTAATTTTATTTATATTCAGTTCAGTTTCTCTGAACTCAGCTCACTCACAATGAAACCAGTGTCAATGAGTCTCTTACTTCCTTTTTTCTTGTTGAGATAAATGGCTTCCAAGCCTACTTGGTCCATACATTTGGACTGTGTGGCTTGTACTTCTAAACAGTTCTTTGTAGGTAAATGTTACTATTTTCTAAAAAGGAGAACTCTGAAGTTCTGTAATGTGAGTCTCATCCCTAGCATTTGACAGTGACATAAAGGAACTGTAAAAGCCTAGCTCTGGCCATCACATGGGTCTCTTAGATAAGCACTGTGCAAAGTGATGATAAGGCTGCCTTCAGAGACCTCCACCCAAGTCTTACCTGCAGTGTAGAGTTGTTCTCTATGTTCTTTGGAAGTCACTGATAATAGTAATCACGAACAGCAGCATCTATGAGTGCTGTTATGGCATGGACCACTCCTTAAAGTAGCCCCAGAGTTGTGCAGATCTAGTAGACAAGCTTAATATTGCTTCCCTTATTCTAGAATTTTTGTGTTGTCTCTTTGGGATTAAAGTCTCATTTTTTCTTTCCTGTTACTGCAGCAACTAAATTCTGCTTCAGAGATCTTTTTTTCATGGATCATGAGCTACCTTATCAGGCTGGACTGTCTTGACATCATCTCAGAACTGAGATCTCTCTGACATGAAGAGATAGTAATACTGTTATTAGAGAAAATCAGCTCTTGTGCTTAGATGAAACAAAATCAGAACTGTCAGAACCATTCACACATCTATCATTCCCAAGAACTGTTTGACAGTTGTGCAGAAAAATTGACACTACAGTCTATAAACTATTAAAAATAAAAATTGTAGGTGTTTTAACATCTGTAAAACTTGTTACCTGCATGGCTTTCTTCAAAACCTCTGCAAGTTCTTGTGCTCTTCATGGCTGATTAAAGATAACCACGCTTGCTCATAACCTTTTTTAAATAAATTTTTGTGCCTGTTATCCCTGTTGCAAAGGTCACCTGCAGTTCGCCGTAAGCTTAGGAAACGCTGCAGTTTTAAAGTAGTAGATGTATGAATAGTCTCACTCAAGGCATGGAAGATCTAGCCTTCCTAAAGGAATTTAAGAAATCACTGCATGTGTTTTCACCACCAGTAACCTTAATTCAGAATTGTACCTGAGCTGTGCTGTGGAAATAGTGTCAGTGTCGTGTATTCTGCAGCTGCAAAACACATGGGAAATCTTTCAGTATTGTAGCCTATATCTAGCTTTATTAAATAAAGTAATTAACTATGGTTATTTTAGCTATATATAGCTGCACAGTTAATATATGCATCTATTAAATAACATGAAATGGAATAATTCAAAGCATTTTATTTCTTTTGAGAGACTGGGAGAGTGGAATTGTGGTTACAGTTCTTATTAGGGTTCTCTGAAAATTGAAGCATTAATGCTTTTCCTCCATGTATTGGTGGAGTTCAGTGAAATATATTAGGTTTTCAAAAAAGGGTAGAAATTTGAAGTTCCATGGTGCTGTCTAACCACAACAGTAGATAATAACTATTAATGGTTCTTCTTTCCCCCTGTACTTGCTGCTGGTGAGGTTCCACCTCGAATGCTGTGTTCAGTTTTGGGCCCCTCGTAAAGGAAAGACACTGAGGTGCTGAGGAATTCAGAGGAGGGTGACAAAGCTGGTGAAGAAGGGTCTGGAGCACAAGTCTGATGAGGAGTGGCTGAGGGAACTGGGGCTGTTCAGCCTGGAGAAAAGGAGGCTGAGGGGAGACCTCATTGCTGTCTACACCTACCTGAGAGGAAGTTGTAGTATGGAGTGTGTTAGTCTTTTGTAGCAAGTGGTAGGACAAGAGGAAATGGCCTGAAGTTGTGCTAGGGGAGTTTTTTTGGTGGTTTTAGGTTTGGGGTGTGGTGTGGGGTTTTTTTGTTTGGTGTTTGTTTTGGGTTTGGTTTTGGTTTGTTGGGGTTTTTGTTGTTGTTGTTGTTTTTTGGGGTTTTTTTGTGGTTTTTTTTGGTGGTGTTTTTTTTGTTTTGGTTTGTTTTTTTTCTTGTCTGCAGCTTTTTTTCCTGACAAATCTGTTTTACTGACTTCATTTAGATCCCAGTACTTCAAAATAGGGTCTAGTTATAATGGAGCAGTACCAGCAGGTCGGAGCAGGTCACTGCAGTTCCCTTCTGTACTCTGTCCTCAGAGGGACAGACTGCTGTGCCTGTGTTCCTAGTGCCTGTTCTGTCACCAAAGGTTCATCACAGCATTATGGCAATTAACTCCGAAGGCACCTTCTTTTTCATAACCATACCCTCTTGAAACTGTGGTGCATTCTCTGGGAACATGATCTAGCAGACTTGCTCATGTAAGAGGTTCTTGGCTACAGCACCAGCTTTCAAAGCTTTTGAATGCTGTACTTTGAGAATAAGAAAGACATTTTTAATGATTAAGGGAAGGGAATTAAAATCCTTCGGTGACTTGACTGAGGGTTTTTCTTCCCTCCCTCACTTTCTATATTATAGTCTGTATTTAGCTTTGTCTTGTTATGACAATGAGACTGTTTTAAGTTGTGAAAGATGAAACTGTTAGATGACCCTACCTAAAGGAAAATATTTGGACAATGTTTACTATTTACCGTTTATTGTTGTTTTACTAATTTAGAAACTTTATAATCAAAACTGATTCAGGAAGATTCCCTGCAAATATTGTCTGTTGAAATAGAGTTTATTCTTCTAAATCTGTTCTTGGGAGCAAAATATGTTCTTCAATTAATTATCTTGTGGAGAAAGCACAGGTTAGTTGTTTGGAAGCTTTTTTTGTTTGTTTCCTTGGTTATTTATTTATTTGGGTGGTGTTGTTGAAGATATTGTTTTTGCTGGCAAAACTGAAAACATGTAATCTATGCAAAATACACATTTTACTAGTTTGGTGGGGTTTTAGTTTGTTTGGGGTTTGGTTTTGTGGTTTTTTGTTGGGTTTTTTTGTTCGATTGGTTGGTTGGTTTGGGTTTTTTCAGGTACGGTTTTTATCCTGGGAAGTAACAACCCAGTCTCCATATTTGCAGATTTCACAGCAATTTGGTTTCCAATTTTTTCTTGCCTTTTCCTACTCTTGCTTATAATTTATTTTTATTTCTTCAATTTTGAACAGATTGAAAGAAATCCTGAGCCAAAACCTCAATTATTTGCTGAGTGACTTTAATGAAATTTGTAATGTTTTGTGCTTATCCATCAATAATTTCCAGATTCTGTGCTTTGCTAGGAAATAACTTTCAGAGTGCAAACCAGAATATTACGTACAATAATTCTAGCTTATGCAGCAGCTTTGCAAATAAACTTTTTGGTTAGGGCAATAGTTGTATTCCTTTGATGTTGAAGCACATTTTTTGTTGGTGTTGATCCTGTGCTGCCCAAATAATAAAATAATCAAAATATAGTATCAAAAGGTGTGATTGTAAATATTAAGAAGAAATTAGTTTTGAAACTTGCTATTTCTGCATAATAGTGTGTCAGAGTAGTATGGCATGTTGGCGTTTCATATTTTTCTTTTTAGGGTACTGACTTCTCATGTCATGCTTTTCTGTCACTGGGAGCATGTAAAAGTGTATGTAATAGAATTTGATAATTCAGCTGGGGTTAAATATCAGCCATGTTGCAAGCCACAGCAGAGGAAGAAAAGTCTTAGAATATATTTGTTCTTCTTTCTGAAAAGCAACTCATACAGCATCACAGTTCCTGTCTTAAATGTGGTGATTGCTGTTTTACTACAGTTAAATACCTGTAACACAGCAGTGACTACACTTTTTATTTTTAGGAGATTGAAATGATTGCTTCATCTTAAGTTGTTGGGTTCTTTTTTCCACACTACTTTTTAATGATCAGAATCTTGTAACAGCTGATGCTTCGGTGGTGTCTGTGCTTTTGTTATGTTTTGTTTGGTTTGTTTTTATTCTTCCTGCCTGGATTCTGTACTTCACATGTTTATATTTTTTTTCCATGTCAACTTCCTGAATGTTTGGGTCAATGCTTTTCTGTTGTCTTGGAAGCTCCTATTTGATTACAGAAGGTCAACCAGCTCTTTTTAATTCTTGCTGTGTGATAAATGCATCTTTTCAAACACACCTTCACCAAAAATATAGCTACTTTCACCAAAAGGTGATCTGGTGAAATTTCCATTCTTAAGAATGGAAGGTATGGGTATGGTTCTGTTTGTTCCTGTGATTACTTGTAGGCAACATTTTTGTGACAGGCCGGCCTTATTTTTTCATAAATAGATTGAGTTCATAGAAATTGATTTGATGCCAATGGATCCTCACTATTCTGGAGGAAGTTATGTAGCACTTAGTAGCCTCTTTTTTGTGAAGCGGTGAAGTTTTATGCAGACCTGCTGCACTGATATGTGAGACTTTTTTTAGGTTAGTCAGCAGTTAAGCTCTAGCTTATAGTTTTGATTTTTAAAATTTCATGGAAAGGTAGCTCTTAAAAGTCAGGGAGTAATGTACTGCAGTTAGACTTAGGTTTGCGAGTATAGTTTGATAGATGTCCTACTTCATACTGGAAAGTGAATAGTTGAAATGATATGTGCCTTTAATGTGACTTCCTGTAAGGTGCTAGTTTGCGTCAGGGATTGTAACAGTGGAACAAATCTGCAGTCTTAATTTTTTGCTTACCAATCTACAGTCAAGAGGAATTTCAAATGAACATATAAACTACCGTAGCATTTAACATCCTTCCTTGTTAAAAATTATATCCCTTTTTAAATTTACTTCCTGACGTTATTTTGGGCCATTTGAGTTATTGTCAAATTCTGTAATCACCTTATGTAAATAAAACATATTGAAGATTTCCTCGCAGGTTGTATTTGAAAAAAAATAGTGTAATTAAATAAAGCTTTTGATGACTTAATCTGTTTATGCTACATGAATGTGGGCGAGACATGGCAGAAACTGGAAATGCTTTATGATAGTTTTCTGAAGATGCGGAATACAAACAAACCCTGGGAATGCAATAGATAATTTTTAGTTGCAATTCTAGTGAATGCATCATGTGGGAAAACTCCCAGTCAGGCTCAAGGTGGTGCCTATGAACATACAGTCCTGTATCTGACAAATGATTGGAAAATTTCACTTACAAAACATAATATATTGACTTTAAAAACGAAACTGTTGTAGGGTAGGCTTGACCCACACACAGGCCAGGGTGGTGTATTGTCCTTGAAGACATTTGGCTTGCTGAGAGCCGAGAAGCGGTGCCTGAGCTTTGGCTTCTCTTGCTGGTGTGCAGCAGAGAGTTCTCTTTGACCTCAGGCAGTTCTGAAAATCAGCAGCTGTCTGGCAAGAAGAGTGTACTCAGTTTCTGGCCAAGCATCAGGCATCTGTTAGCTAAGCAGGACAGGTGCAGGGCTGCAGAGGAGCTGAAACTCAGGTGCGCTGACTCTTGACTGAAGTTCTTGGGTCGGTAGTGCAAGCAAGATGTAATGGTGTTGTTGCAAAGGGTGGTGTATGGACATTTAAAGAAATGGCATTGTGGGAGGGTAGGATATGAAAGTTCTACATCAAACAGTGAATTAAAATGTCATGCCCCCCATTGTTTTTTTTTTACACTCTTTTTGATAATCTTATATAAAAGCAGAGCATATAAAAGAGAGTTTTGTGTCTCTTGTGGCTTGGAAAACATTGTAGCCATTTAAGCACACTGCCGCTTTAGACGATATAATAGCTTCAGTAATGCATAAGCTTTTAGATATTTTTGTGTACATGTACATGCATATATATGAACACACACACAAACAGGGAAGACAAATTGTATCTCTTTGATACAGAACTTTGTGTATCATTCTAGTCCTTGTACTCTAGTGAATGTATTCTAAAGTTTAGGCAGGGAGGTGGTGGGACATGTGTAACCTTTGAAGCTTTCAGAGTAGTATAATGCACCTGAGGCAGGACAGCTGGTTTTACTGAAGCTGCAGGGTATAGAGGGCTGTGGGTGATGCTCAGAACGTAATTCCTAAGATTGCTTTTTAAGTGAGAATGGAAAAAAAAGTTAATTCAAGGTAGTAGGATGTGAGGCGGTGAATGTTTATGTGGCTCCTCAGGCCCTTTTTGCTGTCATTTTGATTGAAGGAGAGGAAATAAATGCTGTAGTACTGATGTGTGAAAATAAATGTCTATAGTTTGGCAATCTTTTTAACTAATGAGTGGTATATAGTGTTTAATGCCTGGTAATATTTGCTTTAACTCTTATCACTGTTAGTATTCAAGGCTTATACTGGCGTAAGTTTTTTAATTAATGCTTTAAAATTAAAATAGTACGTTCCGCAAATGTGCGAACTCTCCTCATTTCCTGAATTTAGACTAGATTGGTACTTCTGATGCAATAGTTTCCAACTTTTTCACTGAAGTGCTCCCACAGGAGCAGTATGTTGTGTTTGCTCCTTCATCGAGCAACTGGAAGGTAAGTGTCCTATACCCAGAATGAAGGTGTGCTCACTATGTAATGGATTTGGGCTCAGTCAGCTACTAACATGAGATTGGATGTGCACCTGCGGCTTGACTGAAAACCTAGTTGTCTTAAAGATGTACCTATATCCGGTTGTGTTATAGGGATATATGTCTATGGAACTGCGTGCTGGAGGTTGTGCATAGCCAGTTGTATGATGGTTGTCCCTTCAAGGAGAGGTGATGGCAAGAACAGGAAATGGCAAGCGTAGTCTGCCATGTGTGCCCATGTGGTTCCTTGAAGCAAGGAGGATTGTGTGGATTCTTGTTCAGGTGGGCCCAGTCTGTTAGGCTGGCTGCCCTTCCTCTGAAGGGTCCTCTTGAGGTGCATAGTGGAGCTTCAAACAGAAGTGTGTTGGATGGGTGGCTCTCATTGGGGGAGCTGGAAGCAAGGAAGTAGAGAAGTTGCAGTGGGTGGACGTGGTAGTGGAGATGTCCTGAAAAGTAATAGAATCTGTGAATTCTGAATGGCAAATGGCATGAAATTACAAGTTTCTGCTGAGTCTTTGCATGATGTGTGGAGACTTGACCTTGCAAGGTAGCGTCTGAAATATATCTTCTCGATATAATAGATAAGAGGCTGTATAGTGGGCCAGTGGACTGGAGGATGACTTGGATTTTGTATAATCTGCTTGTAAGGATGAACAGAACATACTAAAAATTAGCTTTAAGTTTTCATTTACAGCCTTAATTATCCTTAATATGTATGTAAGTTCTGATGCACAGTTCCATTCTAACATCATTCTTTTTCTCTATGTATTTTTCTCATTTGGCTTACAAAATGAACAGTGTGTGTTTAACAGGCAGCTGTACACTCACAGATTATTGTTATAATTGTAAAACTTTTTGGTGATTGATTTATGCCATACCTGTGTTTACAAGCTCCAGCCAGAATAGACTACTTAGGCCTGTTAGTCATCAATGTAGTGACAGAGTGGTGGAGAAAACACTAGTGAAAAGTCTTGAGAGAGAAATACATTGGTATCCCCTTTTACAGATGAAACTAATTATGCGGATTTGTACAATATTCCTCGTAGTTTATAGAAGAGTATGTGCAAAGATCAGCTTTCAATGACTAGTGGACACCGGTGCTGGGAATGTCAGTGAGTCTAGTAATACCATTTCAAGTTAAACACACACGAAATGAAGAATCTACTGATGTCACTTATCTGGGAATAATCTGGCTAATGTCATGCAGAAAAGTTGTAGCACGTGAAGGCATAGTAATTCACAATCACTCAGCTGGGAAAGAGATGAGACTGGCCTTTTTTAGGTTTGGGCTTTTATTCCTTTTTCCTTCTCTCTCTCTTTTTTTTTTTTTTTGTCTTTTGCTTTCGTTGTGTGTGTGTGTATGCTCACTTCTGGGTTCGCATGCATCAATAGAGAATAGTTCATTTCATATTACCCTGAAGCAGCACAAGCTATATAACTGTACTCATGATTTCAGTAGATTTCACAATTATTCGGTATTATAGCTCTACAAAGCATCTTGACTAAATAGTTTTCTGGTTTTTAAATGATCATTACTTGTGAGAAATGCAAATGTGTTGAGTTCACATTTGCAATAGATGTCTTTTTTTGTCATGAAGCGCATTGAATCTTGTGTATTTGTGTGTATAAATATATTTATGTGGAAAACCGTTCTGTGTTTTTACAGGCTATGAGAAGACAGATGATGTTTCAGAGAAAACTTCTCTAGCTGATCAAGAGGAACTGAGAACTATATTCATCAATCAGCCCCAGCTAACCAAATTCTGCAACAACCATGTCAGGTATTAATTAGTGTTTTTGTCAACACGAAATTTAATTTCAGAACATTGCATGTTGCATAGCAAACATAAAGAAAATTTGCTGTTTATTCCACTTCTGCCATTTCCTTTGACCTCTAGTTACAGTCCCAGATGGAGGGGAGAATGAAGTGAAATGAGGAGAGCAGCAGAGCTGTTTCTATTACAAACCTGACCTTCCAGATTTTTAAGGACAGGGTGGGGAACGTATGGATGATTTACAGCTGCCCCATCAGCATGTCCCTAGTGTATGGATTTTTTTCTTCAGCTTTCAGTTCAGTTGAAGTTCAGTTCATCTTTGAATGTATTTCTGGTAGCTGGATGCCAGTGCAGTTGGACTTCACATCAACATGGCATTGTGTTTGCTTTGGAAACTCTGGTCTTCTTCAGTCAGCCAGCCAGCTACAAAGATGCTATGTTTTCTTATGAAACTAGTTTTGAATTTCAAGTTCAGGCTTTAGGACTCTGCTGATGGTTTATGTTGTGGGGTTTTGTTTGTTTTTGTTTAATTTTAAGTAATAAACCATACTCTTAAGTAATGTATGTTTAGATCTTATAACATCCTCAGTTCTGTTGTTAAACTTGAAAGTAAATGAATCGCAAAGATATCCTTGTCCCAAGTAAGTGTGTCTTCTGACAATACCTTTGATAATATGCAGGAATTTTATGTACATTGAGAATAATGTGTTGGAGGTTTTCCATACACTTGAGAAACTTTGTAATCCTTTCAGTTTGTGTATGCAAATTGTCTTTTCTGTCTTTTTGTTTGTTTCTGGACAGTGTTGAGCTTTTTTTGCAGGATACATTTGTTTCCCTTTTAAGTTGACCTTTATGCAAAGTCAAAGTAAATATTAGTACGTTAAAAAGGGGTTAAAATATTCCTACAAGTCGTTTGCTTGTATGTTTTTGGCATTATTATTTTCACTGTTACTGTTTTAGGACCTTGGATGGCAGCATTCTGATATTAAAAAAAAGAAAAAAGTAAGGCTGACAAAGAGCTGGGGGCTCTAACATTTTGTGATGATGGCCTAGCAGAGATTATTACACTTGGGTAGGATGTATTCTGTTTTTCCAGCGTAGCAAAGCTTCACTTAATATGCAGTATTTATCAGTTTAAAGTAAAAAAGTGAACTTTCCATTCAGTGGATTAAATTATACCTCGTTCCCCAAGAACGTTGTCTGAACTACCTGTACAGAGCTACCAGCACATGCTATCACCTGCAGGCCTGGCACTGCCAGGCCTCAGCGCCACGGGCCTGGGGCTGCCCCACCGCCCACCTGTGGCCTTCACTTGGCTTTATTTCATTTGCTCGTTGCCTGGGACTGAGCGGCAGCAGAGCTTGGCAGAAGTGGGGAGGGAACTTCTTGCCGCAACGTGGAAGCTCACGACAGTGTCTGTGGGTGACAGGCGCTTCCCCGGGTTGGCCAGTTCATGGACGCCTGCAGGGCTGTCCCTGCAGAAGTCTTTTTTAGTTTCTCTTTCGGCCAAAATAAATCTGTTTGCTAGCACAGAAGTGACAAAAGGTTCCTTTTTTATTTGAAAGCTTGTGTAACTGAGAGGGAAGGAATACATTTGAAGAATTTGTTGTACTGTAATAATAGAGCATGTTTTTGTCTCTTTCTCTCAGCACTGCAAAGTACAACATAATCACATTCCTGCCGAGGTTCCTTTATTCCCAGTTCAGAAGAGCTGCTAATGCGTTTTTTCTTTTTATTGCATTACTTCAGGTAAGATCAACAATAAGATGCTAATATTTGAAACTTGTTGAAAGCACATTTATGCCATAGACAGTGTTCTGCAGAGATACTGAGGCTGGTGTGCCATTCTTTGTGAGCTTATTAGCCTCACAAAATAGCTGTATTGTATAGATGTACATTTAATAAATGTTTGGTTTTGGGGTTTTTTTTTACTCCCTGGAGACAATACAATACACACGAAGATTTTCTTGTAAAACGAGTTAAGTGTAGCTGAAATACTGTCAGGTGAAAAAGACTGTCGTGACAGGAAAATCCCATTTAAAAATACCTAGCATGCACAGAAAAATGTTACCTGTAGTTGGCATTTCTCATAATGAAGGGTGCTGCCTAACAACCTGAACTTTATCAACTTTTAATCCTGTAGTTTGTTTTGAGGGGCAGAAATTGCAGTTGAGGAGAAGTGATTATTTATTCTTAGAGGGGAGCTGATAAAGATTGAAATTGACCCTAGATGAAGAAAAACAGCAGTGAAGTCCAGTACTATAATAGCTATTTCCCATATCCCACCTGGTTAACTGTGCTGGTTAAGAAGAAAGCACACAGTCTTTTCTATACCACCATTGTAGCTTCATTCAGTGTGTTTATAAAAAACTGTCCCTGACCCCACTTACTGAGGCTTTTTTTTAAGAAATACATGATGTTTTGCAGATACATCAGGATATTTTAGTTTTGGGGTAGTTTCAGTTGATAAAGCAGATTGTGGTTTTTTTATACGCCAGTCTATAAATGCAATAGCTGTTGATGAATGAAAATTGAACTGTGGGTGGGGCAGTGATAATTACCATTGTAATTCCATATTCCCAGCATATTTTATAAAAATCCATTTTCTGTATAATTTCTAGTGCATTTTTTTAGAATGTGTTTATTTGTCTATTGTGGATGTCATTGTGTTAGGAATTGACATACCAAACAAAAATTGCTAAAATAATGGCACATGTAGTGCCATGTGTACTTTTTCCACACTTCAGATGTTTCGGCAAGTGAAAGTTGATTCCTCTGTACTTACTCAGGTTTCTTTGCTTCTACTATAAGTGCTTGGAGCAGTTTCTTAGAGTACATCTGCACAGGTATCTTACACAGTTTTCTAGAGGAAAAAAAATCTGAAGTTAAGGGTTTCATTAAGTCCTCTGCCTGAAAACCTGTGGCATCTAAATAAACATCCTTTTGACGCCATCTGGCATCTCAGGCTAATCCGGTGGTCCAGCAGCATTTCTTCTGGTGCCACTGTGCACATCAAACTAGCAACACAGAATGAGGTTTCAGAAGCCATTTGAGCATGACAGGGTGAGACACTGGCAGGTGGGTGTTTGGGATGTTAGAACGTGCGATGTTAAGACTTACAGGCCCACCATCTACTATCGGGCTATCGGTGAGACTGCACTGGCAGAAGTAAGAAATATGTGGCAATGGAACCAGAGTACCAGCTGGTGTCTCTTTTGCTTTCGTATTTTGCCTGGAAAATAATGTGTAATTGGAATGGGGGAGTTTGGGCATATGTCTAGGGATGAGTGAAAGGGTAGGAATAGCCAGAGAAGTGATAGATCCCTTTCCTTTGTAGCCAACACATAGGCACTTGCCCAATGGTAACTTTCTGCCTGCTTTCCATTTAATTGCTTAAAAAATGTGATTTAGAGTAACCTGGAAAAGAGATCTGTATTGGCCTTACTCCAAGAAACATTCCATACATACATATAACATCCTGTTTTCTTTCAGAGGCACAATGTGGTGGTAGCAAAAAGAAACATATATAATTCAGAAATAACATTGGCTGTTTTTGAAAATGTTTTATGATGAAAATGATAAATTGAGGATGTGTTTTAACTACATTGAGGCGTCACTTATTATTGTACCATTTTCTTGCAAAGATCTCATTGTAGTCATATGGGCTGCATTGCCCATAAGTCTGTTAAAGCAGCAATCATCTTATCTATCACAATGTTGTCATTAAGAATTCTAGTCAATACTAAGATATACATGGATGGTTATCCATGATTAGCACATAAGTAGCTGCATCTTCTCAGCGTTTGCTTTACGTACACATTTCCTTGCATCATCTGTGCCCATACCTGCTTAGCAAAAAAGGGTTTCTTACAGTAGTCTGTTGGAAAGCAGCTATTTGAAGTTTGTCAATTAATAACTAGTATGATGCAAAATATCTCTTGGAGATTAAAACTGTAAGGAAGTAAAAATACCTTGGACTTGTGTCCACTCTTAACAAAAATCTAAACTGAAAAAAAGATTGTGTTTTATAAATATGTATTTTAATTTAATTTGAAACACAGAAGAAGGAGGTGAATATTCCGCAGACACTAACATTTCTGAAAATAACTCCACTGAATGCTATGCTGTTTAAAATGCAAATGTACTTTTATTGCATCAGCTACATTTGAATTGAAGACAGTAACCCTCCATGGAAATAATCAGCACCATGTCTAAAAAGTGAATCCAGTTGCCTTCTCTGTATTTCCACAAAAGGTACTGTTGCTTGTATTAAAATATGTTTTCAACCAGCAATGCAAACAATTTGTTTCTCTCTTTTTCTTTAACAGCAAATACCAGATGTATCACCAACAGGTCGTTACACAACATTGGTCCCTCTCTTATTTATTTTAGCTGTAGCTGCAGTGAAGGAGATAATAGAGGATATTGTAAGTATTTGTAAATAGCTTTCAAATTCTTCATAGACTGTCTTACAAAAATTTTGTTGAATAATTCTGTGTTGAACCATTCTTGCCTTCTGGATGCTTTTGAAAGCTTCTAAAGCTACTTCAGAAGATTAAATCTTTAGAATATGGTGTTACAATTTGAAAGTGTGTTTGCTACATGTATAAGTGACAATAACATGGCAAAACAGTGACTGTTGTGTTTATTATATACTACAAGCATTTTTATAAAGTGTGAACTGGAACCAAAGACTCTACAGAACCCACTTAAATCCAGAATATTACCAATTTTTTTTTGAACAAGGGCTCTTCTAAAAGACGATTGGAAGCTACTGAATTCATTTCAGGTGCAATCTGTTTTAAAACCAAATAAGCTTTAAATGTTTCTCTGGTTAGAACTATTTTCTTTTCTTCTTGCATGAGCAGGAGCAGAGTACTCCCACTAATGAAGCTTGTGGGCTGTATTTAAGTTCAATCTGTCAATGAGGTACTAGACTAACATTCTATAGAAAAATTGTGAGAACTTCTGGCTTTAATCACAACAAAGAAGGTAGGCTTTAAAAAAAAAATCTTCCCAAGATTCTTTTTACATCTTTATTTTAGGTGCCTTAAAAAAGCAGATAAGCCCTCAGGAATTCAGTTGAGGATCAAATAATTCCCGGACCTTTCTAAAAAGTGTCTTTTAACTTGCTACTGGAATTATGACACTTTTCATATGTTTAGAATAGTAATCTACGAGGTTTAACACATTTTAGATTAATGAGTTCAGGCCACTAATGTGCCATTTTTAGTCTTGAAAATGGATTTTCCCAGTTGTCAAATCCAGGTCTAAACTCAGGTTTCATCTATCTCTTTATTTCTGAAGTCACATGCATTAAATCCTTGGTTTCACTGTTGTGACTTTGCACGGTTTAGTGGGCAGCAAGAGGAATAGATCTTTCTCAGTTGGTCGTGTTGCTCCAGCCCAATGCAATTTACTGTTAGTCTTTCATGTCTTACTGTGAATGTGATCTGCTGATTTCTGATGGTCAGGAACAGATATGGAATGCTTGACCTTGTTAGGCAGATGCCCACATGTATGTGAAGTTTTCTTTGGCTTTCCGCTGTCAGCGTTTGTGGTAGTGGTTGTTTTGCTTTGTTCTTGCATTGAGTGAAAACTTGAAAAGACCTGGGATATTGTCTTGACTTGGAAGTGTCCATTTTGACTTCTTCTGTTTTGTGAGTAGGGAAAGGAGTTTCAGGCTCTGTTTCATTTGATACAGAAGATGTTGCAGTTATCTGAGTACATTCCTGCCTGCTCTTTGCTCTCACTCAAAGCGTATGGTAGAACTTGTCTCTCTAGTTTGCATAACATATTTGACTCTTCTAATTTAAGTCTTCTGTATCTAGGGAATTTGTCTTGAAGATTTACCAAATCACTCTAGATGCTAAGAATTTCTTCATCCACCCTTGTTCCATTTTAGTTCTGCAGATATGTTATGTGGAGGACAAGAAGTTAGATACATCATGATATGTTAGAGTGACTTGTCCACTATATGTTGTGGGCTGTTCTCTCGATTTTTTTTTTTTTTTTTTTTTNTTTTTTTTGGAAAGGGTTGCAGGTAGTGTAGTCTTTCCCTGCACACAAAGAGTAGGCTCCTGGGAGCATCGAATTTATTGTGTTTGAGCAGAATCACCATGTATGTGCAGAAACTTTGATCGAGAGGAAGAGTGGTGAACTGCAAAGAAGCTCTGAAATGGAGGGTTGCTGGTCACGTGCTGACTTTCCTGCTGATACGTCAACTCAGTCTTCTCAGTTACTCCTGTCAGTGGATGGTAGGCAAGATATTTTGTCCCCATGGGCTGTATGAAGCTCCTGGGCCACAAGTCGAGTGGTCCTGCAAGAGACAATGATGTTTCCATTAAATGTTTTCGTTCTGTTTTGCGTTTCTAGTATTTGCTGCCCAATAGTCAGCTTCTCCTTAAATGTCTTTGTTGCTTTCTCTTTACATAAATAAAATCCCTTTTTAAAAAAACATAACATCAATTCATGTTCTTTCAGATATTTTTAACCATTCTGCTGTTAGTGCTTAGTGCTTACACCATCTGCCAGTGTCTAGGCAAATATAAAACTGAGGCTGCTGCTACTGTACAAAGTGTGCTTTTTAAAATTTTCTCATCCACTCTCTTTTATGTCACTTGTTTCTACCGTTTGCTCTTTGCAACTTGTACAGTTTGGTGTGGGGGGCAAGACAGGGAAGAGTTTTAGAGTTTTTTGCATATATCAGCTAAACCAGTAAGGTTCACATTACCAAAAAATACAAAGATACCTAAAGGCAGTTCAAATATTATTATTTTTTTCTTTTAAGTTTACATTGTCTCAGCCTATAGTTAATTCTTGCTGTAGTTGGATGAAACTGAAGGAGCTGATTTGGAGGATTTAGGTGCTAGTATAAAGGCTCTGTGTGTGTGTATATATGTAGCTGATGGTAACTTTGTGAATTTCTCACTTGCACAGCTATGTTTCACCTACTGTAGTCCAAATAAAACAATTTGTTTTGTTTTCTTAGTCAAACATGTATGACATTTTATGTTGCCTGCTGGTTATATTGTGCAGGAATATTTGACTGACTCTGACAGCTGTATTTTTATTCCTGGGAAAGCTGACCACTTGCTGCATAGTATTCAGTGTGGTTTTTTTTAACCTTTAATTTTCATTATGTCTTAATTTCTTTACACAGTGAAATATCTCGGATCTCCAGGAATGGTTATCTTTATCTGATATTAAAGCAAGATTAATTGGCTTTTGGATGGGAACATTATCAATATAAAAAAATATATTTATCAAAATAATACTTTTAGCTCAAGAACCAAATGCTGCCTTTTCTGGAGTGAAATCCCAAGAAGCAGAAGATGTTAGCAGAAGACATTATTCATGAACAGCATGTGTTTTACATATAAGCTTCGGAAGTGTGAGCAAAATTTGTGACATGCAGTGCTAGATTATCAGCTGTTTCCAATTATTTTCACCCATCATAGCTCAGAAAGCAACTGGCATTAAACTGTTACTTTTCACGCTGGAGGGACTCTCCCTGTGGGCAAATAAAAACCTGCTTTGGTCAAGTTATTATGCCTTCCCATTGATCAAAGGTTATTTATCTGTAAAATCAGCTATTTTTTTGAAAGGAGAATCTGCTGATAGTCTATGCAAATCTAGCAAAAAATAACACCTTATCTTAGTCTCTGCAGAGTGATAAGGTGGCCTTTAAGAGCTGCTAGCTCAGAGTCATACCAGCATTTTATTAGAAATAAATCCATGATCTTTGCTCTGATAGAATCGTCTCTGAATTCCAGGAAAGGGTAAAGCACTGCTTCCTTACCTAAGGAACTTTTTAGATGGTGATTGCCCACAGGATATTCTAGTAGAACACTATTAGTCTGGAACTGGGTGTGACTTTCCTGTGATCATAACTATGCAAGTAATCTGTAGTCCTGTTTAAAATGTTGTTTGTTTGTTTTAAATTGGTTTATTGAATTGATGAGTAGGAGGGGGTGATGCATGTCTTTTTTATCTTAAGTGTGAAACCTTTATCATGTCAACAGAAGTCTTTAACCACTGTGCATTTTTAATTTAGAAAAGGCATAAAGCTGATAATGCGGTGAACAAGAAACAAACTCAAGGTAGGAAATTTTTTTAAGCCTATTAATTGTGCTTGGGGGGGGTTATTTTTTGATTTTTTTGCAAATGGTAGTAATGTAATCTGAACTGCTGACAAGTAATTGGGTGGGAAATTGCTGATGCAGCTTACTTCAAAACTGGGCATCTAAACCATTGAAATAACAATTTGCACTCACATTAGCCCTGCAAAATGGATTATGTTCTAGATTAAGTTTATGAAGCTCCTAAGAAATACTTACTCATTTAACACAGATGGTGTTGTAGATCGTAATTGCCACTATAAAAGATCATAATCACCACTCTATGTAGTGGACCTAGTTTGTGATGAAAAGTCTAAAACTCCGTTACTATAAAAAACTTTGGTAGAGGATTTTGATTTATTACGCTGTATTTGGGATGATTTTTTCTGCCTCAGGCCGCATCCGTATACAGCAGGCCGCTGTCAGACATTCTGACACACTGAAATGTGCATTTCAGCATTGTGGTGAAGTAGACTTCTGTAGGACAGATGGAGCACACTTCTGAAAGTTAGTTAGAGACAGCTGAAAAATTTGAGATACAAACGTGAAAGCCAGGCTGCAGAAGACTTTACAGCACAAGTTCTCTAACCATTATATAAAAGGTGTTTAAAAAGCCACTTCTTTTCTTTGTTCTCATAAGAAAATGGATTTAATTAGATTTCAGTGTACTTTAATTGTGCTTAAAAGCTTATCGGATCAAGCCAGGGTTAGAGTACTCTTGAGGTTTCAGGTGTGTGACTCATCCGTTTGTGAGCTGATTTTAACCAGCTAAACCAGCAAGTAACAAATCCGGAAAGCTGGCAGTTTCCTTCCATGTAGTGGGTTAAACTGGCTCATCAAAGGTGCCAACGAACACCAGAGGCAGCATGCGTTGAGCTGTGAGGGCTCGTGCCTTTGCGTGGGGTGGGGGCAGAGTGGGACCTTCCCCTTTGCAGCAGCAATGCTGGGTTAGCTCAGCTTGGATGCACGTGGAGCAGCCTTGGGATGTATTTCAGCAGTGCAAGTGCTTCTGCAGCCAGCACTTCTTAAGAAGCCCCTGGCCGCCTCTGGCAACTTATTTATATTTCAGACCTGCAGACTGCATTGGCAGTTATTCTGCTCCAGCTATTTGTGAAACTTAGTCAGCTGGATTGCTGCAAGGTATGTTTTTAATCCTCATCTGGTTGATACCATGGCCCCACAAACCGTATTGCTGACACAAGGGGATGCAAGTAGGTAGTTTGTGGCACAATTTTCAAATGTCTTACTAATCCTCACTCTGGATCTGTAGTTTTCCCAATGAAGTGAAGCGCTTTGTCAAAATAGATTTTGTGTAATGATCAACTGACTGGTGAGACAGTCATTAAAATATCTTGCTTACTGACTGAAAGGGAGACTGCTCCATTTACCATTGCCCTGAGCATATCAGCACTCATATATATGGGAGAAGGAAGGGTAAGAGAATTTATTTCTTCCTAAAGAATTATTAAGCAGGTTAGATAATGACTCGTAGAAATCATTGAGATATACAAGAAAAGAGGGGTCAGTGTGGACAGAACCTCAAAGAAGACCTGGATGTAAAGGCCATATGTATTCCCAGATTTTGATCCACTTTTTGAAATCACCACATGCTTGTATAAGACTTGGATCCTGATCAGGTACTTAGATAAGCATCCTGACAGTTTGAAATCTGGGAGACAAAGTGAAAGGAAACAATCTCTTGGAGCTATCTGAGTATTGCTACACAGCAATATGTTTTCTTTTTCTTTTTGCTCGTCAGTCTTCAATAGCTTTGTAACTGGTGCTAACACACACCAAAAAAGGTCACCTTTGTTCTCTGAAACACAGTCTTGGCAATTAACTGGCAAACAAGGCATGGGTTTTTTATAAAAGTAACAATAGTTAAAGCTAGACTAATGGAGCTTGCTTGCAATATTAATTGCTACTCCCAGGGAAAATCTATACTAAATCTTATGCTAAATGTCCTGGGTTGATTTTGGGGATTTCCAATATGTTTATTGCTTATGCAATCTATATTAGATTAGTTGATTCTCAAACATTGTAGAATGTTCTGATTGACCTTGTAATAAGATTCTGTGGTACAAAAACAGTTACGTAGAATATGTGCTGTATTACTGAAATGTTTGACTTGAATTTATAGAAACAAAGCATGCTGTAAAATATTGTATAGATGAACCATGTGTGATAAGAAATCTAACATATACCTGTATATGGCAGTTAGATTGTACAACTGGAAAATTCTCTTTCTGCTTTTCTCTTTTCAGTATTACGCAATGGTGCATGGGAGATTGTTCACTGGGAAAAGGTGTGTGTTTATGTTGGTGGCTTTTAGACTGTAGTCTAGATTTAATATTTGCCTTATTTCTCCAAATAATTGTCATTGATAAGAGTTAACTGCTATGATGGCAAGTGTAAAATATTTTGTGATTTATTTTTTGTTTGTTAATACTTGTCTCTTAAAATGTACTTTGAAGTCAAGTCAGTTTTGATGTCATGAGTCAGGCAAAACTGCTGTTAAATGGTGGGCTTTAAATTTAGTAGAAAAAAACTTGAATAATATGATTGACTTGGCAAAATTATACAGTTCCTTAGTATTATTTGCTGTGCCAAGGCAGAAACTTCTTTCTGGAAACTAGTTACTTTGTGCATTTGCTGAACTATTTTGGCTTAAACTGTGAGAACTTAAAAACTGTTATGCAGTAGTTAGGAAGGGACTGTTAAAGGTAACTTCCAAGGACTGAATGTGCTGTTGTCTATCTAGTCCCTTAGTTTTAATTGTTTCCATACCTTAAAGCTTGAACAAAATTTGACCCTCAGTAGTTTGCAGCCAAAGTTCATATGAAATTGGTTTATACCTTTGGAGAAGCAAGGATAAGGGATACAGCATGATGCAACAGATCTGTCATCTTAGAGGAGATTAATTTCTTTAACTCAGCTTCAATCTTCCAATAAAATATTTGCAATAACTAAAAAAGTAAAGAACTGCATAGAGAAGGTCAGGATTAGGCCTGTTAAATAGTAGATTTCCAAAGAATTCCAGTGACCTTTGAGTACCTAATACCTACAGGCTTCTCTAAGTGTGTGAGCTTCTAACAGTCTTTCTAGCAAGTTCAGCAGGTAAATATTTATTGTGCTTAAAACAAAGGGATAACATATTTTGTTTGAGGCCATTAACCAATTCCCAGTTTTCTTTCAGGTAGATGTTGGAGATATAGTTATTATAAAAGGCAAAGAGTATATACCTGCTGACACTGTACTGCTCTCATCAAGGTAGAGATGCCCACTGATGCTTATAGTGTAGAGGCTGGTTTCTCTACCCTGCATTTATTTATTTATTGATTGATTGATTTGTGATTGCTCCAAGGAAATAAGGAATAAACAAAAATGCTGCTGTTTTGGAAGCATAGTCTTTTGTTCATTTGGACACTTATAATTTGAGGCAGTGTTTCTTTAAAGTGTGACAATTACAGTTCTAAAATTACACTGTCATTCAATTCACTCCTAAGAAAAACTTAGTATGTTATTTTGCTGTGGGATGTAATACAAAAAAGGCTGATTCTCTGTCTAAAATTTGGACCTCAACTGCCATATTTAACCAGGTTGGCTTTTTGATAAGTACCTAACAAGCTGCATCCTATAAATAAATTAAAATGGATGTATTACAGGGAACAGAAATGATTTTTAACAGATATAGTTGCCAGTTTGATAGTTGAATTGGGGAAAAAAGTGAGCATGAGATGTGAACCATCAAATTAGCACAGTCTTTATGAGCTGAACATTGACTTTATTCTCTAATACATATTATGAATAATTGTAGCACTGAAAGCAAGATTTCATTCATAGCGTGTAATGCTGTGACTCTTTTTACATGGACAATCAGAGGTTGTTTATCATCATTTCCTTGGACAGTTTTATTTAAGAAATCCACATCTTATGTGGAAGATGCATATTTTTCAACATCTATTTGATCAGGTCAATAGACAGCATATTCTAAGATTGATTGTTTAATGAAGGTTATTTAAATATAATCAGTTGTCTTTTATTATTGTATGTTTATAATGCCATTTCCATTTTTTTATGGCACTAGGAGAAACATTGTTGTAATGTGTATGATTGTGGATTGGGTATAAACCCTCTATGATGCCACTGAACTTAATGAATCCACTCATACATACAATTAATAAGGTTAGGATCTTACATGTTTCTGTGACAGACTGTGGTGTAGGCTAGTACATTGTTGATTCCATCTTTCATTATATTGCAGAATTAAGTGTAGCTGTTCCTAAGACAGTTCTATTAAATTATTATAAAGTAGTTGCCAGATAATACTATACATTTTTCCCACCATCTGTCTTCAATACTAATGTTTGTCCTAACTTCAGATGGTTTTGTATTGGGTGTCCTCTATAAACCTTGCACTTCTGCTCTTCAAGAAGCATTTATAAATTTTATTGGTGCTTTTTCACCAAGATCTTCATAGGCAATACACCATGCAGCAAGAACACTTGTTCTGTTGGCCCGCTAATAACTTTTGTCAGGCTAACCCTAGTGTTTTGCAAGTGAAACAGATTACATCGTCTCAGAGCAGCTTCTTTATAATCTTCCTGAGTAAACTCCTAAGTTTGAGTCTTTGCCTAGATGTCTTCACTGTTTTGCCCTTTTGGATTTGGATGACACTCATGTCGTAGTGTCCTCCAGTTGTAATTTACACATAGAAAAATACCAACTGCCTACAAAGCCTTTTTTCCAAGCCTTGTCCTCCCCCTGAAGGAATCCTACATCCCATGTTGGTAAATTGAAATAATAGTCAACTGCTACTGGACTTGTCTGGACTTTCTTTAACCTCCTTTGACTGCCCTTGTCAGAACACACTATCCTAACTACAACCATTACTCACCTCGAATTTTCCTGTCAGGTTTTCTTGTAGGATCCGGTTTGCAAAGGGGACTCCTTGAATCACAATTGTTTTTCTGAGCACAGTTCAGGCATTTCTTCCAGTTAAGACTTCCTCCTCAGTCATATTCCTATGGTTCTGTTGCAGCCCCCCTGCCAGGAGAGAGCCCTGTGCTGCTGCATTACGTCTCGTTCTGCTTGTGTGCCGGCCTGGGCTCTCCATCTCCACACGGCCACATGTTCTCCAGGCAGGCAGTCTCATCAGTTCTGCTTTCCAGGTGCTTAGTGATACCCAGTTACATTTTAGGTTTCGATAGCAACGCAAGCTTCTGGGCCCGGTTTTAATTCAAACTAATCATATTTGGGGATGTTTTGGTTTTGGGTGTGGTGGGGTTTTGTTTTGTTTTAGTTTTTACCAGCAATAGCAGTTTCTGGAAAACAAGAGGATCTTAATTATTTTAGGAAACTATAATCTCTTACAGTGGAAGGACACAAACCTCTGAGACTTTATTCCATTTGGTTCCTGCTAGTTCAGTGTAAATTGAAATTTACAAAGCTGGAACAAAACACAAACTCATTTTCAGCAGGTCTACATAGAAAGGTTCTTGTCACCTGACTTTTCTGAAAAGTTGGTAGAAAATCTTTTGTTGTAGCTTTTATTTTTTTTAATTAATGTGTGGTCTGGCTAAAAGCTATGTCAGTTGAAAAATAAACATAACAGCTTTTTTTATTACTCTACAATATCAATGTATTCTACAGCTTAAAATTGGTGCCTTACAGTAAAACAGTCCACTCAAGTAAAAACGAAAATTTTCTAGCTCTTTTCTTCCTGACCTGATTAAACTAGATTTTGAAAAAATTGTCATCAGACATTTTAATTAACATGTATTGTTTGTATAATAATTTAAAACTCTGTCTTTTTGTCTTTGTCCATTTGTTTGGTTTGGTTTGGTTTTTTTTTTTTTGGTATTTGTTTTTTGGTTTTTTTTCCCTTGTCACTTATTTTTCTGTTCTAATCATTTTCAAACTGGGATGTGTAGGTGGCAGTAGGGGAAGTAGTGAAAGTGACCAATGGGGAGCATCTCCCAGCTGATCTCATCAGTCTGTCCTCAAGGTTAGAATAAACTAGTTGCACAGGATGTGTGTACGTGGGTCCTCATACACCAAATATGAAGAACACTGCCACGTTGGCAGTCTTTGCTTTGCTGTTCACCTTTCCTTGACAAAACTGACACATCTATAAAATTAGAAAGGGTTCAGCTGATTAAAGTACAGATCATTAAAGTGTAAATACACGATAACACTCCAAGAAATGAAAATTTGTTTTTGTCTTTGTTTACACTATCCCCGTCAAATTTTATCGAACAAGTTGTCATTGAATAAACACAGAGCGAAACACCAGGATAAATATATGTTTGATTCCTTAGAGCAAATTAAGAGGAATATACATGTTTATACCATCCTATGTTTTCAGCAAATATAGTTTAATGTTGGTAGGACTGGTAGAGGACCCTCTGCACAAACTTGGGTGTTGCACAATCTCTGCTGCATGCGGTGGCAAAAGCAGCGCTGTTGTTGTGTATTGTGAGAAAATGCATGTTCCTTAGATATGTCAGCTTTATGCTATTGTCTGCATTGTTCCCACACTTTTTTTTCCTTGACTAATCAATGGGCCTGCCTTGATCTAACTGCAACGTATTTACTTTGGAGGTCACTGCTATCTGCTACAGTAACTACAGTTAAGCATGTGTGTCACTTGAAATGTCTTTGCTGCCTTAGTCTGTTTTAGAAGTGCTTCACAGATATATTGGGTTTTATTATTAACTAATAGAAATGCTAGAATTATAATAAAGTTTTATACGGGTGATTCTATCTAAACAATCTAAACAGAAGTTATTCAAATTGTTAGAAAAGTTTGCCAACAACAAAATGCTAGCCTGAAAGGATTTTTGTGATAAAGATTTATCACATTCAAATGCTTTTGCTTTACAAAAATTTGTTAGAATAACATACTTAATTCTGCAAACATTCTAAAACTAAGTTGCTTATCAGTAACCATTGTTGCCTAAAGAAAGAAAAAAAAATAAAAAACACTTCGTGCTTGAATTTCATGCTGGAAAGAAGGAAAAATATTAGAAGCTTTGAAGTGCTGTAGAGAGTAAACCATTATTTTTCTAAGTTGTAAGAAGTTACTACGACTCATTTGGTCCTTTACAGGATCAAAACTTCTTTCTGTCGTAGATATAAGTAGTAGGTGTTCTGTCCTTGTGTCCAGAAAACAGGAGCTGACTGAAGTAATTCAGAAATCCTCACCTGTTCTTGTTTACTGTCTACTGGAAAAAAAGTAATTTCATCTTTCTGTATCTGTTTTCCTAGTTAGCAATTCTATAATGGTTGTAGTATGATTTAAAGTCTAAAACTATTTTACAAAATATAAAATCACTCTGTCTTACACATCAAAAAATTGTGCTGCAAAGATTAAATGCAAGGAATAAGCCATTTATCAGTATGTGTCAAATAGGTGAACTATTTGAGTAGTAATATTGTGCATGGACTTAAAATTTCTAATTTATAAAAAAGCTTTTAAAATTGCATAAAGAGGACATATTTCAGAAAAGGTGTTACGTTACCCATATTTTAGACTTTTTTAATAAGAGAACCCTTTACAAGAAAACTTTCGTGTTGAAACTACAACTGCCTACAGTAGCAGGCACTATGAATGCACTGCATTGGTGGCTGTATCTTGGCATCTTCAAGACATGGAAAACTTCTGCTGTATACAACATTTTTGGCAGCAACAACAACAGGTTTTGGCAAACTTTTCTGAAAATGTAAAGTGCTGTTGGTTTTTACAGATTTGACTGTAAATTATTCTAGTTCTGAACATTTGATCAGGAAAAGAAAAACATGATTGCATAAATAGATATTAAAATATTACAGAAAGTTTGTGGATTTTGACATTATTATTTAAAATTAAGGATTTTTTTTCTTAATAGTGAACCGCAAGCTATGTGCTACATTGAAACATCTAACTTAGATGGTGAGACAAACTTAAAAATTCGACAGGTAGGAATTTCATTTTTGAGAATATTGCTAATATTATTTTCTTCTAATATTGCTTATAAAAACATATTTCATGACATTAATAGCCATTTTAGAAGATTAAAATTTTAATTGTTTGAATAAAAGCTGCAGTTATTGCCATCATAAAAATGTTATTTAATTAATCAAGTGGAAGGAATAAATGGTTGCTCCCAAGCCATCCCTTGTGCTTTGTTTTAGGGTTTTCCTTTGGGAAAATAGGTAGAAATGTTAGTACTCTGGGTATTGGTCTAATTTTTAGAGGACAGATGAGGGAGAAGCCCTGCAGAAAGAAGCTGATAGTACCTGTATTGTCCTTGAGGGACAGGTAGGGATTAGGGTTTTTGACTGAGTTTTGAATGTCCCTGTATGCACGGACATTCTTGCTGAGCTATATGGTTGGTTATGACCCTGTCTTTATCATGATGTTTTAAGATACCAGGGTGACTTTTTCACTGTAGCGTCCAGCAGTGTGACAGCGAAGCGTAGCAGTCCCATTTTGCTCCCATATAAGTATACTGATTTTCTGGTGTTGCACTATCAGATTTATAATACATAGATTTATATATTGGAAAGTGATTTTTAATGTAATGACAAACTCATTTTTTTTACAGGGATTGCCACTAACATCAGACATAAAGGACATAGAAAGCTTGATGAGACTTTCAGGCAGAATTGAATGTGAGAGCCCAAATCGACATCTCTATGACTTTGTTGGAAACATCAGACTGGATGGGCATGGGTATGTAAATCTGAGGAAGATCATCTCAAGAGATTCAATCAGCAGATAGCTATGTGTTGTTAAAGTATTCAAATTAAAATATGAATAGTAATTTCGTAATTTTGTCAAGACTAGAGAGGTAAAATCTTTTCTGACGTATTCGTTATTAGACATTATTATTTTCAAAAACTAGAGGGGTAAAACATTGTTTTACTGGCTGCAACTTGTGTTTTTATACTAGTTGACCTTCAGAAAACAATAGTATATTAGTAATAGAAGGGAGTGCTAATCAAATTCTTATCATTTTGGAATATGTACCTAGTAACTCACTTCTTAAGTGTCTCATTCCTTGCCTGTTAAGTATATGTTATAGAAGCTGAATAGTAGTTTCTTGCCTGTTTTTTTTATTGTTATTTTCTTTTGTTTGTCTAAATCTGCAATGGAACTGAGTCCATTGCTATATACCTCAGTTTATTCTAATTTGGTAGCCAAAAAGCCTTAGCTTAGTGAAAGCATGTTTCTCTAAAAAATAGACTGCCTCGCTGCAATTACAACATACATGCTTGTAAAACTGCTAAAAAAATTGTTAAAGTACTTAAGTGCTTACAAAATATTGATATTTGGAGTCTTCTATGGGTTTGAAGCAAATGTGATGCATTAGGAGTATAAAATTCATTACTAAATCCAGGATTGTTAAGTCCTTCATTCCCAAGGAGTTACAGGATTTCTTTTTTATTTGGTAGGCATTTATTTCTCCATATACAATATTAATGTTTGTGGTTTTAGACTGATATATAAAGTACTAATTATTAAATACCTTTTTTATATTCCATTTTTATTTACTGATTTCTTACAGATGCATTCCGGGAGTTTTCAGTCGCAAGAGTGTGGATCTATTATAATTCCACTGTACTTGTCGTTAAGAAGAGAAAAACATTTACCTGTAATTCTTCTCTGAAGGTAATAGTTATAATAGATCCACACACTCATCCTTATTCCCTGGCTAGAGGGAAAAACATACTTTTATTTTTAAACTAATTATTTAATTTTAAAATTTGATTTAAAAAAAAAAGAAACATTGAATGTACTGATGGCTGTTATGCCTCAAGAATGTGTGGGAGCACGCCATCTCCTGGTCAAGCAATTTGTCATTTGAGAAATTCAGTTTTGGAATGTTTTGAATATAGTTTCTGCGCAGTAGGATAGTTTCAAAAGTGTGGCTCTAATATAATATTTACCTTCAGTGAAAAAGAATTGCAGGTAAGTAGCTCTTTTTGGATCCTGACCCTAATTTCAACATGAAAAATCAGGGATGAGTTCTTTTTCTGCCTGTATTAGAGGTAGCACAGGTTCATCTAACTGGTATTTATTTATCCAGATCTTTAAGGCCTTCCTACCAGATTATGTAGATCCAGCAGCTGTGGTTGCAACTTTATCCACTACTATCTTAATATTTTTGCAAAAGCAATAGAAGATACTGAGCATGTATCTTCCTCTTCTTTCCCTTTAGATAACTTATTGGAGTGCCAGACTCCTACAGTCCATAAATGTTGTATCTGGTTGACCTTTTCAGACTTTTCTTTTACAATTCATGGGAGAGCAACTCAAAAAAGTAAAGGTTCTGTTTTTCTTATTTTGTATACTCTGTATTCAAGGAGGTAGAACTCCACTACAGTTATTTTGCCTTTTGGCTAAAACTGTGTACTAAAATAGGCTGAAAAAGTTTTCATGATATCCTCAGATTTTGAGTGTATTAATGGTCTTTGTTATGCTCACAAATATACAGAAGCATGTCTCTTGGTTTTAGTCAATGAAGACAATTAGCTAGAGAAAGAAGAAGAGTTCTTTAACCTGGATAAATTTGAAATTATTATTAGACAATGGCTCAGAGAAAAAGGATGAGCAAGCTAAAAACAAGGGCAGACATTGGTTATCCAGATCTGAAGTAAATGTTTTCCTGAAGATATTATTTAAAAATAATTGCATGAGTGAAGTATGCTTGTTAAGAAAAACATTTGGATATGTAAGCTTTCAAATGTGTCTTATAAATTGTTACCTCTTAATATATCTTTGACAGTCCTTGCAGAAAAGTATGCTGAAAAGGTATTTCCCCATTGAGAACATCCATTACTGAATAAAACCCAAATATGTTGCTGAGAAGTCATTAGTTATGTAGCATACAAGAAGACTCAGATGAGTTGGAGCAGTTTTGAGAAGGCTGAGGAAAATAGACTTGAGATCTCTGACAAGCCATTGCACCATCACATCAAAGAGTGGGATAAGATCACAGTGCTGAGGATCAGTAGCATGACACCTGGCAGATCTGGGCTTTCTATGCCCCTGGTTGCTTTGCTGTCTGTTTTCTTCTCCTTGGTCTGTGTACCCATTCTGCTGGACACAACTCCCATAGGCTGCAATCCCAATTCTCTTCTTATTGTCTTCCAAATAACAGACCCCTGAGGATAAATTCCTGTTCCAAGTTGGAGAAGGATGTCCATTTGAGAGCCAGTGTCCTGATGGAAAAAAGAATCAATGGATTCTACAATAGGGAGGACTGTACCGCATATTCTTCACAGTTTTTAAGAGGGGAAGATAGAGGAAGATCACGTAGTGGCAGGAAGAGTCTTCTCCCTGACTTTTGAGGGAGTACAAGAATTAAGAGTGGAAGGTTTTGACTTCTGCCTTCCTAGAGTGTCTTGTAGACAGAAAGTTGTCTGGTATTCCAGAGATGGACCATAGTTGAAAAGCTTTCCAGTTTATCTGTGGGGAACTTAAAAATAACTTTTCTCTGGTTGTGTCTTTCATCTTCTGTGACGTTCTTTTTAGTGTTAATAGACTAAAAATATCTAATTAGTCTTGGAATGACATCTAATCCATTTCTTAACTGAGATATCTACATATTGTGTTGACGGATGGGCCAAAAGTCTTAGAATGATTCTGATCAAAGAATGCAAATAAGTGCAGAAGCAATCTCTGGCAGCAGTAATCACTTTTAATGATTCTTGGGTCATTCAAACCCCAGTTACTTTCATACTTCAAAGGACATTTATTCTCTTAATTTTGCCATGATATGAACACATCTCAAATACAAGAGCAGCACAGTTCAGATTTAGAAAGCAAGTAAATCTCGGTATGTTTTATATTTCTGTTTTCTGTGCACCTGGAAATTATTTTCTGTGGCAATACCATTCAGCATTTCAGTTGCTGAAGCATACTTAGTTGGTGGGGAGAATGATTCCTTAAACAGTCAGTGCGCCCCGTGCTAATTTTCTAAAAAGTGAACTAAGTTGTAGTGGGGTGATGTTTCTTATTTGTTTCGTCTTTATGGAAAACCGCTCAAGTATTTTTCCAGATAAAATATTTTTTCTTCTAGTTTTTGCAAATTAACATTACCACTGTTAATTTTAGGGGAGCAAGATTGGTTTTTTTTCCTCTTTACTTGCAGTCTGTGAGTCTTACTATAATAAGCTTATATGTGAGAGAAGGGGACATGATGATCCAGAAGAAATTATTACCTAAACTTACTTGCTGAGTTTGACTTTATGTTTGTTGTGCTACCGAAAATGTTACCAGATATCAGGGCTTCCTCAGACTCTTTATAGCTTATATACCAGAGATATAGATGCCGTCATTAAGCAATGTATTTGTGATCTTCATAATGTGTTTATTTCAAACAACTGTAGAGATAGTATTTTTAGGTAAGACTGCCAAACACTAGAGCACTATTAACAAGTCTGAACTGCTAGCTGGTATTTATAGAAAGAAAAGTACAAAAATAGGGTATTGTTTATCCCAGGAAAAGAGTAATAATTATCTCAGTCTTTTCCTATTTTACCAAAAAAAATGAGCTCTAGTGTATGTATAAAGTTAGCTGTCTGAATTTAAGACAGTTAAATGTTTCCAACATCTTATGAGGTTTTGTTGCTCATATACTCTGTGGAGTTCTAGAAAAATAACAGAAGTAAATATACCTGTTTTCGCAATTTAAAGAAGGTGCAGAAAATATTGTGAATTTTAAACAGTTAATTTAGTATATTTATTTTACTGGAAGTGGATTGAGAGTTCAGAAAATAATTTCATTTGAAAATTGCTTTTGAAAAATCAAATTTGTAAGCGTGGTTGAGTTTCAGCATATGCCTAGGAAAAAGCTTTGTAATCATAAATCAAAGGAAAATTGGCCTTTGTTAGTTTCAGTTGTTTGCTAAGTAGCATTGTATCTTTAGTGTCCATAGTCAAAATTAAGTGATAAGTAATATTTTTGCAAACTTAAATTTTTGGACTTGCTTTGAACTGTCAAGTTTTCTCTGTCACCACTCCCAAAAAGTTAACTCTGAAAAATAGGTGCCTAGTGAATTTACAATAATAATCTAAATTATAATAAATTAGCTAATAAGTTTTAACAGCTGGTGGTTATGTTTATTCATTGACATTGATTGTTTTAATGCTGAAGTATAAAACTCCTCTCTTCTAGTACTGTTCCATTGGGATCTGATCAGATTCTTCTACGAGGAGCTCAGTTGAGAAATACTCAGTGGGTTCATGGGATTGTTGTCTATACAGGACATGACACAAAACTTATGCAGGTTTGTCGCTCAGGTTTTCTCTCAATGACCCATTTTGTTACCTTATTATGCCATTACACACCACAGAAAATCCTGTCAGAAAACATAGCTACATTCAATATAGTAGTTAAAATGTCAGTAACAGAGTATCTTTCTTCTGAAGTGAAATCAACAAAAATAAAGCAATTTCTTGTTGTTATTAGTCACTTAGCCACAGAGTAGTTCTTCTACCAGTAAGCATGTTCACTGATACTATTTTTAACTTGTATTTTAAAAACTATTCTTTTAGCAAGTTGGATCATTATAGTTTGTCTGTTAATCTTTTTTATTTTTGACTGCTCCTAAAACTGTCCTCTTGTGGAGCTTTCCTTCAAGTACGAAGGTAAGCATTCTTGTCAGAAAATGAAGTGGAACTTTATTTGCAAAATGAGGACTATGAAATTACATTTCCTAGTGCTGTTTGAAATAAAAAATTGAGGTGTATTTGTTGAGAAAAAAGAATGCTCTCAGTTTGGTCATGCATGTCTTTCATTTATTGGTTTGCTGATTTGTAAATTAGCTATTTGAAAAAGTTTGATTGTATTATAGCAGTTGTCTTCTATAGCACTGAAAAGGTATGTGCACATGTATTTTTAATGTCTACTGTTAGCTGTTGCTGTTACGAGTGTTCTGTGTGGTTATTTAAACTGCTTATGACACAAATCTAAAGCTCTAATTCATGGATTTATAGGCTGCTTGCTTTTCGTTTGAGTAAAATAGTTATGCCATTTATGATGATGATACTTATGAGATAAAAGGGTGCAGTAACATGTAATTTGAAAAGCAAGAACCATGTGTATCTCTTCTAGTATTTAATAACCAGCATTGTTTTTTGTCTTGCAGAATTCAACAAGTCCACCTCTTAAAATGTCTAATGTGGAACGAATTACGAATATTCAGATTTTAATTCTGTTCTGCATCCTTATTGCCATGTCTTTGATCTGCTCTATTGGTTCAGCTATATGGAATCGAAGGCATACTGGAAGAGACTGGTATCTTGATCTAAATTGTAAGAAGTAAAGCATTAATATTTTAGCATTTTGTTGTATTTGTATTTGTAAAGGAGGATGATTACCCTCATTTACATGGTGTGGTTTTTATAAGTCTTTCTTTACTGGTTGTTGACTGAAGCCATTAGGCTAGGCGTATCACAGCAAGTATAAAATTTACCTTATTGTGCCATCTGATCTCTTGATAAATTCAGGACAAGCTTTGGTTTTTGCTTCTACTTCTTTTAGCCTCTAAATCTCTGCAGCTCAGCAAGGTCCATATCAGAATTCCACTGGCATAAGCAGTCAGCTTCTAGACATCAGACCAAAGCCATTTTCAGCCATTACTTGATGGATTACATTTAAAGCTGCAGTGACTTTCCTGAATTTTTAAACTCCCTCATCCCAGGAAATTATGCTGTGTCTTTATTATTCTTACTCTACAGGTATCTAGCGAATTATGGGCTGCCAACATCTGACCTTAGCAGGCTGCTCCTAAAGAAGATAAAACAGGCACAAAAGACTTCATTTAACATGTTATGCTGGGCAAATGTACTCACGGGGGATGCAAGGCAGTATGATTTTATTCCTGAAAAAAAAAAAATGAAATAGTGGCTATTGATATTTTCTGTGTTCTTCAAGTTATTACCCTTGTCAGTTTATTTTCTGATATATTCCCCATGATTAAATAAAATTGTGCTGAGTTTTATAAGGTATGCCCTTTAAGGCTACATTCAGATCATAGTTGTACCAGGTACTTTTAATATGTAAGAAACAATTAATTCCCTTTTCACTTTAGTTATTTAGTTGTGTATGGTAGTGAAACAAGTTCCCAGTAGTGCCCCATCTTTCTCAATGCTGCTAATATTTAGTTAGAGCAGTCATGCCTGTGAATGATAAAAAAGTGGTAATGTTAACAATAAATATTTGAATATTATTTTATTTACAGGTAGCAATAGGTATCAAACTTAGTCATTATTGAGAATATCAATGTCATAGTGAATGTTGGCTCTCTGGTCTTCTAGACTTGTACTTAATTTGCTGCTGCAATTGGTGTTAATGAAAGTGTTCAAAGCCTGTTCTCTTGGATGTTGGAGTAACAATCAGATCCACATTCCATAGGCAGTGGAAACCCGTCTGAGGCTGGTTTTCTTTGAAATCTTTGGGTACAGACAGGCAGGCTGCATCTCTTACCCTTCTAGTGTGCTGGAAGCAGACTGCGATTTCCCAGTTGCGTCCTTTGGGTTGTTACTAGTTATCCAAATCTTCAACAGGGAAAAAGTATTATAAAGCTGCGTGTTATATATGCTAATATTCACATTTCCAATTCTTTCAGAAATGTCATTAAATTCTCTAATTTCATCTCTTCAAGTGGTGTGAACATACCTTTTTCATAGTATTTTGTTGAGAGAGTGGGTAATAGGAAGGTGTGAGAGTAGATAGAGGAAAAAAAAAAATCCACTGCACATTTCCTCCTTTAAAAATATGAAACTCTAAATTTTAGAGTTTAGAATTTGGTTGATATATAAAGATATTCCAAGATTATGATCTCTAAAAGATAGCAAAAGAGGGAATGGCTGGTAAGTTTTGCTTTTCAGAAACTGGAGAAGATGTCAAAGGTCTCTAAATTTGAACTCCACTTTATAACAGAGATCCTTAACTCCTACGAAGGTCGTATTTATAAGCAAGTGATACTGTAATTCATTCTCAAGTTTCTTCTTGGACATAGAACATGTTAAAAATCAGCAGCTAAAGCAATATTCTGAACACACTGTGTATACATTTAAGTATGATCTTAAATGTTTGTTTGCTTTGTTTTTTGGCAGATGGTGGAGCAAGCAACTTTGGATTGAATTTCTTGACTTTTATAATTCTCTTCAATAATCTTATTCCAATCAGTTTGTTGGTTACGCTTGAAGTTATTAAATTTATCCAGGCATATTTCATAAATTGGGTAAATATTATTTTTACAATATGCATTGATTTCTAAAATTGAGTAGTTTACAAGTAAGTGAAATAATTGATTGCTTGCCTATGTGTACATTTTTTTCAGACTTTTTCTTAATGTAAATACTTAAGTATGCTGTTTAGTTGTTATTACTGGAATCTGAGAAGGTAAAAATAAGTGGAGTTTATTTAGTGCTTTTACATCTGCACCAAATTGGTTTTTGGAGCATGTTTTCATGTGCTTTGTACTTTCTCGTTATTAATATTTAGGTATCGGTTTCAACCAGAATGATCAGAAGAAAGTGTTTTGCAGTCCAGTGGAGTTTTGTCCAGTTTAATTTCTCTTTAAGTGTAGCACATGTTTGTTTGGGGTTTTTTCAATATTTCACTCGTTTTTCACACCACCACTGTAGTTTAATGGTGCCTTTTTTGTACAAAGCCAGTGTCTGTTAGTATTACCTCTTACAAATATAAAGATTTTTTTTTTTTTTTTTTTTTTTTTTAATGAATTAGTGGAAGAAAAGAAGGATTTACTCTGGGATGGGGGTGAGGTATTTTCCTTAAAGCCATGTACTTTTTAATAACATGCATTCATTTTTTCCCAAATGGAAATTAATCATGCCATTCTTTAATCTGATTCCTTGATCAAATGTGTGAAATATTTGTGTATGAGATATGATGTCATGTAGATAGAGATAAAAGTGTACGTGGAGTAGCAGGTGAAGTGTATGATTTATTTTAAAAGTTAAATCTTTTTGTGAGCAGTCTTCTGGTTTTGATGTCTTCTTTTATTTTGTGCTATAGAGCAACTGTTGACAAATAAGAAAATGCAGTTAATTTCTTCCTTTATGTTTTATATTCTAAAATAAATATTTTTTAAAAGGCTTGCCCATTTTGAATGTGTAGATGGCCAACTAATGTTTATACAAATCCAAAAGATGGTTTTATCTTCTGTTGCCCTCCCATTTTGCAGCATATGAAGGACTGGTTATGATCAATTTATCTTAATCTGGGACTCTGGACATTTATTATCTCAGGCATTATGTTTGTGTGTGCGTATTATTGGTATAGAGAAGTTGGTCACCTGCAGTCTGCCATAATTCACACTGGTTTAATCTTTTACTACATTTTACAATAAACTCTGTTTTTTTTTTTTCTTTTTAACAAGTTAAACAAACAAAACCACACTGCTTATAGTGCACCCTACAATGTACCCTGCATTTATTGTGTACTCTAAAATTTATCTTCGTGTTTTTATCTCAAGGTATGTTTATCTTGCTATTTAGAAATGAGTGGTTGTGCACACAATATAAATAGATAAGACTGACTTCTCACTAAATATTACAGTGTAGTATTTCTACTTGTTGCTAAATCGATTTTAGATGCATGGGTACAACAGTTTTTCAATAATACAGATGACTGGACATAATCTTAGTAAAATCTCGAAGATATAGATTTTTGTTTTAAAGAGGAAATCTAATTTCCTGTGGAGATTCTTGGAAGTGATCCGATTGTGTCTGTGCCTTCCCATGTTGAAATAATCACAAATAGACAACTTGATTCATGTTCAGTCTGTTCTTCTACGTTGATCGTTTCTATTTGTGTACTAGATTTTTTGTAATAAGTTATGGAAGACTAATTTTTAAATATATGTGCTTTTTTTTTTAATCTATAGGACATAGACATGCATTATGAACCTACGGACACTGCTGCAATGGCTCGTACATCCAATCTCAATGAAGAACTTGGACAGGTAGAAAAAAATTGCTGGTTGCAACTCTGTATGTGAAATTCTACATGTGGTTTTACCATCTAAATTATTAAAATAATGTGAGGATTTCAAAAACTGTATATGTTTGCCTTACTCTTTTTTTGCCTATTTCCATTTTCTTCATTTTGTCAGATATTTTTAAAAATACTTTGCAATATATGGGGGTTAAATTTTTGAAACCAGTATTAAATAAGCAAATGCTGGTTTATGTATCAATGTGCATGTGGTAATCACAGAAGGCTGAAGTGTATCATTAAACCTACAAAATCAGAGGAAGTCTGAGCATTAAAATTTGTCTGGCACAAAAAATCAGTCTCTGTGTATACACTGTGACAGCGTGCATCTCTAGTATGTTACCCCTGGAAATTTGGGGTTAATTCTTTATTTTGCTTTAGAGTTCTGTTTTAATACTGCAAAATCTGTTAGGCTTTTCACAAGAGGTCACTCATTGTATGTCCTTCATTTTAGGGAAGTATAACTTTGTAGAAGTGTGTCTGGGACACAGGGCATGCTTCCAGAAGCACTACACATTACATTTGCTGTTTCAGCCAATTGTATTCACAGTCTTGCTTTGAAAACATGGTAAACATTATGCTTTCTGTTACACTGACTGGTGATGGCAAACTGATCCCGTGGAAAAAATACTATGTGCTCATTTAATTGAATTGTATTAATATGCACAAGTATACATATTCTTGCATTTCCTAACGTAGAAATTTTCATTACTAATTCTTTAGCTTGTTGCATGGGATTGTAAAATTTGTTTTTAGCTTTCCAAGAATAATAAATAATAACTTAATTTTAGCCACGTGGAAAACAAGTCTTAGGGACTAATACTTCAGAGATCTGCTTTTTGGGAAAACAGTAGTTGCAGGTAAACATGTTCTGGCATTGGACTCCATAGAAGAGGATGGGGCCTTTACCTGCTGGGTTTAAGAAGTATGTGCAGATAGGCCAGGAAGAGAACCAAATTTTTGGCTTAAAGGGGTGTACAATCTCCTGTAGTGGGGAAGAGACTGTTGAATCTCAGCGTTCCTTTGATCTCATTTTACACAATCCATCTGTTTTATCTCTGCAGTTAGCTTGTTATTCACATTCCCCGACACATTCCTTCTTTTTAACTTTGACAGTTCTTGTTTTCATTTCTTGTGTTTCTCATCAAAGTCTTCTTCACCACCAAAATCTGGTCAGGTTTCTTGGGATCTCCACTTTCACTTTTTTGACAGATTCTTAATTTAGGCACATTGTTCTGAGGAGACCAAAAGACTCTCAGCTAACAAAGAGAGCGAGTGTCTTCTCTGAAGTACATGAGGGCTGCACATAATGAAGAGATTTCCCGCAAGACATCTTCAGGTTTTAAGAAAGGCAAAACTTTATTGTTTGGAAAAAAAGGTTGGGTTTTCTTAGGTGCAATTCCTGCTGTCCCATTCTGCCCACAGAAACAAAAGTGCACTTTGAGGCATAAACCTAGCATGGAAGATTTCTTCTAACTGTTGATTTGGTGAAGTCAAAATACCTCAGAAACACAATGTTTAAATAGGAGGTGCTAAGTAAATTTTATTAATACGTAGCCTTATTAGCTTCATTTAATTTAATTTAGCAGTTAATTCCTAACTAAGAATACTGTGATTTTTAATGAAAAATAAATTTTAATTAATTGAAGTTTACCTTTGACTAATAGAGCCTTTGTTTCATCACAGACCAATTCATTTCTTCATACATTAACTTTGTTCTTAAGACTAGGTTTGAACTACATTTAAATAGATCACAGATACTGTATTTCAGGTTCAATTTTTGAAATACTTTAACTAGTAGTTTACAGAGAGGAAGGGTTTATGCTGTTATGGAAATAGGAGACCTGGAGTAGGTAGAAAGGAAGGTATTTCTTTTATTCCTGCACCTTGGCATTTCTCAACCGTTATTTGTTAAGTTATGTCTTGGATTTAATGATATATTTCTATGTCAAAAAGAGGAGTTTAGAAATGCATATAGATACTTTTCTTTTACCATATCGCTTTCTGTCAGAAATGGAACACTTTACTAGCAAAGTCATTGGTCTTCACTAGTTTCTTGCATTTCAGCCATATGTAGAGTGAGGAACAGTTAAGTGTACCACTGTGCACTGAAGCAAGCTTGAGCTTCCTGACATTTCAGTTGATTGCTGTGTTTGGAAATGGATATCAAGCCTATGCATCTGCCACGTTTATGTACTGTGTTTTTTTTCCTATAAACTATGAAGATTACAGAACTGGTAAAAATATTTAGTGTGTTGATAGTCATGAATTGTACTAGATATGTAAATAACTGCTGAATGTTAATGTATAATGAATTTTGTCATTCATTTAGGTCAAATACATATTTTCTGACAAAACGGGTACCCTGACATGTAATGTCATGCAATTTAAGAAGTGTACAGTAGCAGGAGTTGCTTATGGGTAGGTGCTTTTATATACTTTTATATACTTTTCTAGCCAACTGTGCCTTTTCCTCTGGCCATGCATATCTAACTATGCATTAATACTACATCTAAAATAAACTTACGTTTGACAGTGTATGCAACTAGGAGTCAAGTTTGTTTGTGACTATGAAATGTTGCTTCTAAGACATATCATCACTTCAATCATGATATCTCTTTTCACAAAGAGGAAAAAAAATAAAGTTTAGATACGAAGGCCTTACTGCTGTAATGTAACTTCAGTATGCGTGTTTTTTCCACTACTCGGTCTATTTGATGTTGCTACTATAAAAAAAGTCTTACTTCATGCTTGCATAAACTTGTATCATTGCCTGTACTTCATATTTTATGTAGACACATGCTCTTGCACTAAATCATATGCAGGATGAAGAAGAATTTTAATTACAGTACTATAGCATGAACTACTGTACTACAGCCACCATCCAAGTAGCTTTTATGGATACTGTTATAGTGGCATGACTCCAAATATCAATGTTGCTGTTAAGAAATCTCTCCAAATAAATGCAAACAAAGCATTTCACTATTCCTTTGCCAGCAGTTGCAGCCAACTACTTCAACAGAGTTTGTAAAAGCCTCAAACTTCTAAGGCCGTTTACTTGAAAAAAAATGCATAAGAGCAACAGGTAGAATCGAAGCACATGTATTATAAATGGCGGTGTGGCTTACCACTATGCGAGATGCTGGACCTGGGCCAATCTCAGAGCACTGAGTAGCAGATAATTAGACACATCTAGAACTGGGTGGAGATCAAGTACAGGTTATGAAAAGTGTTGGGCTTGTGCTAAAGGTGGTGATTTGGCTTTTGTGGCTTTATCATTTGCATCCCTTTGAAAAACCATAGATTGGGAGTGTGATCTAGGTTTTCTCTTTGGAGGAAAATTTAGATCCCTAATGCTGTAACCATAGTGATTATTTTTTAATTAACAGTTGTAATGAAGTACAGTTCTAACCCTGATATTTTAAATATGTATATGAACGTGTGTGTTTAAATGTATGTATGTTGGGTTCAGCTTCAACCACAAGCTAATTTTATGAGCTAATTTTATTACTTCAGAGAAACTGCTCTCAGCTAACTATTTTCATATTCTTTGTATAGTGGTTTTGTAATATGAAAAAATACATTAATGGTAATAGAACTTAAAAGCAGTATTTGATATTTGCTTCATTAGATATCTTCATCTAAAGATAGCATAGGACAAATTCTAAAGTTTCTGCTTTATGAAACCTAAGTGTGAATGCATTCTTTAGAAAAAAAATTATCTGATTTTTATTGCTATGCTTCCCAGCTCTCATTTACCTCATTTTGAAAAGACATAGCCTGATTTACTGATGAGCATTACTTTTTAGAAAGCAGAGTTTCTCTTTACAGGGAGTTACCATTGCAGCATCTCTCATAGCTACTCAGAGAACAAAGTCACTCTGTCTTCCTGTATTGATGGAAATAAGAAGTCAGGAACATAGAAAAGAGTAAAAGTGGCTGTTTCATCTCCCATGCCTCTTCTTTCAAAGTGTGTTTTAAATTGTGATATATGCAAACCTGGGTCATCATTTAATTGTTATCTAGGCATTAGCAAAATACTTGGTGGAAATACCTTTAAAACTTATTTTTTTAGCCATTTCATTTCATTAATAACTTCTTTTTAATACATGATCCAGTTTTTAAGCCTTTGTGATTATTTTTCCTCTCCCTATTTCTATTGTTCCCTTGCTTCTTGTGCAGCCATTGCCCTGAGCCTGAGGATTATAGTGTTCCTTCAGATGATTGGTAAGCTCTCGAAATTGTTTAGTATGTGATGTTTGTTGAAGATTCAAGCTTAAAACCAGTGAGTGAGATTTTTAGAAATGGTGCCAAATGTGAGATATTTTACTTAAAATTATTTTAGCTTCAAATCGATGCAGAGCTGGCAGTGTCTTAGAATTCTGATGGCATAAATTTGTCTACGGCATTAGGTTGTGTACTCTGGAATAGAATTGCTAACAGGGTTGCTGAGGTATAGTACAGTTATTCTGCTGACCATCCTATACAATTCAGAATTGCTATTGGAGAGAAAGTTTTGTCATTTATTTAAGGTGGTTGGTATTATGGTAACTTTGATCACGCTTTTGTACTGTTATTTAGTAATAGGTTAGTAATCATCTCTAACATGTTGGAAAAAAAGCCATATTTGAGAGTGAATAGGTTATTGTTAGTACTTTGCTTCTCACAGGTAGTTTTAGAATATTAACACTACCTAGTTCTTAACTGAAACTGAGATTAAAACACCCAAATACACTTGGGGACAACATTAATCTCTTAACAGGGACTTCATGAAAGACTAAGTCTTGGCTTCCTTTCTGCTGCCATCTGCATGATGCATTGCACTTCTTCATTCTTTATTAAACTAAATACTTGCAATACTGTTCAAAATAAGCTCAGATTGAGGAAAAAATGTCATTTACAGTCTTTAAATTTTCACTATTTGTTGAATGTCCCAGAAAGATATGTCGCACAAAGCTGTAATATGTTTTAAAAGTTTGTGGGAAAAGACTTGCTTGGCTAGATAAGAATCAATCTTTCTTTATAGTACAAAAAAAACACAACTGAACAAACAAAAAACAACCTTAAAAATCCCCCCCACATACATACAAAAAGTGGCACACATGCACACCCGAGAATCTTACCTGACCTGAATATCCTCATCTGATATACCAGCAAGATGTTTCTCACAAAGATGTACCAGTGTTCTTAACTGCGTACAAGTGGTTTCATTAAAATAATGCATTGCTTATGTGAAGTTAAACATGCTTGCTTATAAGGTATTTATGAAATAAAACTGGTTTTGACTAATACCCATCAAAAGCTTCGTAAGCACATCTGAAACGGATAAACTGATGCCTGAACAGTGGTTAAAAACTAAGTGCTTCCCTTTTATAAGCAACAAACATCTTATAAATAGGTATGAAATAAGATACTTAGGAAAATTCTTTGTCTGTAAATCTATTGTAATTAATCAGTTTATGACACTAACGTATTTAGTCCTAAAGTGACTAATGTCCTGAATTCAAACTCTTTTAAATCTTTATTTTTTTGTATTAGAAGGAATTGTTTTCCAGTTTAACACAACATATACCTGCAAAATTTTTTTTTTAGCACTCAAATCTGGAAAATATCTTGAAGTCTTTCTTTCAGAAAGCTTTACGCAAACGAAGCTTGAACATTAGTCTCTAAACAAATTCAATGCATCAGAAGTTGTTAACATTTGGCACTTCAAGATCTGTTTGCTTTGCATTTAAACAAAAAGTCTTGGTGAATGAGGATGCTTCAAATTTCTCACTTTTATAATAGGTTTTTAGAAAAAACAGGCCTTGAGGTATAGAGGTATATGAGGTATATATAGGAGGTACTGCTATTTTGTATTCCTTCATGGTAGTGCAGGACTGAAACAGCCTGATTTTTGTTTTCATAGAGAATCTTTAGACTGCCTTTGATGTATGTGGCTTATCCTTCAACTTAAATCAGCTAACGTGTTTACTCTCTTCTAAGATTATGTGAGCCAAGGCAATTCCAAAGTAAATGAAAAAAGAATCCTTTCCTCCAACTGGGTGTACTTGGCGGCACTGTTTTGTTTCACTGAGACTGAAACTCAACTATATTGTCTTGGTGGTCAAAAGTCAGCTGCAGTAACAAGTTTTTGTAGAAGGATCTGCATTTTTGAGCTCTCAGCTTTGATCAGAAGAGTAGTGCAATTTGAAAGGTGTTAGTGTGTGACTGTTTTCCACCTTGCATCTCTTCAGTCCCTTCCTACTTAACCATTGTGGCTGTGTCTTCTTTATCTATCAGTTTGCTAGGTTCCTTTTTGTTCGTGATTAATAAAAAGCAAACCCTTTCCATGCAGACTTCCCTGATGTCTGAACTCAGTTTGCTTACCTCTTTCAGATATCAGACTTTCTTTTCTGCAAACATTTGAAAATCTACTACGAAACTGCTAATTTCTCAAAGAAATGTGATCTCTTCGGGCACATCTTGTTCTGAGTTCCTTCAATGATCTCATTCAAGAGATCTGAAGGCAAGAAGCCACAGTCTTAAGTTGTAGATTTGTTGTTACTTTGTCCTACATTACCTGAAGTCAGCAGAAAAACTAACCTGGATTTAAGTGTATTTACATAAATCAAGGTTTCTTTAATAAACTTTGGAGATGTGAAACAAAGTACCTTTTCACTTGTTCTTCCAGTATGTGATTGCAGCCTGTATTGTAACAGCTACAAACCAAAATTCGTGTTTGACCTTAGCACAGTAGTGTGGATGATTTGTATATGACTTGTTAAGAATATGCTAATGATGATCTCTTCTGCTAATTATTTCTAGGCAAGGCTCACAAAATGGAGAAGAAAAAACATTTAGTGACTCATCATTACTGGAGAATCTTCAAAGCAATCATGTAAGTTATATAGAAACCATTACCATTGTTTCGTGAAATTAAACCATTGCTTTCAGGAAGTCAAAATATTATGTCCTTAGAAGAAAAATAAATAAATTACATATTTACACAAAACCAGCGTGCCCTCATGAATACTTTTGTAATTATTTGTTGCTGATACATGTTAAGTAGTTCCAGCCCTTTTTTTCTGTTTTTTTCCAAGGACGTCTGTTTTGTTCAGTTGTTGATAGTTTTTGAAGAAGAGAGGAAAAATCTTTCATAAGTTTTTTCTTGACTGTTATTTGTCCATATCTATTATTACTTTTCAGTTAGTCATTGCTTAAGTGATTAATCACGCTCTGACATCTTTTTTTTTTTAGCCAACTGCACCTATAATATGTGAGTTTTTGACAATGATGGCAGTGTGTCATACAGCAGTTCCAGAAAGAGAAGGTGATAAAATTATATATCAAGCAGCATCTCCAGGTGAGATTCAGATAATTGAGTGAACATAGAGTACTCTATCAACTCAACGAACAAATATTATTCAAAGTTTATTGTTTTTGAAATATCTTCAAAAATTTTTAAAAAAAAGAAAACATATGCCTCAAAAAATTGGTATCAGCTAAAATCAGTTTTGTCAAAAAAGGATTCAGACTTTTTTCATTTGCTTTAGAAAATACTTACGAATGGCCTGTGTATTATGTAACAGCAAAGAGTGATTAACCACACAGCACTCCTAAGGTGGTGTCAGATTGCTGTAGAAGACTGAAGGAACTGCTCAAATGCAAATAGAAATCAAACCAGGAGACAAATTCATGTCCCGGCTTGTGAACCTATTCTGTACTTGGTAACCATGGTATTGATTTAGAACAAATACTACGTTTGTAATAAAAAAATGAAAAATAAATGCGTTTAATAGGATAACAGTTGTGCTAAGTTCTACTAGAGAGTGAGAAAAGGTTATAGTGCAAAAGGTCTGGTTCAAGCCTACTGTGGTTCATAGACAATTTTATATTCAGGTTCATAGACAATTCATATATATATGAAGTAAGGCAAAATGATTAAAATCTGCTCAGCTCTGCTGAGCTGATGTATTATAACAAGTTACAATGGGAGAAATTACTTGAAAGGCAGAAGGTTTCCAGCCTTCCTCTTCCCTGTTTGCCCCAGCTCCTAGCTGGCTGTCTCTCTAAATTCTGTCCTTCAACAACTGGAAGACAGGGGCAGAGGTAAGGCCATAAATAAAGCTAACTGGGCCATAGCAATGTTTTATTGGGCATTACAAACAAATTCCATTCTGACATTCTGAGCCATTTCGAGAGAACAGATGCCTATGGGAGGCTGGGTTGCTGCTTATAATGTTTTCTGAATGTAGGCATTGAAGTTACCTGCTATTTACATAAATGACTTATCACTCTTTTATTCTAAAACAGAACTTATACAAAAAGAAACGCACCTTGTCCAGTGCCCTACTGAGGTGCTTTGAAGAGGATGTTCTCCTTACTGAGCTGAGAGGCGTGTTCCTTTGGGGGCTTATTTTCTCTGAACTATAAACTCATTTCATTAGTTTTGACAGGAGAAACGGAGTTCTTTCCAGCACTACATCTAATCTTAAAAATCTATAAAGGAAAAAGGAAGCCAAAAGTAGAAGAGCTTGGACTGTGTCCATTAAATCATGGGGTAATCTAACAGTTTTTCTGGTATGTCTGCGAAGTAACTAATTGACTTGTTGCAGATGAAGGAGCGTTGGTCAGAGCAGCTAGGCATCTTCGTTTTGTATTCACTGGAAGGACGCCTGACTCAGTGATCATAGAGTCTGTAAGTACAATGGAGTAACATTATAATTTGCTGTATTTACTGTTGCTGTGTTAAATAATTTCTGAATAACTGCATCATGGTACATATCCATTGAGATCTTGTGTGGTTGGGTTTGGTTCTTTTGCTTGGGGTTTTTTGCATTAATTCTCACTTTTTTTTTTTAAATTTTTTATTCTTCAGCTGGGACAGGAAGAGAGATATGAACTGCTAAATGTCCTGGAATTTACAAGGTAAGCAGCATGTTGTGCACTTAGTGTCTTTTTGTGAAAATACTTTATGAATTTCTTTTATAGATAAAAATGTTTGCACCTGTATGCAGGTTGTGTGGTTTTATCACTGTAATGTGTTTGTATGACTGGCAGTGTTTATGGTTAAGATCACACTTCTGGTTTTATTGTAAAAAATGTTCAGAGGCATATATTTGTTCCTGTTGTTTCCTTTCTGGCTAACATTTTTCACTTTTGCTTTTGTGTAAAGATTGAAATAAACCTTGATCTCAAAACTTTAAAAAATGTTGTGATAAGACAGGATAGGAAAGTACTTGAACTTTTAAATGTATTTATGAAAGCCTGTCACCATGTGATCTATTAAAAATTTGATATTTGAGGGCAGGGAGAAGATTCAAATAAGTGTTATGTATAACTTGTGTTTGCCTTGACTGACAGAATGACATTTTGCATTTGACTTTAAATGTACTTGCTTAATTATGACTTGTTTAAATACTCTGGACTGAAATCCATTCTCTTCTGAGCAGCGTCACTTGAGCATTGGCCGGTTAGTTTTCTTAGAAACTGCGTTTATCACAAACTTTGCTTTCAGTAGAAAATTTCTGTCAAAGCTGTTGGAATTATAAAGGTACCCATAAAAAATCTGGATGCAGTTTCACTTGTTATGTAAAGCTGTTTAAATTGTATCCATGTATGCTGTGTTCTAAGTATTCATGTAGGCCTGTTGCTTACTTTGGCACAGGATGGGGAAGAGACTTGTATGCAGAGGAAGCTCTTTTTTTCCTAGAATGATTATTTCTAATTGTGCCTGTAGAAAGGAATCATTGTTTTCCTTCCTGTCCTATTATGTTTGCCTTGAGTTTAGCTGGAGAAGCAAAAAGATCAAAAAATAAAAATCCAAGGCAATACTGGCCAGATGGGCCGAAGATGTGTAGGTTGGGTGAAATGAGCAAAGTAGTTGCCCATAGTTACAATAATAGCACTGATAATGGGAAACAAAGATCACATAAACAAAAATAATGCAACAGAAAGTAATTTTTGTAGTTCAGAATGTCTTTTAATGGCTGCTTTCAATTAATGTTGGTTTTATGTACTGTAGAAGAAAATTTTGAAATTTATGAGATTTATGCCATGGTTTCATTTTTCAATAGGCACTACTTTCTCTTTCGGTTCTGGAAAATCAGTAAGTGTGTAGTGCAAAGTGGTGGTGTTTGAGATCTCTGAAAGTTGATACTGCATTCATGGTGTAACAGTGAAGGATTCCAACTTTGTTTCTGGTTTTTATCTTTGTCTTAATTTCGTAGATATTTTAAAACTTTTGTGCCAGTCTAAAATTATAATTTAAACAGTGATACTTTATGGAAAAAGGAGAATTTCTTTTAAATCTTAATCTTTGGAGGATTAAGTTTTTTAGTGAATACTAAACACCCAACTTCATTAAGCATTCAGTTTTTATAGCTGTTTTTGTTCTTGATCTGTAATATTTAGCTTTGCTTGGAACTAGCTTGTTGGAAGCACTAGAGGTCACCCTTGTTCCACAGGAAGAGAAATTTTGGCTCCAAAACATAGCACCATCTGTATAAGTAGGAGCATGTACCTTCAGGGAAGTAATCTGTAGTAATGAAACTATAAAGTGTTTCCAGGTGTTATAAGTTTTTCCCAGAAAAAAATGCAAATTAATTCCTTGCCACCTTCCAGTACAAGCCAGGTAAGACTCTTCTGCAAGTAGAGTACAAGTGTCAATATTTGATAGGATAGTCTTTCGGAGAAGTATGTTACAGAAGTAAAACTTGTAGGGATGTTTGGTAGAGTTGTCTTTTATGCTCTTCTCTTTTTACAGTAACCATAGCTGTGCCTGTGAAAATTGAAGTAGTAGACTTACACAATATGCTAATCACACTTTGTTGGTGGCCGGGCAGTAGCTTTCAATCTAGCTGGTGGATGAGCATACAGGAAACAACTGAGAATTCTTAACCAGCTAGCAGTTATTCCTAAAATGTAGTACTAATCTCTGTGGAATTAATTGTGTCGTGATAACTTGTGCTGAGTTTAGATTGCCTCCAGTAGATATTCTGCTCAGGTGACACAACTGCTGTGGTACCTTAAGCTCAAGGAAGTGAAGAGTTATTCCTGTGCCTGAGGGAGATATTCCTGGCACCTTAAGATGCTTCTGTCCGTCTGTAATCCCATGGCAACTCCATGGGAATTGCCACCTCTTCTGCCTCCTTGTCGGGACCCTAAGCCTTACCTGGCCTGTGGGTATATAGAGATCATAACAGTGGGTTCACAGGATTCCATAACACACAAGGACACGGAAGCTTTATTTTCTAAATTTCTTCATTACAGATTAGTAAAAATGACTATTAGTAAAGCAAGTATACACATGAGTAATAAAGTACATTTATATTTTAATAGTAGCAGCAAGTATATATTTCCATATATTACAGGTTCCTACTAAATTATCTCTAGTGAAGAAATACACTTAAAATCAGTTATCTATATATGTGTGCCTGCACACACATACACATATATTGTACTCAAAACAACATGGGTACAGTGCTCAGCAAACCACTCCCAGGAGTGAGGCCTTAAAGTGGATGATGAACAAAGTCTCATCTCAAAGAGCAAGAGTGTGGATTCAGCTGGTGTTCCTGGTGATAGTCCAGTAATTTATCTAGGAGAGAAATTCATGCAGGGAGAGTTTGCAGAGAGAGGCTCCGTTTTGGGTAAAAGCGAGCCATTTTTATATGGCAGAGACATAAGAGGGCAGGACACCACCACCCGGAGCAGTGAGTAGATGCTACTGAATTCCATTTTTCATGTGGGGCAGCCAGTAGATGATGGTGAGGGTTTTTCTCCTCTCAGACCAATTTTTATTTTTCCACACTGTTTTCCTGTCCTTTCAGTTGGAACACCCAATAGCATTTGTCAATTCCTACTCTCTCAGAATGTTTTCTCCCTTTGCTAGACTTTTGTACCTTTCCAGACAGTAAATTACAGTGACAGTTCCTTGTTTTGTGCTTATTGATAGTACCTCAGGATGTCTCTGATTTCTGGGTACCCAGCTGTACTTCAGAGCTGCCAGCTGCACTTCTCAAGGGTGTTTCTCGTTCCCAGGCTGGCATTTTCTGTCAGTATTTCAGCAGACATCTTCTGTTCAGCATTATTCCCCTTATAACCCGGTCACATTTATGGCTGCTCACATCACCGCTGTGGTGAAGAAAACAAAACCAAAAAAAATGACCTCACACTAGCAGTTATTTGTAATAGTGCAATTTTGTGGTTTTCTGTATTTCCCCAATAAAAGGAAATAAAACTCTCACTGCAATGAAAAGGCTCATAAAAAGTTAGAAGTCCTTGATGATGAGTCCCACTCATTAGTTTTGTTGCAGTTTTACTGAGAAAATGTATGTCAGTCAGGATTCAATATCTGTCTTTATAGCTGAAGTTGCAGAATGCTAAAGGAAAACATAGGTTGTTACGTCTTTGGTAGATTGATAGGCAGCTGTGTGCAGAACTCCAGGATTGCAAAACAAGAACAAAACCTGTTGAGTTTTTGGCTGTCAAGGACATACATATAATTTTTTTTATACCTACAGACCCTAAATTACTGTAATTCCTCCACAGTTCCTTTACTGAACATTCAAGCAAGTGTAATGATTTTAAGTAGCAGTTGGCTAGATAATCTTGCCAGGGATGAAAGTGGATCTGAGAGTTGCTTTTATTTTAGGCAACATAACTGCAGTTTAGATGATATGAATTTCTCCACTGTTGGCTAAGAAGATCCCCACTGGACACTGTCTAAGGGGTTTTTGAATTCTGTTTATCTCACGTTTTTTGGATTAGGGAAAAAATGGAGAAAGATTTGCAGGAGTTTATGCTGCCATACAATATTCCCAGTAGAAATACAATTTCATATTGCTGTTCAGATATCTGTACTTGAACCCAAGTGCACACACAGGTAGAATAGGAAAATACTTTATTGAAGATACTATTCAGTCAGTTACTTGACTAGTAATTATAGAATTCTTTCCTCTACCTATCTCCATATGTTCCAGTCTTCCATGGATGTTTTCCATGGCAGTCTGAACTTCAAGAACCATTCATACAATAATGCGGTTTGATCTATAAATGAGATCCAGTTCCAACAGGAACCAAAATTGTGAAAGGACCATTTACCTCCATCTCTCTTGTGTATTTTAGTGTGAACTGTAAACTGTTATATGAGAAATGTGTTTTGTTTCCTGAATGGTTTCTGTGGATTTATTTAAAATGTTGAAGTTTGAAAGCATTATGTTATAAATACACGTTTCAACTGAACATGACCTGGAATCTGAAGTATGCTTTGACAACTGAGAGCCAGAGATTAGTTAAAATGAGGCAAACCCCCTTCCAAATCTTAGCATACTTAAAATTTTGTGTGATGAATGAAACTCTGGGATGGCTGACAGGATTGCAGCACAGTACAGTGTACGAGAGACTTTGGCTGGGACGGAAGAAAATGCTGAAATAGTCGTTGATGCACTAACTCTTTATAATGTTGGTCACAAGTACTTTGTGCTTTAAGATGCTTTTTTGTGATCAGTAGCAAGTATTCAGATGAAGATGAAGATTCTCAGATTTGTTTTTATGGGAAGAAGGCCTACAGAAGTACACACAGAAGACCAATATTCACTCTATTAGACAGTAAAACTGTTTTTCCATCCCAGTCACTTGACAACATAATTCAGAATAGATAGCTCCTCTTTTAATTTGTCTTATGTAAGACATATTGATATAAGGCATATTGATATACTTAGGTAAACTGATGGTAAATATTTATATTTATGAACCACCTTATATAGGGCATTTATTTCTCTTTCAGCTCTAGGAAGAGAATGTCAGTGATAGTTCGCACACCATCAGGGAAGTTAAGACTCTACTGCAAAGGAGCTGTGAGTGTTATTCTGTTTTCACTGTGTCAAAGCATATGTGATACCAATACAAATACATGGAAGCAGACGTTTGTTATAACTGCAGTCAAAACACTGAAAATGAGGGGAAGGAATGTTGATGCCTTTTTCAATTTACGTAATTTTGCTGTGTAGCAGTTTAATGTGATGAACTAGTTAATATCTTTTTTTTTTTACTAACTCCCTATGAAGGTGTGACCGACCTGTTCGTCTTATTTGTTGTAGTGGACTTTATACTTCCTATTAGTTGCTTCCTTTTGTGTTTCAAAAAAATGGATGAACATATGGTTTAATCTATTAGTTACTTGCTGGAGTAGCTGAGCATGAATCACTAGGTAGACATAGTAATCTAGCATAACTGACTAGGTGGGAATTTTAACCTACCAGTGATATCATGCCATCAGAAAATTTTCCTGAATATTGCATCTATTGGAAGATACCTTAATCATAATGTATCTGGAAATGGCAGAGTTGCTCATTAGTTCCTGTTCTGTGTATCTTATGTTGAGTTTGAGGGGGATATAAATCTGGTTCCTGACTGGTTTAAAAAAATGAAATAGACTGAATATAAATGTCCATTCTGTATCTTCTCAAGTGGAGAGAATAAATTGTTGTTAATATTCTGTAAATCAAGCTGGCTGCAAAAATCTGAGAATGGCAGTTATCACAGAATCACAGAATGTCAGGGATTGGAAGGGACCTCAAAAGATCATCCAGTCCAGTCCCCCTGCCGGAGCAGGAACACCCAGATGAGGTTACATAGGAAGGCGTCCAGGCGAGTTTTGAATGTCTCCAGAGAACGAGACTCCACAACCTCCCTGGGCAGCCTGTTCCAGTGCTCTGTCACCCTCACTGAGAAGAAGTTTCTTCTCAAATTTAAGTGGAACCTCTTGTGTTCCAGCTTGAACCCATTACCCCTTGTCCTATCGTTGTTTGCCACCGAGAAGAGCCTGGCTCCATCCTCGTGACAATTTTACTAATTTTACCTTGAGGGCTTTAATATTAAGAGGAAGACAGCGTTTTAGGAGATCAAAAGAATTCACATGGCAAAGCTAAAGGAAGATGCAGCACTTCTCAAAATGAATGAAAATAAAAGCAAAAAAAATGTAGGACAGAAAAACTGCATCATGGCAGAATTTGTAAATGTAGAGAATCTGAGGATATGGGATGGTTTTTCTTCCTTCCTCTGAAAGAAAATTACTTCTATTCGTTTTTTATGCTGAAATAAATTAATACAGTGCTGCATGTTTTTCTGCCATTTTCATGCATGATTTGTATTGTCTACACAAAAAAAAATCATTTTTCTATTAAATTGTTCTGAGCTCATTTTATTTGTTTTGTAGGATACAGTAATTTATGACCGTCTTGCTGAAACTTCAAAATACAAAGAAATCACCTTAAAACATCTAGAGCAGTTTGCTACAGAAGGTGGGTGATATTATTCAGTATAAAACTAAGTATGAGATTCAGTTACTGCTCGACTGTTCAGTTTTGCAATTTTATGTTGCTATAATGTTTTATTTACATTAAGTTTGAAAATTATGTTTCAGTAATGCCTCCTAAAAAAGATCTTCCTCTTCCTGAGACATTTCAGTAATAAGTTCATGCTTAAAAAAAAAAAGGGGGAAAAAACTCAGCACAAACACCCACTCAGTACACAGTGGAGTCTTTGAAACAAAATATCTTTTTCTAACAAGCAAACACGTTGCACATTGTTTGTTTCTGTGAAGCTCTCTTTCCCATGACCACTTTGATGTCCCTCACATGATGAATTGCTGTAGGGATGGCAAACAGGAAGAAGCAGCTAAAGTGAAGATGCTTGGAAATGACAAGTGTAGTGCTTTTAAGGTAGCTTTACGCTGTATTATTTTGTCACAGTCACAATAAGGGGAATTGTCAGCACTAGCTTTCCATGTGGTGTGTTTTGGTTTCTCTGCTGTGCTGACAATGGCTGTTACAAAGCAGTTGCTGAAGGTGGGGAACCCCTCCATGATGGTTCGTGAAGTAGGAGTAGCAAGTAAAATCTTGAAGACCATGAAATGAAGGTGAATGATACAACCAACCAGTTAGTTATTTAATAATAGTGGCTTCCACAGTATAGACATGGGCAGGAAAGTAGACTGTAGAGAGGTTTCTGTTTTCATGTAAGTTCTAGCACAGTTCCTACATCTGCTGTGCCATGCCCCCCTCTGCTGTCTTAGTAAAGGATTGTAGTGTTGTACTGTGAAGTATGATAGTGTTTAGTTTGTTGGTGACTTGGGAGAGAGTAGTTGGAAGCAGAAATCTGATAGTTATGGGAATCTGAACTGCAATTTTTTTTACTTTGTCGTTTTTTTAATATGCTTTTACTAGAACACTAAAATTATCTTTGATGTGTCTTAAGCTTACACTGGAAAGCAAACTTTATTAAAATATTTTCTTTCTAAAATGCAGTCCATACCTTTTGATAAATGATGTCTGGCCAAATCTTCTTGTATCAGGAAAGATCCTTTTTCTGCCTGTTACACATATGACTTCTCTAATTTTTCTCTTTTGGTTTATAATGGAATTTAGCATTTTTTATTAGTGTTGTGGCCAGCGCTTTCAGTCTCTTGATTCTGTCAGTGACAGCAGAAGTAAGCCACAGATCTGGTTTTTTGTTGGTTTTCCATATCAAGATCTCTGCAGGAAACATTTGGTTAGCCTTAAATAATCTTGGAGTATCAAAGTTACAATAAATTATACAATAAAGTTGAAAGCAGAACTAAACCCAAGCAAATTTGACTGATGGTACAATATGAAGCTTCAGATATACACCCTCTGAGGTCATTAATCTGGTTGGTTGAGCTAATTGGCTAGTCTGGGTTTTCGTAAAGGCCTTAGCAGGATCAGTCAAGGAAAAGTTACTTAGATGTGAAGTTAGTTTGGGTCATAAAGCTACATATTTGGTGACAGAAAAGGTAAAAATACACCAATACCTGCCATCCTGTGTGCGCTGATATGTAACTTTCAATCTAATTCTTAATTACTGTTCTCATTAGACCAGTGTTACAACTGATACCATTTTTTCCTTAACAGTCAGGTTGGATGGAATGAATCAACATAAAAAGTGAAAAATTCCACCCATCTTTAAAACCACTGCACATAAGTATGAGTGTTCAGAAGTTTGTTCAAGTACTTTTTGTACCCTTCTTTTCAACAGATGAAAAGATTTACTGTTCGAAAGAGTGAATTTCTAACTTTCCAAAAGCATCAAATCCAGTCTTAAAAAAAGAAAAAAAAATTAAGTACGTCTCTCTCTGGAATCAATTAAAGAAATTTGTGTTTATTTTTGCATCAGATTTAAATTGCAGCCAATGACGTTGCAAAATTTCTCATGTGTATCCTTTCATGTGGCAGTACAGTATGTCCTTGGCATTTGCTGCATGCTCTTGGTGTGTTGTTCAAAAATGAAGCGGTTAGCATGGCTGGCATTTATATTTAAGCATTTATTAAGCTTGAGTGTTAATGCCTGTTTGGATAAATAGAGAAAGTGTATAATTTTCCTGTGTTGTTATTCCAGCCTGTTAAGAAGCAGACTTAATGACATTTTGTTTTCCACTAGTCTTTTTAAAATTATAATAGAAGAAATAATTAGCCTCTGATTCAAAAAAAAAGTTTGAAAAACTTGTTTGTTGATATTCCTGAGTCCTTTTCTTGATTCTATCATCTGCGTAAAATCCTTAGAAGAACTGTGGAAATGGTATTACTACTAGTCAGTCATAAATTCCTTTATTCCTCCTCAACTCATATTTATTTCTTTGGACTTTGCTAGCATACCCTCATTATACAGAGAAAGCAAACAAATAAACAATTTTTTTAAAAAGTTGATAGTTGCTTTGATAGTCTTAAATTAATTCTTTAGGTCTAGATGGTGAGAAGCTGTGTGCCTAATGCTGTTCACTTGTTAAGATATTAGGATTACACATGGTATTCATGCTGAAGATATTAAACTACTGTCTTACATCTAAGACATACGTATTATTTCATGCTCGGTGTCGTCATCATTTCAAAATTGTTGATGGTGCTGAGGTGCATACAATAGAAACGTGTGAACAAATGAAGATTGCCTTTAGCCATCCCTGGTTGTGGTGCTCCTAGAGGAGAGGCCAGAGGCACTGAATACCTTGGTCCTGGCTGTCCTTCTCCTAAATCTACCTGCCTTCAGATTGTGGCTTCGTAGGACATTATTTTGCTAAAGCAATGCTCTTCTCAATACGTAAAGAGTTATGCCGATTTCATGCTCTAGAGATCTAAGAATCTCATAATAGATGAAAATGAAGTTAGGACATTCACAGCTGGCTACTTAAATAGAATGTAAATGTGCATTGTCAAAAAATAGAGGTTTGTCATAGTCTTGCAGTCTCAAATTCTCATTGTAATGCTCAATTCAGGTTTCTGCTGAAGGAAAAAAAGATCTGTTAAGTATAACCAGTTCAAAGATTGTTAAGTAAAATTTCCAAATGTTGCCTGTACATAAAGATTTTATTTTGAGAATTTGGAAAGCCGAAAGAACTTGTAAGATGGGATTCAATCTGTAGGTGTATTCCAAGTTGGCTTCTGGATGGTAAATTTCAAACTTTAGCTGAGAATTTCCTAAGGACATGGAGAAGGGGTGAAGAAGAGGGTAGTTCTAACATTATGGTGATATATTTTAACTTTATTACTTTCCAGCATAGCAACATTTAAGTTTATAAAAATTTCATTCAGAAATATAATTCAATATTATAGTTTTGGTATTACTAAAAATCTAATGTATATACCTGTTCAGCAAGTGCTATTTGGAATTACATTGTGTTTTCTTTAGAGTTCAAGATATATTGAATCTTGTGTAAAATTTCATTATTTTTTCCCCTGAAGTACATCAGCTGTATTACATTCAGCTACCTTGAAAGAGCTACTTGGTTGAATAAATTGCTATATATATAATTTTTACTTTATATATATTTTTAAAAGTTCTTCAAGACATGCACCAGTTAAGTTGAAAATCAGCATGAGTAGGCATAGAACACACAACAAATTCAGCTTGTAATAGTTACTCATTTCCGGCATATGAAGGAAAGGACTAACAAATACAGAATCATACTTAACTATCTTCTTCCTCTTTAGGCTTGAGAACTCTGTGTTTTGCTGTGGCCGAGATTTCAGAAAGTGATTATCAAGAGTGGTTAGATGTCTATCACCGAGCTTCTACAGCTATACAGAACAGAGTACTCAAACTTGAGGAGAGCTATGAGCTAATTGAAAAAGTACGCCTAGCTTTCTGGTTTGTTTTGTTGGTGGTTGGTTGCGGGGGGGAGTGGGGTGCAGCGAGGAGAGTCGTTTTCTAAGTAATGTCCTTGCTTTTTACGTAATGAAAGCTTAATCATTATTGAGGAATAATGCTTAGACAGAATAATGTCTAGCAATATACTGACAGTTTTGTCATGTAGTTCTTGCGGCTTAGATGATCAAAATGAAGGAAAGATTCATTTGACAAAGTTTTTACAGCAAGTAGTTACCTTGCTGGAAAGTATTGATTTTGAGTTGAACTAGTGGAAACCTTTTTTTCAGGGTTGCTCTACTGTGTAAAAAAAGTGTAATAACAGGCAAATGTAATCTGCTTCCTTGTATAATGATCTTAGAACCATAGAGTAGTTAAGGTTGAAAGAGGCTTCTGGTGGTCACCTAGACACAAATCTCTGTTCAAAGCAGGGCTGATTTTGCTTGTCCAGCACTTTGATGAAGTTTTTCCAGCTGCTGTAGGCCTTTCTTTTTTAGTACTCAACTATACTTTTTCCCGTTTTTCTGAATTAAAATTTCTGTTGTTGCAGAACATGACTATTGCCTCTTGCCCTTTTGCCGTGCACTGTAGAATATCTCCCTAGCCTTATATTTTCCCATGTTAAACTTGTCCTGTGTCACCTACAGCAATTGTCACCTACAGTGTGCTCCAAGCCTCAGGCTATTTTTGTGTCCCTCTGCTGGTCTTGCCCCGCTTTGTCAGCCTCTCTTGTACTGAAGGCCCTGAAAGGGAGGCGATACCCAAATGCAGCCTCACACAGAGCAGAGCCATGATAACTTCCCTTGAGTTTCTGGCACCACTGCTGCTGGAGTAGCCAAGCACACGCTTAAACTTCACTGCCTCAACATAAAAGGCTTCCGTGGCTCTTAAATGTAAAAGCAAAGGGAGTTTTTGAGGCCAATATTGCTTGAAGTTTTGATACCTGGCTTTTGTGGGAGGCTTGGGTTTGGTTTTTCTTCCTTGGAAGGGATAAGAGAGATTACATTGAAACTGCTTAAAATTCAGAGCCTCAGAAACCTGCAGTGTTTCATTCATTAAAAAGAAGAGTGAGGGTATATAGCTTCACTCACTTGTGAGACTCCAGTTTACATAGATGAGCAGTTTATCCAGACATGCACAATACAGTTTTAAAACTATATAACTTTGTTAACACCATGGCAACTCTGCTACCATTACGAAGTTTTGCATTAGCTGCACAAGTGCTTTCTCAGCATGTAGTATGCAGGCCATGCTGCATCCAGGATTGCACACTATTAGGTTTATAATCATGCCATTAACAGGGTTTTAGCTGGTTTTAAAGGTATGTAAATGTGAAGTATAATAATGGCTGTAGCCACAAAAACCATGTAGGTTTATTGCATGGTAAGTTCAAACATAATCAGTATTATAGTCTTAAGATTAAGATGAATTGATAGGTTTTGTTTGTTTTTTTACAAGGTGAAGAGAAATCGTACAAGCAAGAGAAGACATAATAATAGAACTCCTTAAATCTTCAAATCAGAGAAGTGGCCCTCAGGACAAAGTAACTGTTATTGAGCAAGCTGCTGGGCTTCTGAATAATTGGGTGAAGTTTTAGTGGTCACACTGTACAGTTTGTCAAGCCGCAAAGATACTTATCTTAAAGATCATAGGAACAAACTGGAAGTTCTTTAACACTTGATACCAAATCTGATTAATGACTTTAGAGAGTATTAATCTTGTAAATATGGAAAGTGAAACAAAAGAAGCTGAAAGATTAAAACTGAATTTAAACTGAAAAAACTGCATGTACTGAATATTTTATGTTTACAGAATCTTCAGCTGCTTGGAGCAACAGCAATTGAAGATAAACTACAAGACAAAGTGCCTGAAACCATAGAGACACTCATGAAAGCAGACATAAAAATTTGGATACTTACTGGGGACAAACAAGAGACTGCCATTAACATTGGTATTATACTTGCAATTATTTGATGGCTTTATTACAGATTTAGAAATTATAGAAGTTGCTAAAGTGCTTTCAGAAGAGAAGGGCATCTTGTAAAAAATAATATTATATGACCTTCCAGAATTTAATGCAAGTTGCATTCCAAAAACTTGCAAAGCTAAGGGAGATCTGTTTGTTCTTTTCTGTAACTCCGTGTAAAAATGTTTCTTGTCCTTCTGCTGAGTTCTTTTACAGGAGAAAGTGTTTTGTTATATTATAATGATTTTTGTGGAACAAATTTTTTAAAACAAAAATGTTTTTAACAGGTCACTCCTGTAAACTTTTGAGAAAGAACATGGGACTAATTGTTATAAATGAAGCCTCTCTTGATGTAAGTAAAACCTGCAAAGTTTTCGGTTAGTGAAATGTTACTATACTGCTTAAAATATCCAGATGTCATGGTGGAGGTGGCCTGAAAAATACCTTGGAACATCTATTTGTCTAAGCAAAGTTTAGTTTATTGGATAGCTTTAGAAACATCATGATCCTTGTTCAAGCCCTTAACTTTGCTTTTGAGTTCTTCATTCTTCAACCAATCTCTGAGTAAAAATTAACCAATGCAAGTGAGAACTTCTGTCCTGTATTTAGGTTATTTACACAGACTGCTGTTTTTCAAAACTACTGCAATACTTAATAGATCTGAAGTGTGAAAGACTGACTACTTTGTATACTTCTTCATATGTAATGAAATAAAGTGAGGTAGTTTTATTTCACTACAAGGAGTCTAATAAAAACTCAGTGAACAAGCATTGCACATTAATCACTTCTAGTGTGATGACTAAAAAGTTGAATAAATATATATTAAGTGATGTATTTTAAAAATAAATGTATGTAAATATTGTTTAAGAATAAAAGGTAGTATCTGATATGATAGCTGTACCCCACTCCCTGTTTCAAACTGAAGTGTCTAGATTCAGTAGAGACTGAGATATCCTTTCCCTGCAAGCACAGTGTACGTTCAGCATACATGGGGATGCAGATGTTGTATGGCAGCTGAAATTGCATATGCAAACTGGTTGCTTGCCAATCTGTCTGTGGTGATAATGTAAATCATGGGTTTTGAGAGCAGATAAATGCAGTAATAGGATAGTTTGAGGGCAAGAGGCAGTTCTAAAAATAGTAAGTTAGCTCTGTGCCAGTATTTTAACAAGAGACTCCATTAAAAGTTTTCTGCCTTGCTTGATGGTGCATGTTTCACTGTTTGATTAATGTATACCTTGTGTCTTACCTTTTCCTTGCTGATGTGGTTGGAATGAGATGTCAGTCTCCATTTATAGTGCAACTGGCTGAGTCAAAAATGGCTTTGAAATTCATGCTAATGGAGGAACAGAGCAAGTCTCAGGAAATGGAGAGAGGAGTGGGCTGCTGTGATTGCAGAACATCGAGTCAGTGCAGCTGCAAGGGTGGATGCAATTCCTCTTTTCTTTCTGCATACCAACAGCTGGCAAGAGGCTGTAATAGTTGGAATATGGCTGTAGTACTTAGTTAAAGAATATGGCTGAAACTTTGGCTTTTGATCAGCGTAGATCCACCTCATGTACTGGAACTCTGTCCCTTACCTTGCAGAGGAACTGTGCTCCCTTGAGGGCTGCTGGACAAACCAGTTCCCTCAGCACAGGAGGAACTGAGCAGCCCTGAACACTTAAAAGAAAAAAATCCCAGTGTAGTGGGGCCTGTGTTTAGGATCTTGGAGAGGAGTTGGTCTGTGTGTAGTCCTCTCCTCCTTGGCCCTGCAAGGTATGGTACAGCCTCTTGGCTATGTGAAGGTGTTGCTACATTCATAGAAGTTAGGAAGGTTGGCTGCCCCTGGTCTGCACCCCCTTCGCAGTACTGAAAAGAGTGGCAGTAAGTGGATGCTTCTCACCCTTGCTGTTGCAATAATAATGCAAGATCTATTGCATACCACTGGCTGCTTCTAAAAGGAGCTAGCTCAACACTAATCCTTTCAGGGACAAGCAGAGTACCCTGTCCCCAAGAGAAGTAAAACAAAATAAATATGTCCTCAATTTGGTCATTATTACAACCCTAGCATGCAAGATGGAAGAAGTTAGAGTAAAAAATGTTTTATATATATATATATTGTTTTGTTTTGTTTAGACACTATCCCAGCTCTGAGCTGAGTTTAAAAAGAATATGCTGAAATAAGAGATCTATTTTGTATGAACCATTACCCTTATTTATGGAATTAAAAGACAAATACCCCAAATCCCACTCACTCTCCCCAGTTAGCATTGGCTGGGATAGATAGAACTGAAAAAACTTCCATGGAGCATTTATGTATCTCTATTTTTTTGCAACATTATTTGTTTTGAGGCTCCATTCCCGTGAACATCTACTTAGCTTCACAAACAGAACATGCTTGTGTTAATAAGTTCTTAAAATTGTATAAAAGAACACTTGGTTTTATTTTACCTTCATATTAACTTAATGGACTGCTAATTTTCAGTATAGTACTGTTAAACATAGACCAAAATAATATTCTTTTAATTATTAACTTAAATAAGAATAGAAAATAGTTTGATTACCATTCAGTTTCACTGAGAAATACTTAATGGAAATGGTGTAGAAGCAAATACGGAATGTTTTGATATGGCTTTTAATTTAAAGCACTGGATTTCAGCATAGAACTGCATGTAAGCCCACAAAGGAATTTTAAATACAGTTTTACATACAATTTTACAGTTGATGTGTTTTGTATTGTCTTGGGGTTTTTTTGTTTGTTTCAATATGTAGCATGCCTGGAGCTACCTGATGGCATGTCTGTTTATGATAAAAAATTAAGGTAAATTTAAACAGGAGAGTTTATATGGCAGGTATGAGAAGAAACATTAGATAAGAGGAATATGAAGTTTCAGGCTCTTGTATTGCTTAAATTTGCTCAGAAGTTAAATGGTCCGCGGAGGTGAAAAAATTGACACTTCCTTTATGTTGCAATATTTCTTAATCAGAAAAGACACTCTAGAAAATAGATGCAAAAGTTATTGTCATTCTAAGGACTTTCTAACCAGTGATTATTGAGAAGGCCAGTGGAATCAAAGCAGGCAGAAACCATGGACAACTGTGTGTGGAACTGGGCACAGTTGGGAAAGGCAAAGCAGTATCTTTGAGAGGCTTTGAGATCTGTAATTACTTCTTGATGTTTTATTTTTGGGTAGTTATACCAAATTTTATTTACATACACCTGACATCACCGAAGTAGCACAATTATTTGGTTGTTAAAGTTGTAGAAAAAAAAGGCAACATTGTTGCCATGGGATGTTACTGTTTTCCAAATTCAGTGTTTTATAAGCAAAGTTTTGTTTTCTTCTTCCTATCTCCTCTAAAACCCTACTTACTTCTGGGCTGTGAAGCAGGAAATAAAAGAAGAATGTGTTGTAGGTCTATGAAAGCCACTCGAAAAGAAAGAAATGCAACAAGCAGGTTTTTTTCTTCTTTGTGACACTCTGTGATAGAGCTCTACTGTAACTAACTAGATATTTGTGACTTCCCCACAGCAAGTTATGGGTCCTGCTGCAGAAATACATATGAATATATTGTCTGCTGCATATAATCTGAAGTTCTCAGCACTGGATCACAGAATAGTGACTTGTGTAGTTGTTCAAACTGTCCTTAGTAACTGAAAAATACAAAATATGAACAACTATATAACTTGTAGTTGGTGTGGGCTTCTCAAAATATAAATTTAATATTAAGGTTAGGATTGTCAGTTATAATGCTTGTACTTACAAATGATCTTTGATATTTCTTTTAATTTTTGTAAACATTTAGGGCTATTTTATATAATAGTGAACAGAAATTGTTTCTCTAGTATCCACATATATATAAATTTTCTTTTGCATAGGTATATGGAAAACTTATTTAATAATATATTTTAGCAAACATTTATTCAACTGAGTATTAAAAGTTCCACCACAACTTATACATATTTTTTTTGGCAGCATGAGAGCAATCCTCCACACTGATACTGTCTATTTGATAGCATAATTAAAATGTAATTTCCTCAGAAAAGGAAATGCCAGTGTTTCTCATCACACTGAAAAACAATTTGGACTTAAGAATAGCAGGAATTAAAAATAATGAACACAATTTTTTTGTACAACAGGGAACAAGAGAGACGCTTAGCCATCATTGCAGTACTCTTGGTGATGCTTTAAGGAAGGAAAATGATTTTGCTCTCATCATTGATGGTAAATCTCTGAAGTATGCTTTGACATTTGGAGTGAGACAATATTTCCTGGATTTGGCTTTGTCCTGTAAAGCTGTTATTTGTTGCAGGTAAGGTTTATGTTATTCTTGCTCTATGGTATTTTTATTGACATAAAAATTAATAAATTTATTTCAGAGAAAATACACATATGCATGTCATCCAACCATGAAATAGATTAAAAAATAAAAGAAAAAAAAACACGCCACTTTAGTAGCTAAACTTATGAAATATGGTCATTCAAACAAAATATTTCTGCAGTGCAGTCTGCTATGGGGTATACCAGTCAAATGAAGTCATTCAGGTTACATATATCTAGAAAAATCATTTGTTATCCATCAAGGATAGTCTTAGCAAGACTGAGACACTGATCTTAACCTAAAATTGATACTACAGTTAACTGCAAGTTTTAGCACATCTTGATTCTTTTGTAGAGCTTTCTCTGCAGGCAAGATTTTTTTGTAAGCTATGGATTACATTGTGAAGGAAGTGCACAAAAATGTTAAAGGTACTACTCTGGGTGATTTTTATTTCATGAAGCTGGTTAACAGCTATTATTATTATTGTTATTATTATTATTATTATTTCTCCTGATTGGTTTGGGGTTCTCTTATACAATCAGATATTTAATCCTTTCCTGGAAACATCAGCTGTTAGAGCTGTAAGCTCGCCATAACAAGAGAACTTTTTCCAGATGAAAGAAAATTAAGTATCTACATTCTTCAAATGTACATACTATGAAACCAGTTTGGTTTGCCTTTTAATATTTCCAAATTTATATTAAGGAAGGAATAAATAGGACTATATAAGTGATAGCTTACATGTCTTTGGGCCTTCTTGCATTTTTGTGGCTTTAAACACAAAAACTGCAAGCACACAAAAACTGCAAGCAGTACATCACCTTTTCTACATTTGAATGATTGAACGAAAAGTGACTTTGGGTACTTGGTAGCTAGATAAACAAGAACTGCTCCTGTTGATGTTTAAAGAACTTGACTTAGGCCAAGTGATTAATCTGTCAAAAAACAGATGAAAGGACTTTTCTTTATGAGATCATTGGCAACACAGGTAGGATATCTGTATTAGAAATGCAATCAAACATTCCACAACTGTGGAAATTGCTCTTATTTTCATCAGTATCTGATGTAACTGTTAACAGGGATAGCCAGTTAATGTTCTCAGAGTATTTTGTCACTATTTTGACCTTCGTAGTAGCACAGAAAAAGCTGTTTCCTATATTAAAACAAGAAAAGTTAACTCAGAAACAAGGTATTCCAGCTCTTCTGGAGTCCCTATAGCTTGCTGTTTTTCAGTATACACGTGTCACAAATTCAGGTTTTCTCAGTTAATGTAGTCCTGAAAATTTAGGGTTGTCTGTGTATTCAAGTTAGATGTAATTCTGTTTTTAAATAGGGTGCTATGTCTGACTTTAATTACTTTGGAAAAAAATCTATGAAAAATTAAGTCAGCCTGGATTTTGTACAAGAACAAAATAATTGTTAGAATTCAACATCACTTCTTACCAAATTCAAATCTTCTTTCAACAAATTATTTAAGCTTACTACCTACTACCTCGTTATTGCCTATCTTATTATCTACCTGAAGGTAAAGACATGGTGTGTACAAATGTGAAAACTGTTGTAAATACACCTGAGTAGACTCTATGGTTTTGATTAGTAAGAAATAAATGGAAGGTTCTCGTGTTCAGGTAGAGAGTTTAGTAATGTTTCATTAAGATAAAGCAGATTAATCTGAAAAAATCAGTGTTCAAAATGGAGCTAGTTTTGTGCCTTGCAAAAGGACAGGTAAAAGCAAATGAAGGTATGGTACCCAAATAAACACCTGGTCTGTAGTCTTTCCATCCTTTCAGTCAAGTGATATGTTATGCCACCAAGTAATTTTTTTTTTTAATGGTTTAGCGCTTTATAGCCGTGCTGCAGCATGAAATATTCTGAATTTCAAACAAAGTCTTACTGTCTTTTAAACCAAGATCTTACATTAATACACAGTTTATACTGTGTGTAAACGTTTTGCTAAGGGCAGTGGTCTTTCTGACAAGCACATTGGAGCTTTGTGCTTGTTCTACTAGCTCCAGTTTTGCTCAGTATAGTAAGTAACAAGCAGGAGATGCATGTAGAACTGCTCTTTGAAAACTGTTTCTTCACTTTCCTTGATGTGAAAATACATTTTATGCTTTTTGAAGAGACAATATTGCTGTTTGTGTTGGACTACAGAACCATTGAAGGATGTTCTGTACATATAGCTTTTATTCTGCACATACAGACTTCTATTGGTAACATTTTTGTGATGAAACAACAGAAAGTGCAAAATGGAACTTTCTGTTCTGGTAGTGTTCTCTCTGACATTTCTACATTTCCATAAGATACTTAGGTCAGCTGGTTTCAATACATGTCTAGGTATACGCTCTGACATATTTTGTGGTTGTTCAAAAATTGGCTGCAGGTTTAAAACTAAAATATTTGCTTGTAGCACTGGCTGCTTTAGTATGTGTTTTTTTTTAATATCACATGCTTCTCAGAAGTCAGAAATCTGACAGTTAGTGCTCCATCTTTAGTAAAAAAAAAAAATTCCTTTTTTGTGAGCTGAAAATTTTAAAATGTTTAATTAATGTAAATCACTTATATTATTCTGACTAAATGAACATGTAGGTGTCTGCCTATAAAGGCAGTAAACATTTTAAGCAGTCCTTGATTTTAAAAGTACAAATTATATCACTTTCTTTGAAGTTTTCAGACTGTATTCATTTGTTTGGAAGCATTTATTACCTATGGGTTCTTAGAAGAAGACTAGCCATAACACAGATGAAGCTTACAAATATTCAGTAGTCATTTCACTTCAAAAATCTGTGTATGTTATTAATGCCAAGCAGATGTTTGGCTTAAAGACTTCCATGAATCTGAATTCCAACTCTATATTGGCTTCAGAGTAATGCATGGAAAAAGAATATTATATGGGTTATTCTGTCATAAAAATGTACAGCTTAGAGTGAACAAAATGAACAAAAAATATTTTGTATTGGTTTCACCATGAATTTGATACCCCAGGCAATAAGTACCATCTTCCAACTGCCCTTATACCGTTGTCTAAAAGGGAAAGTAAAAAAAGATGAAAAAGTTCTTGGGTCGGGAATCTTCTATAGAAGCTGGCAGTAGTGAGTCTTGATACAATACTCATCAACAGAGTTCAAATAAAACATGTAACAAAAGATCATAGAAATGCTTTTTGATATACTTGGGCCATAGAATTCTTCTAAAGGGCTTTTGTCCCAAGTTCACCACAAGGCTGTACTCATCCAAAGTACCTTTCTCAGACGTCTGACAGTGTGTGTTGCACAGGCTGCTGAATAAAGTAGACTAGATAGCTACCTTCAATACGAAGGCTGTATTATTTTTCACTCCTTTATTTTTTTCCTATTGCAAAATTATGCTGTTAAATTTTATGCAACCTTTCTCTGATTTATTATACTTAAAGCTTAAGAAATTTTACTGAATTGGCACAGAACAGACATTGGGGTTTTTTTCAGGTGATGAGGCATCACCCACAGGTGAACCATAAGAATGTGTCCCTTGGTGTACAGAGAGGAGAACCAGGAGAGCTACGAAGATGTTACTGAACCCAGTGGGAATTAGAATATTGTATGTGAGCAAAGATGAGTGTAGACACGGTGTACCCAGTCTCCATTAACAACACTGTCTCAGTGTTAAGCCCCATGGTCTAGAAGAGCATTAACCCCTGTGCTGGGAACCCAGTAACCTATCTGATGTAGAGGCTTAAGTCTTTCAACAAAAAGACTTTTTTTTTTTTTTCTTCCTAGAACTTTATACAGTAGACAAAAGGAAAATACAGTGACATTTGCCAGATGAAAAATGCAAAATACTTTCTTTTTTCTTTTATAAATGATCTGTGGAGGAGCTCATATAATTCCTTCATTATTTCTTCTGTGACATTGAGATTGGATCAAGAATAAGTCTATTCTGTAGTAAAATGAGTACCTTGGTGATACAGACTGAAGTAATAAACTGAAAGTGTGGTGTAGAGCGAAGTTATGTGATCATGATGAGTGTGACCTCAAGCATGCAGAAGATCTCATTCTACAGAAGACAAGGGAGCCTGTAGTTGAAACAAATAATAAACCAAATACACTTTAAATGTAATATTAAGGAATTTATAGAAGAGATAGTGTGCTTCAGTTTCACAAGTTGCATATCTTGAGTATGAAATAATATGCAGGAAGACAGATCATAATGTCTTAATTATTTTTGCTAATAATTTCTGTTTAAAATTTGATGTTTCAAAACAGTTCTAATATGCGTGGTAAATTGACTTCATCCACCAGGAATAGTTTGGGATTGGGAAATAGAATAGGAATAGATTGGGAAATGTTAGATGAGTTTTAACTAGTAAGAATTGTGTTTGTTACTGTAATTTACTATTTTAGACAAAACTTAATTCTTCGTGTATGCTATATGAATAAATGTGTGTTTCAGGATGTAAAAAACATGTCTATAAAACCTTGGTTTCCTCCTACAGTTTTAAGCTATGTTTCAGAGTAATCACAATCGACCTTAGATGGCTGAAAATTTACGTAGTCTTTATTTTAGTGGGAAAGTGCTTTCCTTTCATAGGAGATTAATGTTGGTTTGGTGAAACTGGCATTTCTAAATGACATATTCATGAAAATTTCTCAAAGACTGTTTCAGCTTTTGCCGGAATTATTGAGCTTTGGATTTGTTAACAGAGGAAATGGATAACAGGAAATGAATAATAGCAAGTGTGATGTCTGAGATCCCAGGGTTTTTTTCTGAGCTTTTTCTGCTGCATTCACTTTTTCATTGAACACAGTGAAATCAGTCACCAGCCTCAGCTCTCAGTTCTTTGGGGTTTTTTGCATTGCTGTTAGTGTTGTTTGTGATGATCTTCAGGAACACATAAATGCCATAATACAGCTGAATTTTTGGTGTCTGGTGGTAACATTTTTCCTTGTTACTGAGCTTTTGAGTGCTTTCTCTGTATGAAGCAGTTAACAGTGGAGATAGGAAATGTAAAAAAATGTATTTCCCTATTGTTTCTGTTTCTACCACAAAAGGAGAAGGACAGGGCCCAATCATTGACTCTAGTGCCAGGAATCGCAAGAGTAGATTGCCACACTGCCTAGAGTTTGCTCCTTCCCTTCCCCACTCTGTGAAACACGTCAGTCCTAGCACGTAATTTTTGTGTATTATTTTCAGTTATTGTATGTCAAATACTACAAGAACTGAATTTCACTAGAACTTTACAACATGAAATGGACGGTCCGTGTGTGACACACACAGTGGTAGATGGAGGTAAAACTGATACAGTTTCATCAATAGAGCTTTTGAGTCATCCCTGGAATAATTTGTGCCCTCAACTGTGGACAGACATTTTGTTAATGACAGATAGTTGGAGTGGCCCTGAAAAGAACAAGGGAGAGATTAGCAGCACTTAAACAAAGTGAAGGATCAAAAGTCAATGTTCAAAGTTGCTTCCTCTGATTTAGCAGACTAGGTTATGTTAAGATAGTGGTGGTCCACTTTGACCTGTTTGCATTGACATCTGTGTCTTAAATATCTCGTTGTTTGTTTACAGAATACATGTTCAAACAGAGGAAAGTAGAAAACATAACAACAAAATATGCCAGAGTCTGCAATGGTTGCAAGTTAATAGTGGCAGGGGCAGTGTTTGGGGTTTCTTCCATTACTCTGTTTTAGGGGCCCATTCTCTTTGATCTATGCATCTCCAGTCCTGTTATAACAAATCAAAGATTGCTATGAGTTTCACTGGAAATATGATTTTAGCATGTAGCCTAAAGAGCAATACCAAATTCATGTCAGTGAGCAGGATGTTAGTTTGTCTGGTTTTACTACCTTTTCACAGAATGTAAAGTATGTATTGAAAGTACATTCATTTGAAAGTCCCATATTTAAACCTTTTTCTTTCTGCTGCCTCTTAGGGTATCACCACTTCAAAAATCTGAAGTTGTAGAAATGGTTAAAAAACAAGTTAAGGTAGTAACTCTAGCGATTGGTGATGGAGCAAATGATGTTAGTATGATACAAACAGCACATGTCGGTGTTGGTATTAGTGGGAATGAAGGTCTGCAGGCTGCTAATTCTTCAGACTACTCAATTGCTCAGGTATGTCATTAAACTGTAAAATACTACAATAAAGTAGTTTAGTATCAGATTAAGATTGGTGTATGCATGTTCTGATTATATGTTTGTTCATTTTTTTGCAGTTCAAGTATTTGAAGAACTTGTTGTTGGTTCACGGAGCCTGGAATTATAACAGAGTAGCTAAATGCATCTTGTATTGTTTCTACAAGAATATAGTTCTTTATATTATCGAGGTAATTTTACAGTACAGTAAATGTTACTTCTTGAAAGTGAAAATTTTCTTTTTTGAGCTTTTGATCATTATCTATGGTTTGAAGAAGCATTTAAACTGTCAATAAACACTAACTGAATTTTGCTTTTTAGTAAACTGATTAACATTAGAGTGATTCTTCTTAAAGACCCAATTATCTGAAAAATACATACTAAATATTAGTACTGAATGTACTACTGCTAGCTTATTAAAATTATGTATCTATTATATCATTACAGTATTTTAGGAACACAGTTACAGGTAGCTTTAGATTTACCAAGAGATGTATGTGCTTAAGATCTTTGAGCTGGTGTCAGTAACTGTCTGGTTTGTGATCTGAATCCATTTTGCAGGTCACTCTTGAACTGCAGAGTTGTTGCTGTTCAGAACAGTATTTAGGGTTTTTACATATGTTTGCACTATTGCATACCTGTCACCTGTTGATGGGGTAACCATGCCTCCTTAGGCTCTAGTTCATGAGCAGGGATACTTTCCTGAAAGTAGCTGACCTAATTTTCTCACCTAGGATTTTAAGGAGTCTGTAGTCCTGTGAAAAATTCAGTAGTATGAGAGGACTGTATTGTAATAAATATGTGCTTATTGGTAGGTATGGTTAAGACAGCATGTATAGCTATGGTTTTCGTTATAATCACAACCACATGACAATCTTAAAATTTTGAACATATTTTTAAAGGGATTTTTGATTTTTTTTCTCCCTCCTCTTCATGTATGGTTCCTCTTTTTCTTTCAACACCTTGCTTTCTCATAGCCAAATAATATCTAGTAATTATGTTTATAGTTGATTCAAACTTTATATTCACAGTTATACTTTGGGTTAAAATATGGGGAAAAAGTTGCTGCAAAGCTTGATCGCAAAATAAGTCTTCTGTATTTTTACATTAATGGGGTTAAAAATTATTCTTAAAACTTTCTTAGGTTTGTTAATGCATTTCCAAATTAATACCTTAAACTTGCAGACTGTGTATCTTGCTTTTATAGAAAGAAAATGCCTTATTTCTGTTAGACCTAATGTAAACATTAGGTTAATATTTCCAAATTTGATATTTATGTGGGTGATCTTACAGTGTTGCAATATTTGAAAATGCTTTAAACATCTGTTTATGTACAAGAATTGTAGCCAAAAAGTGTGCATTTTTCTTAGCCTATTTTTACATTTTCTAAATTCTCCTTTTTTTCCTCTTTACTCTGTTATTAACATAAATAGATTTCAATCTAAGTAGTAGCAAGTTTGTATGTTTAGAATATATACTTTAGAAAAACAAAGTAAGAAGCTATAGAAAAAGCAAATCCATTAAAGATTCTTTTTTGCTTTAGAAGTGATGGCAGACTTCAGATCCTACATTTCAAAAGCTGAGTATCTGATTAAATTATCAGACTTCCAGAAGAACTGATTAGCAGTAGCTCTTGAAATATTTGAAAAATCAGTATTAACGTATACTTTGTGTTCATAGAAAATGTAGAAAGTAGGCTTTAGAACATACTACCTTATTTTTCTTAACGTTCTATTATTGTCACCTGCAAACACATTGTAAATTTATAACTTCAATCAGATATAAACATCCAACCATTTGTATTCTTCGTGAAAGCAAGTTAAATACAGAGATCATAGTCTAAAAATACAAAAGACTAGAAGAGGTAGTCTGTGCCTCCTGAGCAGATGGAAGGGCAAAGAGATCATTTTTGTATGGGTTACGACCCTTTATATATTGTGCACACAAGCATTTTACCATGCACACCTTCTCTGGAAGACAAGATGACTTCAGCTTTAATTCTTGTATAACCGACGTTTGTCAGCTCGGAAAACTTTCACAGATGTTAATAGCTCATGTCAATACTGTGAGTGAATGGGCAGAAATTCATCATTGAATGTCTCTAGAAAGGACAACTGCCAGTCTTGAATCTCTCTTTTCAGTTTTTTGTACGGATCAGGCGTGGGAGCAGAGAGCTCAATGAGTATTTGTAAGCTGCTGCTTAATATGCAGAAATGCTACATCAGAAAAACGTCTGTGAAGCTTTTGTGGCCACACCTCCTCTGTCTTGGAGTTTAGAAAATAACACTATGAAAGGCATGTCTGGAAAGTTACTTTAAATAAGTTTCCTTTTATTAGTTGACAATAACTAAAAATACCTACCTTTACTTAATAGATGCATACTATATTTTAAAATGTCTGCTCAGTACTATAATTACTACTCAGTAATATAATAGATTCCATTTAATCTAAAATGCAGCCTTTTTTGTAGGCATTTGTGGGGTGATGCAAAATAAGTGCTATTCATTTGTTGGTTCAGAAAATGGTAAAGGTCTGTAGTAATACTCCTGCACGCTGATTAGTGTTTATTGACTTTTAAACTCGTAAGAAACTGGATCTGGTCTGTAATAACTTTTTCTGCTCTGTGTCTTGACTCAGCAGATATTTAAACATGGACCTCATCTTTTCTATGGGACTAGTCCCAGTGACTTTAGAGGTTATATTACGAAAGTATCATTCTAAATTGCAAGTGAAAACTTTGAATTTCTATTCGACTGCTAATGTACATTATTAAACATGTATTGAGCCTCACACTCATATAGGACAAGCCTATGCAGACTTTCAGACGTACTTTGAGGGTCTGTATTTACCTTATAATGATCATTGAGATTGATCTAGTGATTGGGAACTCCTTTGTGGATTTGTTATGGTTTTATAACTACCATTACTCCATATAATCTTGTTAAACTGCTGATTTTGTGAAGTTACACAAATAATCTCTTCAACATCAGAGGGACGAAATTTTCCTACACTATTTTTTGTTCTGCTAGATAATAATAACTATTAAATACATAAATTTACGTTTCGTGTTAAATAAAAAAGGTTTACAATTTTTAAAAAAATAATTGTTGAAGATCTGCTTAGGTCATTCATGTTTCACATAGGGTAAGATTCAAACAAAAGAGTAAGAGAGTAGTACACAAACAGAAGAAACAGATGCATGGAGTTCACATTTAAAGTTCAGTCACGGATCTTTAAACATGGCCATTTGTAACACATTAAGTTCAATTATACTGAGTAATCAGAGCTGTAACATCCTCTTTTTCATTTATTATCTATTTCTTTTCCTTTTCCCCGCCTGAGCCCTTTTCATCGCACCGCTGAATTACACACTTTCTGCTGCTCCCATCCCTAGCTGAAGTTTACCATTTTGTTCCTGATTTCCTCTGTCTGACACCTCAGGTGAATGATCCCTGTGGTCATTCCAAGACATGCAGAACCCCAAACGTGAACCGGCTTTCTGTGTGTGCTCACACTGCTTCTAAGCTGTAGAGTTGAGGTGCTGTTGTTCAGTATGCCATGGCACACTCAATGCATGCAAACCACACCGAGTTCAGTTTAAAACATGACACAAGAAAGCAATTGTGCTCATGCCCACTTTTTTGCGTTATATGGTTTGAAAACTTGGCTGTGAATCTAAGTCTTTCATTTTCAATGGAAATTCTGTAGCAATTGAACTGCAAAATAGTCTGAATTTTCACTTCTCCCTCACATTAAGTGGGCTTAAGAAGTATTTTGGAGTGTTTCCTGTCCTTCTGTTTAGGGGTGCTGGATTAGTACATTGAATTGTTAGAGAAGGACCTGCCCGCTAGGAGAGAAGTGGCTGAATCTGCTGCTAAATCGGTATCATGTACAATATGTCCTAAAAATATTTTGCAGGTACAGCTGTCTTCATCATCCATCATAATCAGAATGAAACACACTTGTCCATGGATAAATTTCCTACTCTGAAGCGAGAAACTGTCTGTTTCTTGTCACTGTCACTATTAATACTGTAGTAAGCTCCGTAGAGGTTTTTTCATGTATGGTTAAGAGTGTAATCTTCTAGGGTCCAAGGTTCAGAAGTTAGGGTAAGTGGGTGACTTAGTATCTTCCCCTCTTACAGTTTGAGAGGAGGGCTGTATTTATCCTTGCTGTTTCCCCCACACTACCGCCTCTACCCTAGCTCTGCTAATTATTTTTGATCCATAGATTTTTTTAATGCAAACATTCAAATACTATATTGTAAACTACAGAAAATCCGTGTTTCTGTTTAGATGTTAAAGATGCTCTTAAAATAGCATATCTGGTATTTCACTAAATAGTAGTGTTCTACTACAGAGGGCATTGTTTTTAGCCACATTAAAAGGTTTCTCTTCCCAGACACTTTTTGGATAGATTCAACAAGAACTTTAGAACCCCAAAGTGGTACCCAATTTCTTTTCTTCTTGGCTTGCATCTAGAGTTCTGAGCAAGATTTGTTCCATTTCCTCCTTATACTAAAACTTAACTGAAATGCCTGTAACTTGCATGCTTGCTTTGGAAGAAAGTACTTCAGATTTCAGGAAGTTACTATTATAACTTAAAGGATTTCTTTACAATTCTACAGTAAAACTGTAGTTTTCAGAGTTTAAATATCTTGCAAATTTTAACTGAGATTATGTACAAAATAAAACTGAAAGGTTTTTAAGGGATAAAATGATGCATAGCATTTCTGAGAGGCTTGGTAGTGACTACGTATGTGACGTTCCATTATAAATGGAAATTTATCATAAATTCTTGCATTTCTTTAAGACGGTCACTCAAAAACATTTTCAAGTGTTGCTTAGCATCACTTCCCTTTAATAGAAGGGATTATCTGGAATAGGTTCAGTACATGTATTTAGGCCTTTCTTTTTATATTAAAGTTTTATAACATTTTGACTGTTAGATAAATCACAAGAGTTAATATTCTTTCCATATACTCCTTGGTTATGAAGAGTCAAGTATATGTCTACTTGTGGTCTGTTTTATTTTCTTTCTAGAGAGTTGTGCTTTTGTTCAACTCTGAAATTCCTAGCAATGAGATGTGCACATATATAAATATATATGTGTACATGTAAATGTGCACGCGCCCAAACTGTCCTTTTCCGCAACCCTAAACCCTTTCAGATTAAGAATTCTAAAATTTGCTCCAGTATTTGATAAAAAGAATAAAATAAAAATTAAGGAGTCAGTCACATAATGGTATTTGTCCTTCACTCTATTTTAAGAGCTGTCTTCCTGGCCATCTTCCTAGGTTGGGAGTACAAGAATTTAGGAACTACGTATAATGAGAAGGCTGAAAAGAGAGAAGGCAGTTGAGGAGCACAACTTGTATCCAACAGTGGTGATGAGGTTCTGGATTAGGTTCATACATTTAACTTAGTTTTAAAGCATACAAAGCTTGTGCTGATGTTGAGTGCATAATTAATTGTTCATGGAGAACTGGAGATGGAGAACTGATTATGCACTCTCACTCCCTCATACTTGACTACTGAGAAACTGCTGCTAATAAACATCCTCTAAATTCTTCACAGTTACATCATAACTCCTATTTCAGAAGTCAAAAAAAACAAAATACACAAGAGCTTATAAAAATCTCATTTAACTGGCATAAGTAGTTCCATGCTTTCCAGTTAACAGACTGAAATTTAGAAAATGGAGTGCTTGTTGCTGTTAAACCAATCAAAATAAAGACAATCAGCATTATAAGACTTCAGAAAATTCAGCGTATTCTATATATTGCAGCGTCTAATATTCATGATTTTGTATTCAGCCTTGTTCCAATAATTGGCCTCTAAAAAAAAAAAATCTTATTTACAACCAGTAAATGAAATTTTAGCTGGATTTTAACTCCCATTTTTAGTGTTCATAGTTGCTAATTTCAATGTTTTTTCCATCTCAAAGTATTCACAAACATTCTCAAACATTCCACAAGCTGATAAAAAACGTGATAGAATTTGGTCACCTGGAGGCCACCCTGGGATACTGATAAACATACGTACTGATAGTAGCAATTTGTGCTTCCATGATACAGTCAAATGAAATGTGAACTGTAGCACAGTCTCTGCAAAGCAGCATCTAAAAATTCACTTGAAAAAACATGAGTCTTAAATTGAGTAGAATGTTGTTTAGGTGATCCTAGCTTCTGTCATCTTATAGCTTATGTTTGTTGTAGATAATATGGTTTCAGTGTAGCTTGTTAATAAAGATTCAGCAGATCTGCTGCTTCTCCACTTTGTCGTGAACAAAGTATATAACATATAAGTACAAAGTAAGAAACAAAAGCAGTCCTGCTGCATGCTGTACTGAAAAACATAAGAAAATGTGTCATCCCACCTTTCAAATTAAATTTGATTTATTTAACTTTTTAGCAAAAAGTGATAAAACTTACGCAATCAAGACATTTCCAGCTACCTCTCTAATATACTCTGTAGTTGAGTTAGTGCTTGTTAACTGGGTAATTGTAGTTGATTTAGTGCTTTGGTAAAACCTCTTCTTTTAATGAGTTTCGTGTATGAAAAAGGAATTTTGGTATAATTTTTGTTTCCAGACTACAGCTTACTGTATGAACTCTATTAGTTAGGAGGTTTGCTAATGATTAGAAGATTGTGTCTGTTTCTAATCTATATTTCTGTGATATTTCTTTTTTCCCCAGTATTTCTCATAATTTTTATTTCATTAAGAATTAAGTACAATACAAATGCAGGGAACTAAATCACTCTTAAATACATAACAAACATAAAATTCCTTTTGAAAACAGCTACCTCTTTGAAATGTTTATCATCATATTTAGATAGAATTACTCACATATTTGACTAAATTGCCAGTTATCTGTTCTAAACACAACTTGGTTTTATTATTGTATTTTTCATGTAGGCTTAAGGCATAACATCCTTAACTGTGTTGTAAAGATGTTCTAGGAATGCTCATTTTTGTGAAGCTGAGGAAAAAAAGTAAATTTGTCACACCTCTCAGGACATTTGAGTAATATTGGGTTCTCCTTTTCAGGTCTGGTTTGCTTTTGTCAATGGCTTTTCTGGACAAATTCTTTTTGAAAGATGGTGTATAGGTCTCTACAATGTGGTAAGATGATTAGTGTACTTTCAGTTATTTTCAACTGTAATCATGGAAGTTTCTTGAGTAAGAAATCTTTAAGCAAGTCTTTACCTCTAAAGTTTTGTGATATGTTTGTTTGTTCTTTTTTTTAATCCATCTACTAGATGTTTACAGCAATGCCTCCACTAACTCTTGGAATATTTGAGAGATCCTGTCGAAAAGAAAACATGCTGAAATATCCAGAGTTATACAAGACTTCCCAAAACGCACTGGACTTTAATACTAAGGTAGATAAAAATTCCAATATAATTAAAGCAGAAACTAATAGGAATTCAGTGTAGTTGTCCTTTTTGTTCTGTGCTAGTCATAATTAAAAATTGAGGGGATTTTTATTACTTCTATTTCCAACTGTCTACTTGTCTATGAATGGTGCAAATCGTGTTTATCCATTTTTAACGAGTATGGAAATGCAAGCGTTTTGGTTTTTTTTAGTACTGATGTCCATCCTCCCCTCCCAGCCCCCCACTAATGATAATAAAGCTGTCTTCTATAGGCAGAAGTGATTAGACACCTCTGTCGCTGGGCTGTATGTATTGGTACTGTTATATGGAAACGGATTACTGAAGCCTGTGGAGAAGTGTTGCAGAGGACAATAAGAACTGTCATTAGATTTGTAGAAGGAGGTACTTGGTACTGTTCTTTGTCAATTTGGAGTTGTGATTTTATGGTTTTGAGTTTTGTGAAAAAATACTTAGAGACAGTTACGAATTGTCAGGGGGGAACAAAAGAAATCTGAGGCTCCTTTAGGTGGAAAATGGGTGACATTCACCTTGGAGAGACTAGCACAAGAAGCAGTGAAAGAATGTAGGACTTCTAATATATATAATATACACAATTTCTACACGTTTATCTGTAAGTAATCTCTATTAAAAAAAGATAACTGAAACTTTTTTCCCAATCTGCAATTTCATTAATACCATGATGTTGGTAAGAGTTCCTTCTGATTTGATTTTTCTAAAGGTAATTGGGACATTTCAAGTAATGTAATTGTATGTTGAACTTGGGGATGTTTTCGATCTGTCGTTGAATTAACAACTCCTACATGTAATGGTCTGTAGTAGATGCTAGGAGCTGATAGAGCATACTTAGCTCTGTGCAACTTGTGTTATAAAACTGGAGTACTCCTATGTATATAGAATTATCTGAACTTAGTTCACTGGAGCATATGAGATTTTTCTCCTTCTTCCTCACTTCATCCCGTCAACCACAAAAACAAGCCTAAAAATTGTAAGGAAGCTGGGGAAAATAGTTTTTCATCTGTCACTGTGAATGCTTTACAAATCCAAGATCTTTCATGGTCCATTAATAAAAACACTTCTGTGTTGTGGTAGTCTTAATGCAATATAAATCATGAGTTACATTTGTTGGATTGTTTCTGAATTATAAGTCTATAATTTTTATTATTGCACAGATGTATTGTTGACTTGGGAATCTGTAGCTATTCCCATATAACGCTTGTTGTAAGTAAATGTCTATAAACTTCCCAGCTGCAAAATTCCCAGCTATATAAGTTGAATAGTTCGTGTTAAAGATTGGGAAACATTACTGCCCTGAATGTTGATGCAGATGTTTGTTATGGTAAAAGGGATCAAAGGTTATGAGGTCATGACAGAGGTTAAAGGATTAGTGTGTGACAATAAGAATTGGTCAGGAAAATGGAAAGTAGAACTAATTTTTCTTGCACCCACCTGTGCTTTCTGTCAAATAAAAACTTCTGGTAATGACATAGCAAGAAGGAGAGACAAAGGTTAATGAGTAGCACAAGTTCAAATGTGCAAAGTATTGGAGTGTAAATTGGATCATACAGCCTAATGTACTTGTATAATCCAACGAAAGTCTTCGAGACATTGTGGAAGATGTTGTGAGGCAGGCAACTTAATTTCAATTGCCTGAACACCTTAACACTCATAATACACATCAGTTAGTTACAATAAAGGCTATGATTGTCAAGAGCGTTGTTAGTGAAAAAACATGATTGCTATCCTGAAGGAAACACGTTACATATTTTTGATTAAGTCTTTTTATGTCTTTACACAATATACTACAAAAAGCATCAATAGGTTGTTTATCCTTAAACAGTTCTTTTCAGAAGGCATATTTTACAAAAGAAAATAAGGTTGAAAGTAAAATTCAAATTATTTAGCAGATAACTTAAAGGTAGTTTAATATGATGAAGCTGAGCACTTCAAGAATCAAGTATGTAAGGAGAAATCTAAGGAAGATACTTTAATCTGTACTTTTTAAATTCCTTTGTATGTGGAACTATGTAGGTAGGTATATGTAATTCTCAGGGTTTGATTGTTGTACCATCCAAATTTTTTATTACACAAAATGTAAATTATGAAAGCTAGAGTCCTTTTTAATTCCCTACTTAGAATGTAGCACTTGTTCCAGTTGTCTGGTTTAGTTTCATTTCTTCTGATGATATTCCCATTTGTACATATTTTAATTTCCCTTCTAATTTGACATTAAAAGGAGGAGATAATACACACTTTTTTTCCAAAACATAAAAATAAACAAATGACCCATGAAGAGCTAAGAGGCAGAAGGTGCCTGTCAGTTATATTACTTCACTGTGGTGGCCTGACAGAAACACATTTTGTGAATCTAACACACAGATAAAAAGAAAGGTCAGGGTTCACAGAGCTGGTTTATTGCAAATGGTTCTCATGGATTTTCTGTTTTCCCTTAGGTTTTCTGGGTTCATTGTTTAAATGGCCTCTTCCACTCCTTCATTCTGTTTTGGTTTCCACTGAAAGCCCTCCAGCATGGTAAGTATTATGGAAAATAAAAACATAAATGTGGAAAAGTACTAAATACCTTATTTTTTTCTTGGGAAAGCTTTATAAATACTAACAGTTTTGAGTGATTTAATTTCAATATACCATTTCCAGAACTAGAGTAGATGCAGTATATTTAAAATGTTTTCTTTAAAAATCTCTTTAAAAGTAGGAGCAATAGTATGTACATATGCATAAAACTATATAAATAGGTTTGAAGTAAGCTGAAACAAGATGGGGTAAAGAGATTGCTATTGAATTATTACAGTTTCTTTATATAATACTCTACTGTCGTAAATACCTACAAGATCCTGAATCACTACTGTCCCTTGCATTGTCTCTTATATTTTGTAAGCTTTTATTGTCAATGCTTATACCTTCTCTCTTGTTACTTCAGGGACATAATAACCCGTTAGTTTACATCTGTACGAGTAGGCTTGTGACAGAGGAAACAGGGACATTTGGACAGTTCAGACCTGTCACTCTTCTGGTTCAGCTGTTGTATATGCACCTGAGCTGCAGAAGAAATGGGACTATTGGGAGTAAAGTTGTATTAATTACAGGAAACTTGAAAGCACTGCTTCCAGTTTGTAGCGATGTTTGTGTGTATGGGAGCTCTCATAGAGGTAGGGGGTTTGTTTTGCTTCCACTTTGTGGGGAGAAAAAAAAAAAGTGTATAGCCTGCAGCTTTTCTGTGCAAAAAGTAGTCTTCACAGTTTCCCTAATTTGCATTGGAGAGGTTTAGACAGCCCAGGAGGAAAGACGTCCCAAATGTTAACGCACACTCTAAAACCACAACCTCAAATCCAAACCAAAATCCCTTTTCAAAGATGTATCCAGTCTGTATGAGAGATTTATGCATTACATGATGGAGAAACGTAATGAGTTTATGTGATGAAGCAGAATAGGGTTCAGGTGCGATTGGCAAAGCCAAGGCACTCGCACAAGCACTTGCGTGAGCACTGTAGCGCAGGCCTCTGGCTCATGGCCCCTGGGCTAGAGCTGGCGTGCTGGCAGGTGGCTTTTGAGTCTGAACAAATTGCCTTCTGTCTTCCTCTTTCATTCCTAGAGAAAGGCCAGGTGAGCAAGGGGAGCAGAAATGGGACCTGGGGATTGTGTACATGGTGGACAGTATAACCAGGACCTGCCGTGGGTCCGACTGGTGCACGGAGTTCTGCATGAAAGGGAAATGGGCGCAGAATGAGAGATGCTGTTAATTAAATTGCGGATGTCTCTGTGTGTAAAGAGGAAAGGGAAATAATGCAATTAGTTTCCTAGGGAGTAGCTGATAAGTGCCAGAGAGACTCACCAGTGAGAGGGAATTCTGAGAACAGGTCTCAGCCTCCACCTTCTCTTAGCAAAGAAGAGGTGCAGGAGGATCCTGAGGCATGAAAGGAGGAATGGGAAGAAGGGGGGATAGCTCCACTGGGTACCTAAGAGTGCTGAGTCCCAGTGCCTTGACTGATGGAACAGACTTTGCTGCCTGCCTGTTCCTCTCTTTTATCCTCATTACGCTCTTTCCTGCTACACATACATTGTTAAGCAGCGGAGTGCATGTTTAAGCAGATATTTGTTAAAACATTGAAAATAGAATCTTGAAGATCATGAAAATCTCTCAGAGCTTACAGTCATCCTTCATCACTATTTCCTTCTCCAGGTACTGTATTCGGCAATGGTAAAACTTCAGATTACCTGCTCCTGGGGAACACTGTATACACTGTAAGTCTCTCTAGAGCTATCCAGTGCACTATCAGCTGTCTATATTGACTCTAACTCTTAAAGAGATGTGGTTTTATTATTATTTATAGTTCTCTACAAGGAAGACTTGGTTCATTGCAGTGCCTTAAGAAAAGGCACTTGAATGACTCTTTGAGAAGCTTAAAAGTGCATTTTGCATTGTAATTCCAATTTTTAAAATAAATTCATTTAGTAAGGATGCAGAAGATACATGTGTCCTTTACTGGAAACTGTCTATTTTTTTAATAATGGAATAATAATTCACTAATTAGCATGCTCATTAAGGTAAGTTTCTACAATAGAGAAGTCCCAGGTTATTGGATATGGAAGTGGTTTGTGGACAACTCTGTCCTCCATCGCTTAATGTATCGTGGAGCCTTGGAAGGGGGATAGAGCAACATGGAACCAATATTGGTGTGATGCTGCTTTGGAGAAAAACGAACCAGCAAAATTAAATCTGACCCACACCTAACAGTAATCTTGTGTTACTCTCGTAGATATTAGTCACTACTGGATCTTTTTTTCTTTTGATCTTTTATCTCCTAGAATAAATTAATGAAGCTAAATACCTGGTTTTCACTTGTTAGGTATCAGTGTCACCTAATAGATGCGGGTTTCCAAGATTTCTCTTAGAAGCAAAATTCGACTTGTGCTTACTCTCCTCTGCTCTCTAGCGTTAAGAGTTCAATTAGTTATTTTGCTTCCTGTTGTTGGCAGATACAAAAAATAAATTAATTCTTCCATCAAAATAAGGGGGCTGTAATACAAATTCACATCAAATCATTTTCCTTAAGGAACAGGGAGACACCATGGCTGAAATAAAAGGAAAGTATTCTAGAATACACTGTAGTCCTTTGAGAATGTCATTTGTTAACATCTCCTGTGTATGAGAGAACATTTTGAATAGTGTTTTCTGGTCAGCTAACCAGAAAAGTTAAAGAGCATAAATGGCTGAGTAACCACAGGCCATTCTGTGTATTTCCTACTGCTGTGACAGTTAAAATAAAATATTTCTTCTGATAGTTCATACAGGGATTTTAAAATTGTTCTTTCAGACACATTGAAAAATTGTTCACCCATCCTCTTAAAAGTTTATTTGCTCTACACTTCCTTCTCCCTGTTACAAAAGGCGAGCACAGCATGTTTTGTCAGCAGTAGTCACATATGATCATGCAATCTATCTTATGATGAACTGATCTCCATTATGAATGGATGGAATATCCTCGTTAAAGGTTTTCTGTGCAAGTCTTAAGAAAATTAAGATTTAAGGTCACAGTCGTTGTTGCAGTTCAGTCTTGACAGAAGTAATTCAACAGACACAGGTCTACTTGTATTATGATCTCGTAACACCAAGCAGTATTTAGAAGTCAATCATTTATCTGAACATCTCTGCTTTCCCCAATATTGATTAATACTTGAGTATCTACCAGTGCCACCTGTTATTCTGAGTGAAACAGGTTCTTCCTGGGGAGAGATTTTCTGCACCAGTTTTTCACCCTATCTGCTAATGTCTGGTTGTTTACTGTACACAGAATTTGCAACCTTGCTTAGTTCAGCTGAAGTTTATTTTCTGAATTGTGTGCATGTATACATCAGTTGCATAACTTCATCTGTCTTAGCACCTAAGCCAAGTTTGCTGATAGCATCTCCTTTGTTTACTCTAAAAGTAACCTTTGTACTGGCCATCATTTTGTAGAGTGAGTTAACACTGTACACTTGTTAAATCCGATTATTCAACATACTGCTGCAGTCACAGCTGAAGTTCATTCCTGAAGTAATCTCAGAACTTCATCCTATCCAGTTGCTCTGCTCTGCGCTTCCAAAAGTAAACCTTCGCACCAGGAGAAAACAAGTTACATACACTGTACTAAGAGTTTACTGGATTACACTAGGTCCCGTGGAACTGAGTGTTTGAAAAGTGCTGTCGTTTAGATTGTCACCATCAGTTGACGGATAAGTCTTGAAACCTTACAGTGCTGCAGAACATTGGAGTATCATCTGTGACACTGGCTGACTCATAAACATCAAAGCCTCCGTTTTCAGATTTGCAGCAACATTTTCCAGCACCTTCAGAAATTAGTTGATTTCTCATACTTCCAATGTAGTAAGAAGTTAGTTACTCATTACTGTTTGTCAAACTGTATCTATAAATGATAAAACAGAGGTCACAGTGCAATTGTCCTGTCACCTTCTGCAACCAGTTTTCAACTAGGAGAGCTGAAACTTGCCCATCTTGAGAGGCTAATTGCTTGCTAGTAACCTGCAGAATGGTAAATTTTACCAAGAAAATGTTATTTAACCATTATAAGTCCAGGCAACCTGCTTTTTCATTTGTGTTCCAGATTTTCCACTTTAGATTGAAAATCTGGGGAGGGATGGGGGTTGCAATTGATGTATTCCTGCTCTTGCATGGGAGTTCAAGGAGGCCTGGAGCATACATGAAGATTTGAGAGATCAAAATTGAGGGGAAGATCTTTTAGAAGATTAAAAAAAAAATCCGTACATGTGAAGTGATGTGCAACAACAGTTGTCAGTCATTATCTTGAAATATCAAAATCATAAGGCTAAGGTACTTCTCATTCTTGCCATTGTTTTTAATCTGGTTTTTGGAAGTCTGCATTCATCCCTTATGCGAAAATAAGCAGCAAAGTGATTCAGAAATGAACATGGTTTCTTTGGATCCACAAAGAAAGTCAGGAATGTGCATGGATTCATGTCACGTCCTGGAATTATTTCTTCAAATATAAACTTCAAGTAGGAGTAGAGTTCCATGAAAATATTTGTGTGACCATTCTTGAGAGATCTTTTTAAAAGCTCAGTGCTTTATACAGAATACCAGTTTGATTTATTGTTTCCTGGGTAGGATTCAGTGGGCTGTTGTTAGTTTGGATCAAGAGGAGGAGGGAGCAATAAAACCCAAATTCTCAAGTGAGCTGCTGTGCATATTTGGTAACTTTATTAGAAGAATCAGTTAAGATGCAAGGAGGGTATATATTCACATAGTCTATGTCTCCTTATATAGAGACCTTCAGTGTTTGTTTTGTGTGTCTATTTTGTCTATGCAATGAGAATTCTTGATCTGATTCTAAAGAAGGATGTTTTCTTTTCTTATGACTGACTCAAAAGTAGCAAGCAGTTGTACCAGATCAGAAATAATTTTTTGCCAAAATTAATTTTTTTCACTCATCCATGTACAGCACCAGAACTGGATAGGCTAAATTATAATGCTCATCATGATCCTTAATTTTCTTCTAATTAGATTTCACACATTTTAGATAATGGAATTGTGGCGCTGTGATTTTTTTTGTCCTTAAAAATGCAGCAGTAGTTGAAACAGATTCCAGAATTAAAAGCATAAACTTTTACCTAAAGTGAAAGCTTTTTGGCAGGATTTGTGTCCTTCTGTGCTCCAGACATAGTGAAAGATTCGTCAAATATATTTAACCTGTTATTTTCAGCTTCTGATTGAAATAAATTTCTTCTGAGCTTCTAAGGCTCCTTGAAGTTCAACCACAAACTCACATCATTGCTGCCAACCTGGCCAACAAACTGGAGTTTAAACTATAGCTGTTAGAGTTGGAGCTTGGTCTTTGTGACTCAGTTTTTCAGCCTCATGTTCTTCAGATTGCACATAAAGCTAAACCTGGTGATACATGTTCACATATGAGTTACAAAATGGAAAAACTATTTATTTACTAAACAGAAAACTTGTTTGTATGAATTTCAAAGGAAGGAGACAAACAATTTTCCTGAATCAACTAGTCCTTGCTGTGGGATTATGAATTTCCTACTAGTGCTCATCTCTAAACTAAACTGGAGTACGTCCTACAAGACAATAATGTGACATTTTCAGAGACTGCTTCATAGAAAGAGTAAAGATGAGAGCAAAGGATGAAAATGAGAGGCTTGCTCAACATGTTATTTTGTATGCAGAACATGGATCTTAGGCTGCTGACATTTAACTCTTTGGCTTTTTGGGTTTGGCTGAGGTGATTGATTTACTAACAAAGTACTAATGAAGTAAACAAAACTTGTTTGGTTGGTTTTTAATTTAGACTAGTGTAAGCTTGATCAATTGCAAGTTTTCAGCCCAGCGTCTATACCTTCTGTCTTCATGTAGAAAGTAGCAGGCATCCTCTCCATAACTAAGGGATCTGCCATCTCTTCTGAAGTGCACTACGCTTTTCACAAACCTTTCTGTCTGTGCAAAATATCATCAATAAAGAAGCCAACAACCCAGTAAGAGCTAGACTGGCAGAGTTCTAGAGGCGAGGGAAATGTTTAAGACTTTTAATACAGAAGATTTTTCTGAATCAAATGAGTGGAGATTATTAAAAGAAGCTAATAATTCTTCATGTTCTATTACTAGGTCGTTACTGGGTTGTTTCTTTAAGTCTTCTAGTGGCATTTTACTGTGACCATTTCAAAGGGTCACTTAAACTTCAGAACTAAGTGCACTCAAAAACAGAGGAAAAATACAGCTGGCTGTGGTCTAAAAGAAATTCACTTTGAGGCTGCTGAGAGTCCTACATTTTTTGGGAAACATCCTATTAAAGTCGAAAGGCTCTTCTTCTGCAGGTCCATATAAATGTTTGTCTTCTGCTTTATGAACTTTGATGAGTGTGATTAAGGAAATCACATTTAAATTGAAGTGATTGATTATCCTTTCCCTTATTTCATTTGTGCAAGTAAACATGAAGTATAAAAATCATTGAACTTTCTCTTCTGTTCTCCTAAACGTTGAATGCAACTAATCAATCCTGTATGTTAAGTAAGATTCCCATATTAAATAAGATTTTTTTTGTTTTTCTCTCTCTCTCTCTCTCTCTCTCTCTCTCTCTTTTAAGTTTGTGGTTCTAACTGTGTGTTTGAAGGCTGGATTAGAGACCTCATATTGGACTTTGGTAAGCAGATGTTTTCACTGTGTTCTCAAATGTTCTATAAATGTTATGGATGAATAATTCTATTATTTTCTTGTTACTAACTATATTATGCCCTTACAATTTGTCAGCCCACCCCACAGTATCAAACTAAACTGTGGTTACGGCATGGAAAGACAGAATATGCACATACAAAAAATGTTTAGTATTGAAAAGGAGGACATTGGGATAAGGCTTAACGTTACCTTTAAACTAGAAGAATCAAATTACTCTGAACTGATTGTAATAGAACTTAAATTGGTTTAAAATGCAGTAATATTGCCACTGAAAGTATCTTCTTTCTTTAAGAAATAGTTAACTGATTTAGCAGGGTTAAATTACTACAAGGCATGGCAATTTCATCTAATGTATCAGAATTGTATTGTAAATACTAAGTAGGAAAAATCTCTTTTATGTCACAATACACCTGTGATGATTGTTCTGTTTTCTTTTTTTTGTTTTAACAGTTCAGCCATATAGCTATTTGGGGCAGCATAGCACTTTGGGTAGTGTTTTTTGGAATCTACTCTTCTTTGTGGCCAGTCATTCCTATGGCACCTGATATGTCGGGAGAGGTAAAATAATACTTTAACTAATATCCAAATATGTGCAAAGAATATTGTTTCAGTCTTCAGTACAGGCTTAATCTTCGTTGGATCTTTCTGCTAACTAGAGATGCATAAGAGAGTTGCTTCTTTTATACCTTCAGTGTGGTAGCTGTGTTTGTTTAAAATAGTATGACTTTCTGTCTTATGAAAATGGAGCTCAACTAGCAAGCTGTTATTTTATGGTCTAGTGAGGAAGAACAGATAGGTAAGGTGCTTTGCAGTTCTTTGGTAAGTCTTAATTTTCTAAAGAGAAGTCTTACCAAATTCAGAACTCAGAATTACAGTGCTTATTTGACTGGAGGCTTTTTATAATGAGGTAGCACAAGTAGTGCAGTGGTTAAGACCTTTTTTCATCTTCAGTTTTACAGATTTGCTAAGTATTTGAAACTGTAAAATGCCTTAAAAAATGTGAGGTGCTGTAACATTACATGAGCAACTGCTTGTCATGCACACATTTCCTTTTCTATTGTGCTATGTGCTGCTTGGAATGCATTATTGTACTGTATCTTTGACAGTAATTGCTGGTGTCACTTTCATTTATTATCTCATTTGTTTAAACCTACTCTGAATATTGCAAATAGGGCTGAATACATAAAAGATGCATAATTGCTGCCTGTGCTGATCTAATTCAGATCACAGTGCCAAATTTTCAAAACCATTCCGTTCGAGAAAGATCTGAAGTTTAGTATTAATTTTCCAGACACTAATATCTGTTTCTGGGTATGGCCAGTGCCTCCTGAACTGAGGAGTTCAGCGTGCAGTCCCAGTGGGAATCAGAAACTGAGAATACCTGCTTGTTTCAGAAGGGTGTTATTCTAATGGTTCTCAAAGCATATTAGCTATTAATAAGCCTCACACCAGTAAAAGAGTGAGTGCCTTTAACTCCACCTCTGTGACATAATTCAGCAATTTAAAAACTCATGCAGAATGCGGGAAATTAGGTGCATTTCTCTCCCTCACTTGAAGGTAATTCAGACCCACAGGTCTCACCTGCTACATATAAACAGTTATGGGAAAAGTAGTATATAGCCATATATAAAACTACTACATTTTAATGGAAAGCGGAAGGAATTAAGTTTCTTTAAGACAGAATAACTTCTATAGTAATCAGCACAGTGGAAGCAGCAGGGTGTGTTACACTTGGTATGACAGAAAGGTGGCTACTTCACTGTTGAAATAGCTGGGTATTTTACTTAGTACTTGTTCAGTCTCTGAAGTTGTTGTGAGCAAAAATGTAATTCCTACAAACTTGGAAAAACAGTTATTCACGAAGAGACGTAGCTGTCAACAACAAGAAATGCTCTTGAGGTTTGAAATGAGCATGTTACCAAAGTATTCTGACTTACAAACCCAAATGCATATATTTGTTGTGATAAAACTGTATCTCTACTTGAAATGGACAGCCTTATTTTTTTACTGTGTTTGCTTGTGCATGTGTGTAGTAGCTTTAGATATGTGTACCTGTAAGCAGTTGTCTGTGTGTTGTTGGGTGAGGCTGGTTTTGGTTTTGTTCTCTTACTAAGAATATAGTTAGAAATCTGTGACATCAGAATAAAGTCCACTAAACATCTTATAGACCATAAGAGCTGAGTTTAAAAGCTCTGGTCTAGCTTTTTGAGCTGTACTGTGTGTGGCTGAAAGTCCTGTCAATTAATACCGTCGGCTCAGATTGGAAGCAGGGGTTTTGTATGCCCCCCTGGAAGCCCCTGCCTGGCCACATGGTGTCTGGCAGGACAGAATTCACGGGGTTTCTCTGAAGCAAGTCCACGCCTTCCATAAGTATTTCAACTAAAAGATTCACTAATTTAACTGTAGAAAAGGTCATGGTGTTACAGAAACAAATCCCTATGAACATCTCAGCTTGCATGTGCAAACACTGCTTTGTCTAATTTCTTCAAATGTGCAAGTCAGGCTTGAAGACTTCATCCAAGTACATTTGGCAGAAATTAAATGAACAAGTCAAAAGCCAACCTCTACTTCTGTAGCTTTTCGTCTGTTTTGCCTTGACCTGATCTGATAAATTATGCTGAAGAGGATTTTCAGGCATTTTTTTTCCAAGTGTTCATTTAAAATGCCCCCTTTTTAATAAACTGTAGATTTTTAAGGAAATTTTGCCAAGTATAATCCATATAAAGTTTAAACATATTCTCTTTCAGCTTCCTGGAGCTCGTAAAAAGACTTCTACCTCAGTAGGTTTATAGTCTTACTAGTCAGTATTCTCGATACAACATTCATCCAACCGTTCAGTCCTAACTAGGATGATATCTGTCTTCTACAAACATCTGGTTTATGGCTTCTTTTAGAGAGAAAACAACCTACTGAAACAGTCTAATAAGGGTTCAGTCTAACTTCTTCATATTAATGTCATGAAAATAATAAGGTTCTTGCTGCTTATTGCTGGTTCTGTTCCAAGAAAATAAAATACTAATGCTCTTGAATGAGAGGGAAAAAGCATACGGAGCTGATGGAAAACTCATTCATTGGATGCAGGGGAAAGATTTCATCTAAATATTTTGAAACTTGGATTTTTCATGTGTTCCTATAAAGCACCTATACAGTTCTGATAAATATGTTTTAATGGAGGACAATATAAGATAATGCCTCAAGAAAAAAATAGAATTGTAATAGAAGAAAAGAGTCTGTTCATGCTGGAAAACACTCTTATGTTGGATCACTGAAGCTAGCAGCCCAAAGTTAAATCGTAAGAAATGTTGGTTCATCTTTTAGTGTGAAAGCATCGCCCAATAACTTAGTAAACAAAGAAACAAATATATCACGTATTTTTGCAAGTTTTCCCTACTTGTTTCCATCATTTTACATATCATTCCAATTGTAAAGAAGATATTTAAAACTGGCTTTTACATATGTGTTGCTGTATGTTGCTAATACAGAAGGAAAGATTGTAGAATGCTGTGCTCTAGAAGAAAATATAGTGAAATGAAAAATGCTGACTTTATGACAGTGACAGCAGTTTTGTTCACTGTTTAGGCCACTTCCCTGCCTTCTTTGCCATGTTCCTAATACTATAATCAAGTGTAATTTTCTTTCTCGCTGTTTTGCTCTGATTTTTCACAAAAAAAGCCAAAGACCCCTTTGATTCAAAATGCCCTGTTGATCTAGAATGCCGAGGCAGTTCTGGCATCAAAACCTTTGTTTTCTGGTCTTTCAAGATTGCTGGCCCCACACTGGACCAACTCATCCCAGCTGTGCCATACTGTTCCTCACGGTGTGGGAACTAGATGGTTGTCTATGTTCCAGTGCTCCTAAGTCCTATGAACAGTGGTAACTAGGTTGCCAAATAGGTGTAAGAGTTTAAAGGTGGCTTCTGGCTCACATAAGCAGAGGTATCCTGGCACAAGTGATCTCCTGATATGGATAGCTGGTAGCTATATAGCTGATATCTGTTAGAGATTGGTAACAGGCAGCAGAGCGAGAGCTGAAACACATTTCTTTAGTAAAATTCTGACAAAACCTTTGAATCAACTTTCAAACAAAAAAACAGTTACATTTTGTCAACCTTAAAACAGTTTCTATTCTATTTTTTTTAGTTGTCATTTTGGGGTTTTTTTTAAAAAAAAGTCCCTAGTGAAGACAACTTCATTAATTTTCCTTGACTGATGTTCAGACAAAAACTGTCAGTTCACCATTGTCTCTCTGCAAACACAGCCTAGGAAGAAGAGTGGATGAAAAATGTGAGAGAAGCAACAGTATTTATGAAGTAGAAGAAAATGAAAAAGTAGACTGTAAAATTGAAGAAGGATATGTGATTGAAAAGGGGTCACCTAAGTAATTAATTTTATAGTATCCGTGGCTAGTTCAGGTACTGTAGCAGATCAACTTGAAGTTATGAGTCTTTTAGTAGTCTGAAAGAAGAACTTAAAAATTTTATCATTAATTAAGCTAAAGTTATCATTCACCTTCGAATTATTTTTGCTTATACTTCAGACTCATTCATTTAAAAAATTTTCTTCCCCAGTTTATTCTAAGAATTAGGGACTATATTCTTCTAGCCTTAGATCCTAAAACACTAGGAATCCAAGTTTTACCTGCTTATAGCAAAGTGTTAGAATACTTTTGTACCAGGAGGATTTTGGTAGTAGTAGCAAAACAAAACATGATTTTTCTTGGAGGGAACTTAATGCACAGAGTATGAGAAAGAAGTATGGAAAACATTTCAAAAGTTTTCAGTGATTTTATAAGAACTTTGCAGTCTCAACGTAGTCTTTATTACAGTACAATATGTATCTGCAGTAATGTTTATTTCCACATTTGTTGTCTGATAGTAATGTCTTGTGTGGAAGCATCTGAACAACCAGCTTTACAGGTTATGTTCTTAATATTTAACTGTAGAGATTGTGCTTTTAAGTACAGATGCATAAGAAAGAAGGGGAAAAAAAACGCACCCTTCTTTGTAGGCATTTTTTGGTTAGATATAACACCATTATGGAGAAACAGGTCATACCACAGGACAGCTGGTTTGACCCATTACATGAAACAAGCTCAATTTCATGTCAAAGAGGGTGCCGCTACAGACTAAAAGAACATTTTCGTTGTAGACCTGAGTAAATCAACTGCAGGGATCTCTTTCTCTACTACACTGATATAACTGAAGTTGATGGTAAGGCTCTACAGAGGGATCTGGACCAGCTGGATGGTTGGGCTGAGGCCAGCTGTATGAGGCTTAACAAGGCCAAGTGCCGGGTCCTGCACTTGGGTCACAACAACCCCAGGCAATGCTACAGGCTTGGGGAAGAGTGGCTGGAAAGCTGCCTGGGGGAAAAGGATCTGGGGGTGTTGATTGACAGCTGGCTGAATATGAGCCAGCAGTGTGCCCAGGTGGCCAGAAAGGCCAACAGCATCCTGGCTTGTATCAGGAATAGTGTGGCCAGCAGGACTAGGGAAGTGATTGTGCCACTGTACTCGCTGCTGGTGAGGCCGTACCTTGAATCCTGTGTTCAGTTTTGGGCCCCTCACTATAGCAAAGACATTGAGGCGCTGGAGAGAGTTCAGAGAAGGGCAATGAAGGTGTTGAGGGGCCTGGAGCACAAGTCCTGTGAGGAGCATCTGAGGGAACTGGGGCTGTTTAGCCTGGAGAAAAGGAGGCTGAGGGGAAACCTTATCGCTGTCTACAACTACCTGAGAGGAGGTTGTAGTATGGAGGGTGTTGGTCTCTTCTCCCAAGCAGCAAGTGAAAGGATGAGAGGAAATGGCCTTAAGTTGCGCCAGGAGAGGTTCAGATTGGATATTGGGAAAAAATTATTCACTGAAAGGGTTGTCAGACGTTGGAACAGGCTGCCCAGGGAAGTGGTGGAGTCACCATTCCTGGAGGTGTTTAAAAGGCATTTAGATGATGTTCTTAGGGACATGGTTTAGTGCTAGAATTAGGTTAGGTTAGGTTGTGGTTGGACTCGATGATCTTGACCTTCCAGCCAAACTGATTCTATGATTCTGTACTTTTATGTGTAACATTAACAGAGTAAGTGAAGTATACTTTCAATATTTTTTTAAACCAATTATAACAAATGTAACTACTCATATGTTTATACAGTCCTAAAATGACATTTCACCCTTTGAAGGCAACTGCGAGGCTGATGTGCCCCCCAGAGAACATGAGTTTGACACCCCTGCATTATGGTATTTTCTCAGTTTAAACCACATGTAGGTTGCATAAATATCTAAAAGTAAATGCCACATGTCTTGATATTTGATGAGATATTTACGTTGTAGATTTTTTTTTCTTTGATTTTCTCCAATACAGATAAAACTGTAACGCTGAACAAAATGCATGTTAAATCTGTGATCCTGTGAATTACCAGGAGGCATTTCCTGTTGTCCATGTCTTGTCATATTGTGCATTAGACCCACATGAAAGAAAGAAAGAAAGAAAGAAAGAAAGAAAGAAAGAAAGAAAGAAAGAAAGAAAGAAAGAAAGAAATTATGCTGTGATTAAATTATTATATGTTTTTATATCTATGTACTGCCCTTGTAATAATTGCATTAACTAATGAAGTTTCAGTAACTTACATCACCCTAATAAGAGTAGCAACCATTCATGTGTCAATAGACTATAAAGCTGCTCAAACATTTCCATTAATGTTTTGATCCTTGCCATTCAAAAGGCTGCTTTTCTTTTTAATGCCACTTTAAAAAAGCAGATTGATTTGAAAAATTATGGATATAGGTCTAAGCTGGTATGGTTATCACTTTCTTGAATAAATATGGTTGTGATTTGAGTTGAAAACCAGGTTGGGGAGGAGAGAAAAATAAACCAACCTGTTGCATATTTCATACTGATGCAACTCCTGACTCTTGCATTTGTTACTGTTGTGTGCACTGAGTTGTTAGGCCTTTTTTTATACACCTATGTGATTAATAAGTTAGCTCAGAATTATAACACGTACTGGAGTAAGAAATATGACATTTAGATTAAAAGCAAAAGTTCAGTATCTGCATAACTTTTTAATTTATTGTGGTACTGCAGATAATGCACTGTAAAGTTCTCCAGAGCACCGTCTGTTTCTGCTCTGTCTGACCCAGGGGATGTGTAAAACTACTGATGGAAATTGAAGTTAAGGAACAAGCATGTATTTTGCAGAATTTTAGATCATTTGACTGCGGTTTGCAAAACCTTTTTGAAAAACAATAATATTCCTTGTTGGATGATTTAGCTGCACCATGTAGGAAATATCTGTTAGAATATACTATGCCAACAGTATTAGTTTCATAAATACTGCGTTGTTGCTTCCCTCTATATTGTTCTGCATAAGCTGCTTATATGGAATTGTGCTTGTTACAATACTAGATATACATCCTTTAACCTCCTTACTGATTTTTAACAACAACAAAAAAAACCAAAAAACAAAACAAACAAACAAAAAAAAACAACAACAACCAAAACAAAAAAAAACCAACAAACAAACAAACAAAAAAAACCCACACACAAAAAAAAACACACAACACACCTTCTTAAAACTGTAGCTGTCTGGATACTTCAATCTCTAATGAACAGGTCTTTTTTGGGGAGATGTTTGCCTGAAATCTGATCTGAAAGGGGGAATTTGTTTTAGTCTAATGGAGAGCAAAGCCCATATTCAGCCTAATACACAATCACAGAATGGTTGAGAATGGACCTCTGGAGGTCACCTGGTCCAGCTCCTCTGACACCTAGAGAAAGTCGCCCTGGATCATGTCCAGATGCCTTTTGAACATCACCAGGGATGGAGACTTCACAACCTCTCTGGACAATCTGTGTCAGCGTTCAGTCACTGTCACAGTAAAAATATTGCCTTATGTTCAGATGGAGCCTCTTGTGTTTGCCTTTGTTGTCATTGCCTCTTGTCCTGTCACAGAGTACCACTGGTAACAGCATCGATTCATCGTCTTTACACCCACTCTTCAGGTATCTGTCTCCATTGATAAGATTACCCCTGAGTCTTCTCTTCCCCAGTCTAAACAGTCCCAGCTCTCTCAGCCTTTCCTCTCATACGAGAGATACTCCAGGCCTTTCAGCATCTTCCTGGCCCTTCATTGGACTCTGTCCAGTATGTCCACGTCTCTTGTACTGGGGAGCCCAGAACTGGACACCTCCCCATGTGTGACCTCATCAGTGCTGAATACAGGGGACCTCCCTTGACCTCTGCTAGCAATATTTTGACTAATGAAGCTGAAGCTGCTATTCACCACCTTCGCAGCAAGGGCACATTGCTGGCTCATGTTCAACTTGTTCAATAGGACCCCCCAAGTCCTTTTCTGCCAAGCTGCTTCCCAGCTGGGCAGCCCCCAGCATATCCTGGTGCCTGGGGTTGTTCCTCCCCAGGTGCAAACTTTGCGCTTCTCCTTGTTCAACTGCATGAGGTTCCTGTCAGCCCATTTTTCCCACCGGTCGCAGTCTCTCTGGATGGCAACACAAACCTGTGGTGCATCTGCCACTTCACCCAGTTTTGTGTCCTGAGCAGACAGCTGCTGGTTTGGCTGGGGTGGGCTCGAGTGCCTTTGCCACACAGCCGGAGTCTGCTATTCCCAGATATACTTCAAAGATCCTATTCCATATTCAATAGTTACGTTCCCATTCTTGTTCTTTAACTGCACAGGTGCAAACAGAAGCAGCAGAGTTCATCTTTGAACTACCAAATTTAACTTTTCTGCTTACAATGATCTGTCTTGGTTGTATTAGTTTTCTAATATTCTTCCTTTTTATTGGGTAATCTTTTCCCAGTACCATCATTTAATTGAACTCTTTCCCTCAGCATATTATTGTCAGTCTCCTTTATAAACGAAAGTTCTGAGTTTTTTTCAGTTCAAAATGTTGTGAATCAAATTCAGTACACATTCCTGTTGCAGTTATGCATACAATGACACTTAAAAGATTAATGATATTCAGCCACCGTCTTTCTCCATAGCAACATTCTCTACTGATGTGCTGTAGTGAGAGATGACTTCAGCTCCTTACAAATTCTAGTGAAGGTTGGTGTTTCCTGTACTCCTTCCTGTCACACCTGTTTTAGCACAGACAGCCCCTATCCTGGTAACAAAGCCTGTAGAACTGCCAGGACTCATCCGCTCATCATGGCTTTTCGTCTCCTTTGCCCGATACTATTTCTTATGTCATCTTGGAATCAGCTCAGATAGGTTTCCCTGGGAATCTTTTACTCTGAGGCAGAAGACAACAGTCTAGCCTTTTCTTGCAGAATAGTGTTTTCTGATAACAAGCACGATTAGAAATAATGTGTCACCATAGAGGTACTTTGTGAAGCTTTAGGATTTATAGTGCGTGTCTGTATTTGTGAGCTTTTGTATATGTGTCTTTTATTATTTGTAATATTTATTATGTGCCTTCAAATAATTAAGTCCAAGATCTTAATCATGGCCCTGTGGTATGCATTCCACCCTTCATACCCACCTGCAGTGAGGAAATCAATGATCTTGCAATGGGCTAGTAGTGCTAGTAGTGTTCTTAACCTGAAGGAAATTAGAGGAGCTACGGAAAAGTGAAGATGTGTTACGTAGTCTATCCTTAGTGATTTTTCTCATCTCATAGGAGATTTGTTCAAGTAAAAACTTAGAGATTCTGCCTGCAGTTTTCCACAGTTACCTGCCTCCTGACTGCCTGGTACTCCCTCTGTTTCAGTACCTCTTGCTGTGTGGTGAATACCAGTAAGGCTTTCTTTTCTTTTGAATGTATTTGCAGAAAATAGAGGGGCTCCCTTTTTACTATACCTAATAAGCAAAGTTCCTACTTAGGTCTTAATTAATAGGACCTATGAAATGTTTTTTAAGCTCTAAATAGCAAAGAAATACTAGAGGCATTACAAGAAATTGCTTGTCGGAACTTCATTGCGCTGGGTGTTAAATGCAACTCTGTTTTCATATTACAACAGTAAGTAGAAGAAGTAAGAAAGAAGTAGTAAGCAGGAGAATCTGAAGCTGGTTTGGTAGTGTTGAGAGGTATTATTTTAATAGTTCTGTAGTTTATAAGGAGAGGGCACATACCTAGATGATACCTGAAATAGATAAACTGAAGATAGTTTTCATAAGCTTTTCTGCAGCAAGAATTTTACTGTTCTTTTTTCCTTTTTGTCTTTGCTTTCAGAAGGGTTTTTACATCTTAGCCAGCTCTTTCTGTAGAACATTTTGTAGTGAAGAAAAAGGGAATATTCTCTGTTAATTTTGACATGTAATTTCCTAATAGTACCTCTTCATCAGTGCATTAAAAATGTTTTGCAGCCAAGATTTCTAATCTGCCACTGAGCCATGAAAGGGAGTAATTCCCAGCATTTTCTTTCTTTTTTTGAAAAACAAGGGCTGATATAAAAATCTGTACAATGCACTTAAGCAGTGTTAATTCACTTTAGAAAGTCCTAATATTGAGCATGAGCTCCACAGACGACAAATTATTTATCCTCCCTGCAGGATTTGTAAGTCCTACAATAAACTAGGCTTCCCAGCTCTCATTTTGGATTACTTCTGAATTCCCCTGGGAGCCACTTTTGTGGCAGAGTCCATTTGGTTTCACAAGGCCTAAAGGGGGAAAACTTGGCATAGACCACAAATCTCTCACATTAGGAACAATTTGTAAACCACGAACAGAGGCAGCCAGAGTCCGTCCCCAGAACAGGCTGCTCCTGTTAGTGCCATTGTCTGAAAAGGATTGGTTTGCCATTTCCCAGATGACCTGCCTATGTGTAGAGAGATGTGAAAAGTTAGAGACAAAAATGTTTTCTACAGAGTGAGGGGGGAGCTTTCTTGTACAGAAAGGAAGGAAATACCTCTGTGGGATTTTATTTTTTCCCCTCTTCGTCCAAAAAATACAAAGAGGCCCTCTGTCTTTAATGCGAATGTCGGCTTTAAATCTTTTAGGTTTGGATTAACTCTGTAAAAGAAAAAAAATCTGACAGGCTTTCAAATATGACACAGAAAAACTTTTTTTTTCTCCAATTCGTGTTGTTCATTTGTAAAGCCAAAGGCTGGATGGACTGAATAGTAGGCGCCAGTTGTTCCTTCATTCATAGTTAGCATTACAATGGTCAGAATTAACATCCTAAGACCTACATTATCACTTTTGCTGTTTCACCAGCAAACATTTAATACAGGGTGACTAACACAAGCACGGCTCTTTGCTACGTCCTTATAAACTCAAAAAAAAAATGTTTATAATAGGAAGTAAGAGTCATAATTACTTCAAGTTGTAATTTTTTTAATTTTTTTTTTAGGAAACTGTGTCTCTCTAATTGCTATTTAATTATAAAAAGTGGCCAGCACAAGCAGAGCTCTTTGCTATGTCCTTATAAATTAAAAAAAAAAAAAAGTTTATAATAGGAAGTAAGAATCGTCATTACTTCGAGTTGTGGGGGTTTTTTCTTGTTTTTTTTAGGAAACTTTGTCTCTCTAATTGCTACTTAATTATAAAAAGTCTTGCAAAATGTAGCAGCGATGAACATCTCCTATTATCTGCTGTTTTAGGAAATGCGTATTTCATCAAAAGTCTCATTTGGCTTCTAAAGTGATTGTGCTAATACATTTTCTCCACTTCCTCATGCAAAACTTTCTCTTTTCTTTTTTCTGTTGAAAATGTGAATTGTTTTATTTTGAACATGTCACTGCTTAGTGTCTACACCTTTGCTGACAGCTGTTGGCAGAAATAATTACTAGAATCTCAGGGCAATATCTTTATACTTTTAATATAGCTGTTGAAAGTTTACCAGCTTTTCAGTTCAAATACATTCTAATGCTTTCTAAACAGTCAGTGTCAGTAAGAATTTGGATATAAAAACAAGGTAAATAGAACTTTTTACCTGTATGAGAATGAGACTTTTTAAATCTGAAAATAATTCACTTCTGGTTTTACGCATCAGCATATGAAGTATAATTCTAAAATATTCCTGTATATGCACTCAGAAATTAGACTTTAGCTACTGCAAGCTACCTGAATTTGTCTGCTAATGAATGTTAGTAAAATTTCAGCTTGTTTATTTTAGTTGCGTACTGAGGTTTAACCTTAGAAAGGAATTAGTCTCCAAGTAATGAAGCAAAGTATTTGAAAGAATATTGTGTAGCCATGTAACTTTCATTCTCTGTGCAATCTAATTACAAGGGTATTTTTAATACTGACTGCAAAACAATCTTTCAGTAATATGCTTCATTAAGTATTTATCATACTTCTTACATCTGTAATACTATTGATATAGATACTTGGGCATGAATTACAAGTGTAAAGTTTTGTTGGTTTTTTTTCATTTAAAGTCCATAGATTATGATGCTTGTTTTGGCTTTTTAGTGTGTTTTAGTTTTTAGTATGTTTACAGACAGAAGAACAGAAAAAATTCCTGTGTATTAAAATAAAGCAATGTATAAAAAAAGCAAACACACAGCTAAAAGCAATGATCTGGTTTGCAAGTATTTTGCTGTGTGTTAATGTGTTAGATCTTCATTTAACAATGTCTTGCATACTTCTGTAATTATGTAATTAATTGTTTTCTTAGTTCTTATTTTTAAGCAGTTTGTTGAACAGGAATCTGGGGCAGTGTGGGAACTGTGGTACAGTGAGTTCTGTTTGACGTAACTTAGATCCACGTTATATTGCAAAATGATTGTAACAGTGTCCAATATCCATATCCAGCATCAGGAACCATTATATCCTGCTAGGGTTGATTACAAATAAGAAATTGTGCTCATCATGTATTGACAAAGATTGTGCAGGTTGGGAGGGATGGATTTTCGATAAACCTGATTTTAATGGAAATGTCTACAGTCAGCATAGTGGTGTAGAACAGGGTTGTGGAGGGACAGATTCCCCTTCTCTCAGTGAGCTAAGCAGTGTGTTCTTTCTGCCAACTTCTTAACATGAATTAGTGCTGACTATCTACTGGATTTCTGTAGTGACCCCAAGGATTTTAGAAAATAGTTAAAGTTTTATTTCACATTAGAGGGTCTAGAATGATTCATTTAAATTTGCTTTTGATACCCTCAACTAACTAATTGATACTTCTAAGTTGTTGGGGTTTTTTTTCCTAGTTTTTGCCATAACACCATCATATTGTTTTCTTTTTTCCCTCCAGGCAGCTATGATGTTCAGCTCTGGAGTGTTTTGGATGGGACTTCTATGTATTCCTATGACAGCTTTACTTTTTGATGTGGTATATAAAGTGTGAGTATAGAAATGCCAAGGTTTATGTGAAAAAGTACTGAATTTTAAATATGTGTTCTAATTACTAATATAAGAAAAGCAAATGATGCTCATCTCTGGTGATTATATAAAATTATTTTTCATATTGTTGGTTTTTAAAAACTTTATTACAAGTGTTATTAGTATTTTAAATGTTTCAATAATTGTCATATATTTTTAATAATTTTTTTTCTAATTTGCAAGACCAGCTGATAAAATGTATTCTTTAGACTTGCTTAGTAATATTTCTTCTTGCAAGGCTTGATTTTTAAGTCATCTGGGAAAATGGATTTGTAAATTGGATGTTTATGTAAGTGTCAAAACAATCTGTTCCTTTACTTTCAACAAGAGTAAATCTGGCAGTATTTTGTATTATTTACAGAGTAAAGAGAGCTACTTTTAAGACACTGGTAGATGAAGTTCAGGAATTGGAAGCAAAGTCTGAGGATCCTGGGGCAGTTGTGCATGGCAAGAGGTACTGTAAAAATCTGTAGATCACTGTCTTAAAAAAAAAAAAAAGCTAAATATTTTCAGCCTTATACGTGTATCAAAGACAAAGTTTATTTTTCAAAATCCATAGAAACCTCTGCAAAGAGGTTTCAGGTATACTGAGCCCATACTTTTTTTCATATGCTTAGATTTAGGTTTTACCAAGAATTTTATCTGATGTGTTTATTTGTAGCTGACTGTTATATTTCTAGTTATTATGTATAGAACAAACTTGAGGTACTATTGTAATTCTATCACTTTTGACTGTGTTAACAATTAACATAAAGTGAGATTAAACCTGCATCATTCACTAGTATAGTTATAAATTGGGCCTAAGCACAATTTATTAAAAAACAATAAAAACCTATTTGGTAGCAAAGGGGAAAACAACAAAATCTGTCTAGAATTTGCTGAAATTGAAAAGAAAAAAAATAGCTTTGTATCTAGTGCCAGTCCAGAACTAACAAATTTGACGAAATTATTTCTTACCTCATGCACGTTAAACTTAACACTCCACAAGAGTCTGTTACATCCTCCTTCATGGGTCAGGCAGGTAATTTGAAAAGGGAGAAGGTAAAACTGAACAACTGGACAATCTCTATGTGTAAACTCAGCATAAAGGTATGCACTCACTGAAATACTTAAGACTTTTTAACCCCAGCTGAACTCATAGCAAACGCTTGCTGAACAGGAGTGTGAGATGAGAAACCCCCTCCTCCTCCACTTCCAATTCATCAGTGCCCTTTGGCTGAGGGAGATCTTTCTTGTCTTCATTTTAATGAGTTTCGTGAAGTCTAAAAAAAGCCAAGACTGTTAATACTTGATTTTCCTGTTCTTTCTTTCCTTTGGACTGCTGGTTTTTTTAGTATTTTCATGGCAAAGGGCTTAGCCAAGAAGGCTTTTTTCCTACCAAGGTATGCATAGAAAGAGACTAGAAAGCACAGCCACTTATTTTAGGATCAATTTTCAGGAATCGCCTTTAGTTCATAAAGATACTTAAGTTCCCTTTCTCCTGCAGTCTTACTGTATGCCTCCTCCAGTTCTGTGGGAATCAGCTTGCTAGGATTTACCAGTTGAGACCAAATTACATTGGATACCAAGGTGATGACCACCATTTCTCATGAGTGGAATCTCCAAGTCATGTGTTTGCTCCTGCTTTTCCTTTCTTTTCCTAGAGATTATTTTCACAAGAATGTTTTCCATCTAGGGGAGTTCATCTTCCCTAGTGCCACAGACAAATACAAGAGGAGGTACCATGAGGCTTGGAAGCTCATCCCACTGCCGGTGCAACACCTAGTCTAGTGTGGTGGGCTACACAGGAGCACATTCCTGTATAGTGTCTCACTTCAGGCTCCATATGCTTTGTGCAAGCAGCTCCATACTGGAAGTACTGCAAAATCCCCCAGTTGATGATGATTCCTGCATGGAGCATACTTTTCCTTCATCACTGCAAGACCCAACTAGTGCTTGCTAGAGTAAGTTCTCATACCTTTGAAGGTGGTCTAAGTTGATTGTTACAGGTGCCTCTCTCCAGTGGCAGTGCTCATTCAGGCAGCTCCAGGGCAAGATCGTCCTCCAAATTAACCAACTCATATATCAGTGTGCTAAGCTTTGAGCCACAAGGAATCTGTGCTGTGTGCTCTTTTGCAAGGAACAAAAGTTGTAGAAGAATGAATTACAGAAAAGAAAGCAGGCATTAGTACTAGAAAATGCTAAAAGGGGAACATCTTGTGGATTCAGAAGAAAGTAAGGTAATGTACCTCTTAGTGTTCCATACTTGCATTCCCAAGACTTCTCTTGTATTCCCAAATTCAGCTACTTTTAGTTCCATTGTCTAGGCAGTATGCTCTCCCTTCATCCTACAGAAGGTCTTCCAAAACCCTTCTTATTTATGTAAGAGGAACTTGGTGTTTTCACCACTAGTTTTATAATTATCTTTTTATCCCACAATTAAGTAATCAGGAGGGCTTCATGAAGGTGATTTACTTACCTGCCAGAATGTCTTCATTCCTTCTCTACAGAGTTATTTTTAGACCTGTGTTCTTTGAAGTATATAATCGTCCATCTAACACAAAAATCAATTGATGTTAGACATCTTAATATCTCCTAAGGGTTTATTGTCTCCAAGATTTTTTTTTTTTTTAATTATAACTTAATGTGGGTAATAGAGCCGAAAAGTCACCCTTTATGGAGAAAATATTTTTTCTTTAAAAATGGTCTGATGAACTGACTAACTTGCAGCTTCAGAAGTTTGGCTGAACTATTGTAAACATTTTCGAGTCTCCTAAATGCCTGGATTAACTACTTACCAGTGCAGACTAAGTAGTTAAATCGGTAAGGAATGTCCTCTGTAGGTGTTTTAAATATGTGCGTGAGAACTCTCTTACTCTTGAGTCGTAGCACTTTTCGTGCAAGAACAAACAGTTATTTTTGACAAACTTGCTGTGTATTCTTCAGCATGAAATCATGTTTTTATAGTGTGCATATCTCTGGAAGTACCTTTTTATGTTGTAGCAAAAGAAGGGACTTGTTCTCATGAAATACCAAAATAATCTAAGAATATCTAAATCACTGTTTGATTAAGAAGTAAAGGGGAAATAGTGAGAAAGATAACTCAGGAACTTTTCCTCTCTGTCCATTCCCATCTTAAAAATACTGCAACACAAAACCAGAGGCTCAGCTTCCACAGATAACAGGTCAGGATTCTACTATTGGCTGCAATCAGACAGTATCCGAATGATTACTTAGAAGTACATTAGTGTTAATTTTTATGGCTGTTTTTTCAGCTGGAATATATTTGTTGCAGATTTTTAGCACTGTGTTGACCTGGTACTGCATGCATTTAAATAAGATTATAAGGCTTTACCTTTTGATGTTTTCCTATCAAACAATCTTAGGATGGGAATTTTCTATTTAAGTTCTGAATTTGTGCTTTCAGCTGTTTTCTTAAAATTAGGATAAAAAATGACATTGAAACAATTTAAAACCCTGTTCTTCAAAGATCTTTATTATATTTTGGCATATGCTTTGAAAGTAGGACATGCTAATATATAGTCTTAAAATCTGTCATCCCTTGTATTTTTCCAGTGATGGTTTGAAAAGCTTTTTAAACTCTTATCATTTAAGGGCATTCCTATCATATCTTGCTGTTTCAGTGTGTATAAGATTGGGGAAAAAATCTGATTACACAAAGTTGTCCAAAAATACTTTATTCTGCTCTTCTGTAGGCAACACATTGAAACTGATTTTATCATATGTATCTGTCAGTAAAGTAAGAATATATTTTGAGCAAGAAGATATTAATTTTGCATGGTCGCTTTTCCAAGAGAAAGCGAACTTTCATGTTGGAATACTGTTGACTTGGGGGTGCCCTGATAGCATAAATAATAGAGCAGCTTCAGTGTATTAACAAACTTGTGCCAGAAAAAGTATGATTTCTATCTTTAGAGCCATTGTAATTGAAATGCCACAGAACCATTTGTACTTAAAATGGCTAAGGTAAAAGGATACTTGTGTAAAAACCATTGTTCAAAAACAGTTTTTCTGATACCTTGTATATAATGGTTAAGCAGAAACAACAGTATTAATACTTAGTACAAAAATATTTTTACTGGGTTGAATACTACATAGACTAATAATAATATGAATAATGGCCCAAAATTGTGGAAATTACTTTAGATATATATACTGTAAATGCTGCTTCATATAATCATTGTTTTTCATTCAATCCACTTGAACATTATTTTTAGACCAGCTAAGTGGTTGGTCAGAAATATATAAAGTAGTGGGTTTTTTTCTGTAAATGAGATTAATTGCCTGTAAATATATGCATTTCATGTTCAAAAATAGTTAATATTCTGCTTGTCCATATTGATACACATAATGAGCACAGGTATTTCGTTACTGTGATTTTTCATTTGTTAATTATGAGACCATGTTTTCTTGGCTTCGCATGTAGATTTTTAAATAGGTTTTTGAATGGCAACAGGGTGATTCATCATCAAGAGCCTGCAGTATTTCTTCAAGTATAGAAATAGAGCAGAATTTAATACCTGGACAGCTGGAAGCACTTTTCCCAAATCTATTTCATACTTTATTTGTGTTTTCTGTACCAGTCATCAGATCTGTGCAGTGGAAACATCATTATACATAAACTAAGACATGTGCATGCTTCATGTTCCTGTAAAACTTAAAGCAGTATTTTCAGTGTTTAGCATTTAAGCAATCTGAACATTTCATTCTGGAACACGACCAAAGAATAGAGATGGTGTCAAAAATGCTACAATAGGTGTGGTATGTTTTTAATAAAATAGTTTTTTATTAGAAAATAACACCTGTCGAAACCAAAAATTTCATAGAAATTTGCTGATTTCAACTCACATTTAGAAGGGTTCCTCAGATACATTGCAAAGGAGATACAGCTGATAACTCTATCAAAGTATTTGCGTGGTCTTCCACCTCTTTGACCTCCCATCTTTCATGAAGGTATTTATTTTTCCACTCAGTTTATCCTTGTGGTTTAAACCTCAGTCCCTCATTTTTTATTGATCTTGTCACTTTAACAGTTGGTAGCTCTGAACTAAAAAACAAGGGTCCTACCCTGCCTAGAGGAGCAATTGGGATGAAGGAAAAAAACATTTCCGAAGAGCTAGCTTATTAAAACACTGAGAGTAAGGTGTGTCTCAGTACTTCAGCCTCTCCGCTCTTGGTTCAGACAGCAGATGCCAATGGTTTTCCTGGAACCGGTACCCAATTCCTTTTTCACAAGGAAATCTCATTCCATCTTTTCAGTCAAAACATGGCCACAGAAGCGGTTTCCCCTGCCTCTCCTCTTAGCCTGTAGGTTTTGCATTCCTCTGTGGGTGTAGCAGTAATAGGTTTATTTGTCTCTTCTCACTTAAAGACCCAAGCTCTCACATCCTGATATGTGCTTTAACCACCAGACAGGAGGGGAACAGAAAGGGGAGATAGACCACCCGTCTCTCCAGTTTAAGACAATGGTGCAACTTTATAAATAGTATGTAATCACTGAAGAAAGAAGGAGCATTTCTAATTCAATGGTTTGAATGGTTGAAGCAGTCAAGTTCTTCCATTCCTTGCACCACTTAGTCTGGTCAGTAGCCCAGGAAGGTAAACCTGTTAAGCTAATTGAAAAGCTAATTGGACTGATCAAAACTCAGTAACATAGGTATGTGAAATCTGTTATACTTACTATGTCCTTACACAAGAAACAACTTTGATAATCTAGCAAAGCAATAACAAAATCAAATCAACAAACAAAAGGTACTTTTTTATTTTTTGTAAGTGAACTAATTTTTAGACCAGTCCACATGGGGAGGGGATGGATTTTTCAGCATTGGAAATGTGTCAGTAATAGGTTGGTATTTCTGTGAAACACAAGCTCTAATTCACAGTGAATATCAACTTTAGAGGAAGAAACTGAAGGGTTTGTGTGAGTTTAACATATCCCTTGTACATCTTTAATATGTATCAAAATTGTCAGATTCCTAAAGCTTTCTGAGCTATGGCTAGTCCATTATTTATTTAGTAATGTGGGATCCTATTTAAGAGAACTTTAAATGTAAGAAAGATGCACGGTAAGGAAACCTGGCACATTCACAGCTTTGCTCACTAGAGTTTGCAGCATTCACCTGAGACTTGAGTCTCAGTTTAAAAATTGTTTAGTATTCCTGTTTTCTAGTTGGGTTGAAATGGAGAGTTGCTTGGATCACATTAAAGTGCAGTAAACACAACACAACAGACTCAGTACTGCTGAGAAAGGAGGAGATGGGATGAAGTGACCAACCTCTAGTAGTAAAAGTAGTCTGTTACTTGGGTATGATCTTCAGAAGAACACCTTCTAGAGCTTCATGGGGAACACAGTTTGGTAGGACATGGAAGCAATATGATTTTGTACAAACAGCTTGATGGCCATGGATGTGACTTTCCCTCCATCTTCTTTTCCTGCCCTTTGGGGCACTGTCTCAGTAGAGGTTCGGAGCACTTTCTTATGTAAGAAGAAGAAAGACTAATTCAGCCTGGCACTAGTCAGGCCACGCTACATCAAGAGAGCCAGTTCCTTTCCATCGCATGGTTCTCAAGGAGTCATGCTCAAATGTTTACAATATTACTCATTTATTTGTATTGTCAGCACACAACACTGCTTTAAACAGATGTTTTACTTGTACTGTGACAAGTAAAAACATTACCAGGGATCTGGAATTCATAATCTGCCCTCACACACGCTTTTAATCATCATCTTAGTAATTAGTTCAGGCACAATTAAAAAAGAAAAAGGAGAATGGACACTTTTCATTTAATAATTAATTCAGTTTAACAGACTCAAAGATAAAGGGATATTGTTATTAGTAAATAAATATTTTTCACACATGTCCACTTTCTTTCTAGCTTAACTGAAAGAGCCCAACTACTGAAGAACGTTTTTAAGAAGAACCATGTGAACTTGTATCGTTCTGACTCTCTGCAGCAAAACTTGCTTCGTGAGTGTTCACTGACAGAGAAAAATTAATGTCTATTAATAATATAGAAGTAAAATTCTACCTTTCACTGCATTGGGTTACAGTAAAGATGTATCCTAAACACTGTAAACCGTGTTCTTTGGCTGTTGGTAGGTTTCTCTTCATTCCTAAGATACTGCACGTAGTTCTTTCTGCTATTTTATAATTGCAAAATTATGTAAGAAACAGCATGGGTTTTCTACCTACTAATTGCTGAAAAGAGTATTGTTGCCCCCTACTGACCCTTGTTAAGTTGGTTAGCAGAAATATCTGATCAAAACTTAATTGGTTTCTGTTTTGGTTTGTATCTGCAGATGGCTATGCCTTCTCTCAAGATGAAAATGGAATCGTTTCACAGTCTGAAGTAATAAGAGCTTATGATACCACGAAACAAAGGCCTGAGGAATGGTGAAGGAACACAGCATGAGATTTAGTCAGTTACTTCTGTGAGACAGACTACTAGATCTTTGCTAAGAGTTTCAGCCATGGCCCTGTTTTCAGAGATTTAAAGATCTATGATGGTCTTGTTTCATAAAGTTTGGATTTCTGTATTCAGTAGACATGAGCACTGTGCAACTACACTGTAACACACCATCTCTAAATTTTTTAACAAGTATTTGCTTGGCCTTTGTAAACAGATTGGAATTTACCTTGTATCTTGCCAGCTTGCTTATTTTACAATGAAGTTGAGTCGATACTGGTCACGTACTTGGAAGGCAATGGTCAGATCGCTAAACATACTTTACATTGACAGACCATTAGCATCTGTGGAGGTTTTTAAGTGTTAATATATTTAAATACAGCTGATAACAAGCCTTTGATTTCAACAAGTGCTGAAAAAATAGTATCTTAATGGTGTTAATTCACCTTCTTTGAGAAAGATTTTTGAATCAAGATGTTTGTAGATGTTTGTGTCAAACTAACCTAAAAATGTTTGCCAAAGAAGTTCCATAAATGTTTTCTGTTGTTAGAGATAATTTGAAAAGAAATTAACTCCAGTCCTGAGCTCAGAAGTGCATGCTTGAGTCTCTGCACTGGAGGAGAAAGATTTACAGTACAGCAAGTCTAATTTGAGTGGCCTTTATGGCATTTGCTTTCAAAACTGCAAATCTTTGCACCTTTGGCCTTATACAAGCTTTTCCCTTATTTTCATTTAGTGTTGCGTATGTTGAAAATGGCTGCCACCTTGTAAAATTCAGTACACATCTTATTTTTTTCAATTTTTAAAGAATTGCTCTGCCTTACTTCCCTTTAGCAAACTTTAATTATTTTTGCAATGCTTTGTTTTGTCTGCTTATATTGTAGGTTCAAAAGAAAGTTTGTTTTAACTTATTTCTTAAAATTTATTAAATTTTCAATGTTTTTATACTGAAGTTATTTGAAATGCATACATTGAAATAGATAGCAAAGCATGCCCTCTAGATTGTGGTATGTACTGTTTTATTTGCACTAAAGCCGCTTCCTATAAAGGTGGGAAACACATTGCAGCAGCCCCTTTACAACTTACTGGTCGTGCAGAATACCTATATCCTCTCACCTTTAATTAAAAATAGAGAGGAGGTGACTGCAGAAAAAGATACATACCTGGTTTAAGAAAAAAAAAAGGGGGGAGTGGAGGTATTAAATTGTGATAACTTTTAGAAGTAGTTATCCTTGGTATTTTTCAAAAACCGTCAGGTTTCAAACTAAGAAAAGCTACTTTAACCTCAGAATTTAATTAAATCTTGCAGCTCTTTAGTCTCTGAGTTTAAAAGCCACTACGATTGCATTTAATATACATTTTTCTATAGTAGCAGTTGGGTTTATTTTTAATTAGATTTCTGTGCATTACACAGAAATGGTATTTTTTTCTTTGAATGGAGATCAACTAGATCAAGTAGAACAATGACATCCCCAATGATCTGTTAAATTAAGAATTTCCTCTTCACTCACCAAATCATGCACTTTCAACTTAAAAGCAGCAAGTCATCCCCTCCCATCTTTTCTCTGCCCTCCTTCATTAGTCATATACTTAGTAAAGATTGACTTTGCCTCCTTGCCTTTCATCTAACTAAACACTTAACATAAAACTTTATTGCACTATCCAAGTTTCTTATGTTCCGTTCTAAGAGAAACTTACAAAAACACATGGAAATCCCAACAAAAGGCATGATATGAAAGTACATATTTAGGAAGGCGTATCAATGGGAAGGCACTCTGCATTTCACATGCATGTTATGCAACGTTTCCCTCTCCCAAAGTGATCTTTAAACAGAAAACAGAAGACATGGGGACAAAGGGAACGTATCCCACTAGAAACAGTACTGCCAGTCAGTCATGCAGACAAGAACTGCCTTCAGAAAAGCCATTTCAGACATAGATAAATAGATGGATCAATATGGGAGGGCCAAATCACTTGACCTAAGGCAAGAAAAAATTTGGGGGCATGCCCCTTTCCTAAAATGGGGATCCCTATTTTCTGTCATCCGAGGGACAATGACCAACTTCAAAACATTTCTGAAATTAACCATGACACCGTTGCTCCTTTATAATCTTTCAGTGTACTCAACTCATATAAAATGACTCAATACATACATACTCTTTTTATGGGTAATTTTTTTTTTTACTTTTTTTTTCCTGTTCCAAATGGTTTAATTGCTGATTTTGGAGGAAAAAAAAAAAAGACTGTGAGGAATAGAATACATTGTAAAATATTTACAGTGAGAAATTTACATTATCTCTTATTCTTCCTATGAAATAAAGTTCTTTCTCTCTGTTGTAGTACAGTTTATGGAGAACAACACAGAGTATATCCCCAGGTTAACTATCTTAAAAAGGAAGAAAGCAATTGAAACAGCTCTAAGATCCTAAATTTAGACTGTAATTTAAGGTTAAGACTGTCTCATCACAGCGTTTCATCCTTGCATCTTTACAGAATTTGTAGTATTTCATAAAGTGCAGTCTTCGTTTTTATTACTTCTGATGGGTTTTTCTCCTGTCTTTATACTCTCTACACATTATATGTTTTTTATTTTCTGGTAATCAGTGATTGGAAGATACCACTTCTTGGAAATAGTACAAAACATAATGTGCAAATTCTGTGGGTTTTGATATTGCTCATAAAATTCTGGTTTAAAATGTAAGATTGTATTGGCTATGTGTGCCCACTTTTAAATCAGGTCAAGTATACAATAGGCACTTTATTTTCATGTTGAGTACATAGTAATATAATTATTACCATCCTATTAGTAAATCATATCTTTGTTAAAATAAGGGGATTGTGCAGTGTTTATTTAAAGAAAAAACAGTTTAGACAAAAATGCTCATAACAATGCCTCTGTTCCTATTGTTTGAAAATTCAAATTTGTGTTAAATACGGAATTGAGATGGACTTTTCCATCTGTTTCATGTGCACTGCATAATAATTACAAGTTAGCATTAAAATTTCCCATCAAAAGTTGAACGAGCACCACTTAGAAATCAGATATCTTATATAAATTCTGTTGCTTTATTATTTTTAAATATATACATACATATAAATGATTCAAAAGAGTAAGTGAAAGGAAACAAATTCTAACAAGCCTATTGATAATTTGTATTTCGAATTTTTTCTTGCAGTTTCCTAATTTTACACTTATTTTTGCAAAGCAATTTCAACAGATTTATACTTAGTCATCATTCTATTTATATAAAATGATAAATAAAATATTTTGAAACAGTAAGAGATAGCTGAAAATTCCTGTATGTCCACAAGCATCCATAAAATTCACTATGTTGCAAAGATGCGTGTTAAGTGTCTTGAGACTTCTTTCATTTCATTTAAACCCATCTTGAATGACGAGTAATTTGGAATATATGTTAAATTTAAGGAGAGAAGTTGTTTCCCTTTTTTCTTATGTGTCGTGTAAAAGCACGTGTAATTCTGATGAATTTATCATTCTGTCTGCATGAAGTAATATTTTTACGTGTTCTGCGGCAATGCATGGTGGTTGCTGTTCCCCGTTTTTTGATGCCTTCATTGAAAGTCTGCTCATAATATATTGAGAAGCTAGTGCTATGTAAGCAAATGAGTTTGTCAGTTCAGCTTTCTTGGTACTGGGTGTTTTCACTGGTAACAAAACTCAACAAGTGAGTTTCTCCTTCCCCGCCTCTGCCCTCGCTCCCCCCGTTTCCTCGCTGTTAACCAATAGATCTTTATTAAACAAAGGAATATTTTAGCATTCCAAACCTGGTTCCTGCTTATGCAAACCGTTACATAGGCTTCGACTGGGCTGTTTGTGAGTATAAGGACTGCTCATCTGAGCAGCGATGTGCAAAGTTGGGCACTTTGGAGAGTTGATACTTTAACTGAAATGAAAGCATTTCCATAGAGAGAGGGATTTGTAACTGCAAAGCTGTGACCAGAACAAGTTTTTTTAAAAAACATATTTATGGTGTTTGTTTATTGTAGAATAGAAGCCATAACTACATTAATGTTGTTTTTCTACTTCAGCTTAATTTTCCATTAAGATTTTCAGTGTTTGATATGCGTGAACCGCTGCAGAAAGCGGTTGGTCTGTAATAGCAAAATTTGCATTCAAGGTAAAGTGAGGTTTTACAGCTCCACTAGGCCATTACTGCTGAAACTGTTGTGGAAATTATGAAGCTGCATGAACGAAGACGTTTTGACTCGGTGTTTATGGTAGTTTCTCAGGTTTAGTTTTAACTGGATGTTAAATGCACTGTGTTTTATAAATAGTTCTCTCTTTAGTAACACATTAATTTCTATGCAGTGTTACATGTCATTTGGTGAATGTGCATGTTTTGAACTGCAAATTTTAAATGTTTTGTCTTTTAATTGTTAAGAAATGAATAAACTTTGCCATTAAATGAAGAAACTTTGAGTTAATTGGTTGCAAATGCTAGGGATTACTTTCAAAGAAAAACTTAGGTCACTCTTGCTTTTGAATTCGTTAAAATTGGACATATCAGAAAAAGAATTTCACAAATAGCAAGGAATTCTTATGTTATTAAGCTACGGTGAAAAAGCAGAAAATGTTTTTAAGGTTTTTTTAAACACCTGTTTTGAGATGTCTTTTTCAGTTCTTACGTGAAGTCCAGAAAAATAAAATAAAATAACATACAGAAATAATAGCTAATTTTTTTTAAATGAGCATGGAAGTCTGCAATCTAGTGATTTGCAGCAGAGCCCTAACATACTTCTGGTGGTGATACTGTATTTTGAAAGAGAAGAATGCAGTACAAGAACTGTAGAGCAAGAATAAGGAAACAGCATCTCATTTTTCAGAAGACAGTGATAAATACTGTATCCTCTGGCTGGGATAGTAGCAGGTATTTATTTCCCCTAACAGTGCCCGCCCACTGAATAAAAATCAATATATCCAAATCTGAACTGGTTTGGTTGTAGATATGTGGTTGATTCTTTATATACACTAGACAACTAGTTTTGTAGATTTTGTGTTCTGTCAAGCCAGGTATGATAATAGATGCATCTTTCATGCTGTAAGTTTCATGATACTCAGTCTTTAATGGTAGAGCTGGTTTAAGGAGATTCCACCTCATGGTATGGTATGTCATCACCTCTATTATACTGGCCTTCATGAGGCTGTTGAAATTATTCAAGTTATAGTTTAGTTTATAATGATCCAGGTTCCCTTTCAAATCCTTTCCCTCTTTTCTTTTGGCAAATTCTATTTTTAAGCTACATCATTTCACTAACCTGATTTACACCACATCGCCCTGAGTTTGCACAAGTTGTAGACAGAGAGAATAAAAAGAACAGAAAAGGCATTTCTTCTGCTGTTGCTAATGAAGATAGGATAGCATAGAATTACAGCCTCGATGTAATTGTGAATTAAAAACTGTTCATGTGAGTGTCGAGGAGCAGCCACCCCCTCAAAGGCAGAAGCTCTGTTCGGAGTATCAAGTCCACAGCATGGGGCAGTATGTAGAAAAATGGCAATGAAAATTGACTCCCGTCTCCCTAATGTTAATGTCAGACTGTAACTGAACAGTAGCGGGAAATATTTTTGAAATTGTCACCTTTTAATTCCAGTGGGATTAGTATTACAAATAATCCATGAATGTACATAGCCATATACTGTATTGCTTACCTAGTTTCAAATAAAATCCTTCAGATATTCTTGCAAGTACGTGTAATGTTTTTCTTAGCCCTGAAGAGTTTTGATGCGTTTTGGAGACGGACACTTAAGAAACGCAGAGTGTAGAAATACAAAACAACTGGGTGATCCAATTCATGCCACTATTATTCTTGGCCCGTAGAAGGCTTGCGTTTCAGACATGCCATTACCAGTTAATGGCAATCAAAGCATTTTGTGCATAATGTGTGTGAATGACAATAATCAATTTACTGTGATTTTTGTTTTGTTTTGAGTTATTTTAGATTGGTGTCACTCTAGTATAATGAGTATGAGCTAACTCCAGCATTACAAAAGGAGTAGTTAAGCGTACTGTGTTAAAAAATAAGCATGGCAGTAGAGCGAGTTCTGTGTAAACGCTATTTCTGACATCATGCAATTTCTTTTAGTTCAAGCATACATCCAGCCCTTCAAACTGTTGCATTAGTCATTAAAACTGTGTCTTAGAATGCCATTTGTGTTCTGTCTGCAAGGTTTAGAAAAATGACCATTTTCTATAAATCATAGGAGCATCTAATGCCAATAGGTCCTTTTCATTGGGAAGGAAATTCAGCGTTCTCACCTGCGGCCCAAATCTGAGTTGGAAACTACTGACACAGGCAAAAAGCATTTCAGTCGACGGGCTTGTATTCTGTCCAGCTCCCCTGTTCCCTTTCAGCTAGATAGGGCACTGCCACTGTAGCTACATGAACAATGATGTGTAGATTCTCCTTTGTCTATCTATTTGCAGATGGTGCACAACCCCCAGCCCACCTGCTTTACAAGTAACCCAGCACAGCTACTATAACTACCCCTGATCTTTCCCAGCCTTGGAACCCACATTTACTGCGCTCTGGCCACCAATCTGGGAAGTGCTTAGCACTCTGTAAACCTATAGACTCATGTAGTCTGATTCAACTAAATTACACCTGCACATCAAATTCTTCAAGCATTTTCTGAGGTCAAACCCATCATGCATCAGGGGAGGAAAGGAAGTGGCTCAGAGGGCTCTTCCCCGCCAGGCCGTGTTTCACACCATATGGCAAACTTCGCAGCCTCTACTTAGGCCCAATAATCATTAAAATCTGCAAGACTATATGCAAGCGTGGCTGAAATACGTCCCTATGTATAAACATTAATAAATCTGACTACAGAGCCCCCTGAGACCACTATGCTGTTCAGTGGAGCTGTTCAGTGCACACCACCAAATGTTAATAGGGCATAACCAAGTCCAACTTGTGACTTCTCAGTGTACAGCCCATCTTTAAGGAAAACACTGTATTTCAGCTACCCCATCACCTGTGTCAGTGGCTCTGATGACTAATCACTCTTTAAAGGAACTTGAAATTGCACTTTAACTAGAATTTATCAAGTTTCTGCTTCCAGAAGGATGTGTGTTCACTTGGTTTACTAGATAAAAAAGATTACTAATTGAAGACTTTTTATATATTCACTAAAAATAAAGTTTAATTGTTTTACTGTTTCTGCTGCATACAGAATGGTCAGTGGATTTTGCAGGATGGGTCCGAACAACAGAGCTGATATCTGTTGCAATGTTAAATTATTTTTCAAAAAAGTTACTTGATGAACAGTCTTGTATTTCTTATCCATTCAAAATGGGTAGTGAAGAGAGTCCTACAAAATACCAGCAAAGCTGGGCAAAAATTTACCTGCCTCCCTCCTTGAAGATTTGTTTCTTAAAAACTGCAAGCCAAAACACTTACCTTTCAAGTAATTTGCCAAGTACTCCAAATCTACTTATTATATTTTTATAAAACATGGTACTTTGAATCATTATTTGTTTGTAATTAACAATTACAACATTCAAGCTAAAACCTATTACTTGAACCATCAATGTATACAACTTAAGTGATCTTTCTGCTTAGAAACCACATTTCCAGCAGTAATATCTATTAGATTGTACTGTTAATTATGCAATAAAAAACATACTAAAAGGGTTAGTAAAAACTTTTTTTTCATAAATGCCAAGATACTGATTGTTAGATATTTGCTGAGAAAAAAAATGTGTTCAACTCCTGAGGATGAACCAATGAAGCTTTTCTAAAATACAGAGAAGTACACTGCAATTCAGACTAGAAATGGTGTAATTTTAATACACACCAATAGGCTAGGACTTGTAAAATAGGTCAGCTAGAATCTACTTCAACAGATCCTATACACGGGGAGTTTGGGGCTAATAAAACAGGAAAGTTCAGCCTCTAATGTAGATTCTGACACAGAGAATGACTTGGTTTGTTCACAAAAATAAATATACAGAGAAGCCCTTTAATGGCTGCATTTTTTTTTCCTGTGTATTTTCTATTTGCTTGCTGCATGTGTTTGGTTTAGGTGCATTTTTTTCTTCTTCCATTTGGTTTGTTGGTTTACCTGGGGGAAGGAATGTAGAAGGGCAAACAAAATTTATTCCTAGGGCAGGATGTTTTAAATTAAAATACCCAACTAATTACCGTGGGTTTTACCACATTTTTACCACAGCTACATATAAAATACATTAAGTAATCTGTTAGTTTGCTATGTAGTTGGAATTTCATATTCTATTAAATCTGCACAACAGGTGCACAGTTAAAGATGCAAACCATTTACAAAAGCAAAATAAACTTTTTAACAGGAAAGAATACGGTATCGTTACATCATCGAAATGAAAACTTGCTCATCAAACACTAACAGTACAGAGACATACAGATGACACAATATTTCAACCACACAGTTTATTGATAACTTTTTTGCATGTGACTACTAAATAATTAGTGTTGTCAATGCTGTAAATACATTTTAAATTACAAGCTTGTCTTTACATTTTATACATGGCTAATTTTACAAATAGAACTTTATGATCAGTTTGTCCAACTTACACACGTTGCTGAGCAAAACGACAACAATAAATACTTCTTTTTGAAAAATGCTTTAATATAACACCATTTTTAGAATTTTAAGAGGAGAAGGTACTCGTGGTATTACTGAATACCTTCTGTGTTTCTCATAGATAATTATTTGGCTGCTTGGGATTCACATGTTTTCAACTAGCCTAATTAGTAGTAGTTTTATCTATCTTAGTTAAAGTTTATTAATACAAATACGCAGTGTAAGTTCATGTATATTATGTGTATTTTTTAAAAATTATGTATTTTGATATCTATAGCAAAATTTGTCCTCATGCTTTCATTGGAAGGGGGAAGCAGTCAGCTGTTTTCAGGATCTGCCAATCCTTCTCCTTAGTTAAAATTACTCCTCTCTTCTTAGGCTTATTGCTGCTTTACAGAACTAATCTGATTATTATCAGTGGAATACAGCCACTGTTTGTTAACCAAGTTAATAGCGTTTAGAGTTAAAACATCATTTCTAACGCTGTGAAATGAGTACCTTTATCCCAAAATAGTTTTGCTACCTGTCTCTGAATCTGTTCTGCACAAATTGAACAACCAGAGCAGTCAGTTTTTAGAGCAACTAAGTTTGAAATATTTTGTAATTCATCTGTAAGTGTGATTCAATTTTGGGAAACGAGATCCCAAATGAGACCTTGCACTTTTCAAGGGCAACTCACCCACGCGAACGGTTCTGCCTCCTGCAACCCCAGAGCGTGTCAGTGCGACACCCAGCAGCATTCCCTGTGCTTCCGAAGGCTGCGTTGTTTCTCGACAACTCCTTTCAGCTCTGACTAAAATCAGAGCAGCTCTTCCCAGCCAGGGCAGGCTCTGGCTGGAGAGGATACCCAAAGTACGGTGGCGACACCAGAAATCCCGACGGCTGGGTCAGGTGGACCGCATGGGCTGTCTGGAAGCAGCCTGATGTGTACGGCGGAGGTGGCGATGACACAAGGCTCCCTGGCTCTGCCCGGGGAAAGGAAAACCTGCGAACGGAGCTGCCGGTCGAACTGGAACTTGTCGCGGTGCTGGACTGTCTCGATGGCGTCCTGAAGCTTGTCGAGGCCAGGATCATGGGAAGAGTCTCGGTCTGATAGCTCCGCAGAGAAAATCGTATTGGCTGCGACGGTTGTTTAGGTCTTAAACATGTGCAACAATAAACTGCTACCAGAGAGCCCACGATAATGAAGGCAATAAATATTGATCCGACAACGAGGAATGGGACGTAGACTGGTTCTGGGAGAAGAAAGAATAAGAAAAGCCGTGCACATTAGCCTACTGAAGTAACAGGTCTGCTGTGCAGAAATAAACTCTACAGTTTATGAAGCCCCACATCGCTTCAGTCCCACTAACACATTCTGGTCAGAGGATAGAGCTTCCAACCATTATCATTAGAATAAAATTAAAGTTCAACCCTGTATATACCCATCATTTCTGTTGGGAGTTTTAATAGGTACCAATGGTGAAAGCTGTCTACACCGTGTCTCATTTGCTGGTTCGAGTTAAGTTTCACTCAAGAATCACACTCCTCTCCCCCTCCCTCATCTCCCAAAACTGTCGGGGTTGTCTGATGTAACATCACGAATCTGCAGGTGAAGCTCAAATGCTGCAGATGATGTTAAGTCACTTTCCCTCATAAGGAGGAAAATAAGCATAAAATATGTGATTTGGGAAACTAGTCTCCATGTGCACTGCTGGATTTCTTTTGTTTGAAAACCTTACAGCCCCTTGCATGGTGAGGTTGTGTCTGCAGAGCACGGGAGCCCAGTCTCACCTCCAGGAAAAACAAAGTTAAGCACACACAGTCGAGTTTGTCGATGCAAACTTGAAGTACAACTGGCGCTTTCCACACAGGATGGATCCAGCTGTGGAGCCCCTGTTAGCCGTCAAGGTACGACACCAAGCGCATCCCCGGGCGCCCGTCCTGCCTCCCGGCGCGGGGGCCGCTCCAGCCGCCGCCACCCGCCGCCGCGGCCCCGCACGCCC